>CAJNSZ010000091.1:4201-139438 GCA_905329745.1 Rotaria sp. Silwood2 | reverse complement strand
GATGTTCTATAATATGTGATTGTTCAACAAGTTCTATTAAACGTGGAAATAATGTTTGTATAAGTTTTGATTCTGTTTGTGAATATTCAAAATGATATTGATCTAATATTTGATATGATTGTATGATGTCATAAATTTGATGTCCAATTAATTCTTGTTGTTGATTTATTTGTTTTATTATATTTAAAACAAATTTTAAATCAGGTATTGTATCAGCATCATGATTAAGACCTTGAAATAAATTATTTATAATATTATCAATTTCTTTTAGTTTATTTGACATTTTATTGTATAAATGTTGTCCATAATGATTTATCCATTCTTTACAATGATATTTTAATGCTTGATGAAATTGTTTAAAACATAATTCAATTGAATAAATATTTTTATTAATTAAATAATAATCAAATGTTTGATTAATTTTAGAAAAAATTTTCATTATTTCATCATAATCAGAATATGTACGAGATTTTAAAACAAATCGACTTGTATATTTTTGTTTATCACTCTTCCATAAATCATTATATGTTAATAATTGAGTAAGAGTTTTATTTATAGAAGTAACTAATCCAGAAGCATAAGATCGAACTGGTTTTAATGTTGAAACCTAAAAACACTCGAATCAGCATAAAGCATTTAATACTTATAATAGTGGACAAAATTGTCCGTCATAGACGAGATCTCAATCGTAATAGATGCTAGAGGTCTGAAAATTTGTGTGCATTTAACTCGCCAAGAAAGCAGGATAATGGATGGCGCCTATATTGCCTTTGAACTTCATAATTCCGGACAATATGAGTTTTCCTAACCTATACTCTTGACCGTGTGTGTGGACAAAAATGTTCAACCCTCGAACATTTATAATGGCTAAGGTTCTATATGATGGAGACTTTTGTCCACTACTGTAATTCATTTTCAATCAAGTTTGACTGATCACGTTTGACAAATATAATTTAACTGCAAGTTTTTCTTTTCTGAAATACGAACTCAACATGATGTTGTCCGAACCATTTAAGATAGAACCACTAATAAATCCGAACAACAATATGCTTTATCTTTACAATAGTGACGACATTATTTGCTGAATTCTGATTGGTTAAAGCGTAAAATTTCTGTAGATGATTTGCAATCACTTAAATTGAATTTTAAGTGTTAAGTAAAACCACTTAATACTTAACTTAATTAAGTCGAAAAAACAAACAAAGGAATAGTTTATTTCTACTTACGACATCAGGATGTTGTTTAACATCATTATAAAAAGTAAAATCAGGTGATTCAAGATTTTCCTCAAGTACTGGTATTACGGGACATGATATACATGTACCATGTAACCACCGTACGAAATGTTTAGGTAATTGACTTATTCCATGAGCACTACGCCGAATAGAATTAATGATTTCTTCAAGTGGTGGTTGTAATTTAATACGAGGAGGAGCAAGTATAACATCAGTTGTAAAAAGAGATAAAGTGCCAAAAATATTTTCATAAAATTGACATAGATTACGAATAACTAATTNAATGGTTTAACAACTTCTTCGATTTGAAACTCACCATCCCAATAAGCCCAATACTGATAACCATCAAGATCAGCTCCAGTCATTTCATTAAAGCTAGGCCGATGGCCATTAGTAGAAAATACAATACCATCGCGTATACAAGACTGAAGCTTTGGTACATATACAGCTTTAAGCTTACGGATGTCTCCTGGATGAAGACATGGATTTTTAGTAACTAATAAAGTACCTATGATTACAATATAAACATGATTCAATTAGTAAATAAAATTACGAAGCATTAAAATTATACCTGTGGGTACAATATATTTTTCGGAAGTGGACGAATTCTCGCGGCTGCAATACTGAATGACACATTCTCCTGGTTTTAATGTACCAGTTTCATCGGCTATGCCGAATAGACATCGAGCTTCATTAACAGGCAATGGAATTTTATCACGAATAAGAAAATTGTTCCTGCAGATCTCGAGAATATAGACATCATTATTAATATAATTCTTCACATAAACTCACGCATTTTTATATTTTTGTTGATTTTCATTTATTACTGATTGATCAACAGAGTCTAATGGATTCAAATAGCATTTTGCTGGCGGATGCCAAAACTCTTTCCGATCAATACAACGCGTTTGAATAGATTCGAATACACCATTACTATTGCCCAAATCACTCAATAATCGAATAACTTGATTATTCAAACTCAATGGTACTATACATATACAGAACAACAAATAGTATGTTGAAAACTATTGTTTGATTATTTACTAGGTCGAGAATGATTAACAACATAAAGAGTTCAATCATCACTTTCAAATTTTATCATACTTTTTCGAACTTTAATATAGAATTCATTTGATTTCGATTCAGGATCAATCGATAACATTTCTTTACACCCAGTTATTCGAACTTGAAAAGCCGAAGGTATATCCGACTAAAGTCTCATTATATAAAATTAAATTGATAAAGTATCAAAAAACAAACGACTAACCTTTTCTTTAATTTGAATGCCGATACTTTGCGCTAGTTTTTTCGCAAGACCAAGCGATATTGTGCCACAGCCATCAGTGAAACAAAATCCATAGTGTTCAATATCTGGAATGATAGTTGCCGTGTACTCTGTTTTCTCATTTTTAGATTTAAAAAACTAAATAAAACATTTGCTGACAAGTGAATTGTTGTACAGGTTTTTGTTATACGAGGCGTCTGTCTGCTGCTGTCAAACGTGAGAATCCACTAGACGTTCATTCCAAATATGGTGTTTCATTATAGATTAGTTTAGCGTAAATTTAAAAACAGATGGTGATAGTAAACAATCTTTCAGAAATATAATCAGAATGAGAATTGCGTATGATATTTTTTTTCAACTGACTACTGAAGAAGTTGATCAACATGCTTAAAAAAGCGAGGTAAAAATTCAAAGATAGTAATAGATAGAAATACAATAAATTACCCCCGCTGACTTTCATGTTGTCAGATATAGACCAACTCGTGCAATATAAGTAGATACATTCACAATTTTTTGACAAATCTCCGATTTGTGCACGTGCTGATTCCATCCTTGTTCCCTGCGAAAGCGAGAGAAACCAACCAGCATGTTCATTCATTTGGCTGCCCGATGATCCAAAATTTTGAAAATAACGTTTATCACGAGCAATACCTTTTATCATTAAATTTCTAAAACGTACTCACATTTGAAGATCTAGATTATTAATTTTATCTATTCCATTATAATCACGTATGTGAACAAGTAACCAATTCTCTGGAGGATATAATTCAAGTCCTCGATGGCAACGCGTCACTAGCATCGGTTGATATTGAATACGATCTGGTGTTATAATTGCAAATGCTACTTATTTTAAGTGTGACGACTCATCAGAAGCTCTATGATTTGTTTTTGAAATTGCCTCATGCAATATATCTCTAATTCGATAACAATGATTCTGTTTTAGGTTACGCCAGATTGTACAAGATAAATCATATAAATTTTTATCTTGAACATCAACTATGAATTGAGAATCAGCATTGTATTTATCTTGAAATAAATAACCCAATGATCAAAGCATTTCCATTCCATAAGAATTATAAGCAGAAGAGGATGACGGCATGCCAATAGGTGAAAAATTGATGTGAAATAAATCATCAAATGCTCTTCAAGTATAACCAGCTATTGGTAAGTTACGCAAGAATTTCCATGCTGAATTAGCCGGAAAAAATCGTACAAGTAAATCACTGCACAGTGGAAGTTGGTTCATCAATCGTAAGTGATCGCTAAAGATGCAAATTAGATAGATAGTTTTGTTTCATTTTTCACACTATTCTTCATGTTCAAGGAATTTCAAGATATTTTTAGGTTTCATAAGACGCACGAAACTTTGTTCAAGTTTTGTATCTTATCATATTTTATTGTGTGAAATACGATCGAAAAAAGCTTGTTAGCGCAGCTCCTGAGGAGCTGAAATGTGGAAATCACCTATACCTTTAGCGTTGTTACCTGGCGTATCATCTATATACTGAAAGACTTCTTGTCAACTATAGTTGTTTTCATTGACAATTGATGAAAAGACCGAGAATTTATTATTTATTTGTATATTAAAAAAAGAAAATATCTTTTTTCATCTAAGCGCGCTCGATTTCATTTATAATCATTGCTATACACTAGATAATAATCATTTTGTGAAACACGATCTGAAAGGAGTGTTGAAGTGTATAAGGTAGAAATTTTGCATCCCCCCCCCTCTCCCCACAGACCGTTACCGACAGGTGCTGCCCCTGTCACAGATCGTTACCGACAGGTGACTCCCCCATCACAGACCGTGACAGACAGGGCTTGGGATCCATCACAGATCGTAACAGAGAAACTGTAGTTCTAAAGCATTAGATAAACCGTTAGCTACAAATATATCGCAAAGAAATGGAACAAAACAATTTCCATTCAACTAGTAACAATAGATCCATCGTGTTTCACATTTTCAATCCCGCAAGGGATTGCGCTAACAGCTTTCTTTTTTGTTTTTTAATTTAAAATTATTTTTCTCCACCATCGACTATTTGATGAATAGAACGCAGACCATGATGGGTGTTCATTTATATCAATACAAAACACGAAACACGTTGGCAAAATTAACTCTGCATTTCTTTTAAATTAATTCTAATTCAAGCACATCAATTAAATATTTTATTTTCGACAGAAAACCGGTTGATGAAAAGAAAAAGTTGAGACTAGCATATTGATTTGTATTCTAGAAATATAGGTCGATCTTCGCCTCATTAATATCTGATATCTGAGTTCTTATCGTAATTTTGAATTATTTGATAGATATATTGCATATGCGTATTCTTTTCATATGAATCTTGCAATTTGAAACAAAAAAAGTAGATTTCGGATATTATCAAAGAAAATGAGATATAAGAGTTCAGATATTTAGTGAAAACTACTAATAGTTTAAGACTAGCCATGACCTCTTTTATTATGAAAATCGAAATGTGTACTGAAATGAAAAAGATTAGCATATAAAAAAAATTGATTAGTAATGGATACCGACAAATTAGCAAGAAAGGTCAAGAGTAAAGAAATTTAGCGAAAAAGGTTTAAAAAATAGCTTGTTTAAGTGTTCTCTGTTGACGATGGTATTGATGGAGACGCCAAGAGCTTGAAATGTGAGTATTCCAATTTCTAAAACACAAAAAAGTACTCAATTAATTTAAGAATTGAGTCCTTGAAATCACATACCTGATTTATTGCTCTATCCAAATATTGTTCTCACTTCCAGGAAATGATGTATTTCTTCTGTTTTATAATAAACACTACGTCTTTTGATTTCTTTCTAGATGAAAAAATTGTATTTAATAGCTGTCAGGTGATTTTATAAGCGAAGACCTAATTTTTTTCTAAAAAAAAAGTTAGTTCCCAAAAGGTTAACTGAATACTAGTTGCAAGGCTTTTGTATTGAAGATGTAACACAAACGTATTGAAATGATTCAGACATACTAGCTTTGCTTCAGCACTACACCTATCAATACAAATGGCACTACTTTTATCTTAAAATAGTGATAAAAAGCTGTTGATGCTAGCAATAAGTTAATGCAATGCTAACGCTAAGCCGACACCCCTAGTTTTTCCTAAACATATATCGAGCATTTTATTCGTTAGGAACGTGACGCCGCAAAATCAAAATACGTATATCTCTGGGTAATGAACTTTTCTGGAGCTAGTTTTTACAGGTTACATGCATGTTGAGCTACTCTAAATATCGTGAAAAAATCAGTCCTATAGGTTGTTGTTCATAGGAATTGTTACTAAAAATGTAGCGTTAGGAACGTTACTCAAAAAAGGATATAAATTTTCACCGGATGTATTTCAGTTTAAAAAAACTGCAAGTTGAGACAGCATTTTTGGAAAACTAAACAGTACCCTCTGTAGATAACTCTGGAGGCTACAAAATATCTGTCGAAAGTTTTTACTGATAATATTGAGATTTTTTTCAAAAAATTCGATTTACTTTTTGTCATGGACCTGATGCATTTACTAGCAACGTGAAAGAGTACAAATTGACTAAATTCGATGTTCTCATATCTCTGCAGATGTTCACTCACCTATTGCGAAACTCAGGATTCGTATTCGTCGAAGTGTGCTCTTTCGTAAATCACATTAAAAAGCTATTTTACGTTTGGTTAAGGTTTCTAGAGAAGCTGATTCCTAAGGATAGGTTTTTGGCACAATTTTTGTCTTTTTTAAGAAAAAGGCAGGTAAATTTGCATAATGTAGCGACAACTTTAATATCACAGGTTTTTCTAGTTTGGGTGTGGGTGTGAAATAAGACACGATTCACGCCAACATTTCACTCACACCCACACCCCATACCCTACACCTACATCTATACTCACACTTTCGCACCCACACTCCCACACCCACACCCACACCCACACCTACACTTTGGATGCTTGTATCACTTTAGTGGAACTATTTCAAAATGACCGAACGTACAAAGAAGAAAAAAGAGAAAGAAGATCAAAGGTAGAACAGAAACGAGGCAATTGAAAAAGGATGACTATATGAACCGAATCAAGTGTTCAACATGTGGGACGAATATACTGATGTGAGAACGAGAGAATAATCGATAAATAAAAGATGTTTTTCTTCACTAACCTCTTTGGCAGTGATTTGTTCATCTTGAAGATATTCATGTTTGACTGTAGATATATTTGTTTCTATTTATTGTTGATGCAGACTTCAAATGCATTATTGATTACTAAGTCTCTTTACTGAAAATTTATGTAGTCGACAAACGTGATACTTAGTTCGCCAAAACTTCCTATGAAAACGCTTGATTATTTTGTTTTTTGAAAAGATACATAACCCGGATAATAATAAATCATTAGCACTATATTAGTACTATAACTGGTAACAAAATCATATTATACTGATGTATTATAGAAGTTAAATGATAAAAACAGTTGTACCTTTCGGCTAGACTGGCCACCCCGATATTTATTCAATTCACAGCCATGTGCATCATTATTTAGAGATGCAAGATCGTTAACCCATTCACCACGATTCAGTTTTCCTGGAAAAAGTCTCCAAAATATCCATTTCTGTCGAGTATTAACTTCCAATAAATGTACTTAGTGACCTTTTCATTTTCCTTTAACGGATTATTCATTATTCTCTTTCGTATCATCACATAATGAGTCCGAACGAAAGTTCCAGCTTTTTCCTGTTTGTTCTTGTCTCTGTGCTTTCACGTATATATGCGGTCGAATTTTCGAAACAGTTCACATGTCGTTCGAAGGAATTGATACAGAAGAAAGCGCTAGCTCACTAAGTGAAGTGAACTCTTTGGATGATGATTTTGATAGAATGGATCTTGAATCTGAAAGTTTCGAAGAAGAAATGACTATTGACGATGTGGATTCAAACGTTTGGAATTACATAAAATCAGAATCGAATGCAGAATTCATGCAAGACATGGACTCGTCGAAGGAGTAACTTCTGCTTCAGAAGATAATGCAATCGATCCTATCGATTGTTATCGGCATTTCATCACGGACGAAATTATTGACCTTATGGTTCATGAAAGGAATCGATATGGGGAGCAATACTTCCAAATCTATGAGATGAGCAGACGGTCCAAATATCGTCAATGGAAACCAACCACTGATGAAGAAATGCTCAAGTTCTTTGGAGTTATCATCGACGTGGAGTTGGTACAAATGCCGAGACTGAGCCACTACTGGAGCAACAGTCAGTGATACAGGTCGGAGATTATTCGAAACGCTATGCCGAGAGAGAGGTTCGAATTACTCCTCGAGTTTTGGCATTTTTCGAACAAGGATAACAAAGATTCGAATCAAGATAGCCTGTTCAAGTTGAAAACACTCTCGGATCTACTGAAAGCCTGATTTTCGTCAGTATATACAGAGTGTTTCATAAGTCTTGGGACGCGATGAAATTCGTTTATATGGACACACTAAACAATGTCTAACCATTATGTTTCTATATCAGTTTGTAGTACTCGTGACGACCTTTCAAATGGTATATAATTGAATAATATCTTCCCTTATAGTAATAAAAATATAAACATGATAAAGTAAAGATGAATTTTTCGAAATTCACAAATAAGATATTTTGAAAGATTTTCTAATAAAGGGCTGAACATATTTTTATGAAAAATAGCATACGTGTAATCAATAACTAGTTATCTTAGTCGTTTGTTCGACGCTCATTACGAGCCACTATTCATATTTTGAGTCAAGCTTATATGCTCAGTAAGTGATCTCAAATGAATAAAATATACTTTTATCCATTTCAGAAATAATAAAAAGATAATAATACCTTTATCCAAATNTTTGTTATTTAATTTTACGAAATAATAGGTAATATTTTACGAATGTTGATGACTATGTAATAATAATGTTTGTAGTTGATTGAAGCTCTACCTTGAAAAAATACTTACATTTTTTAGTCTATATCCATAACTTACTTGTGACGTGTTTTAATGTCATTAATTCCTGCTTCATGTTAACTAACACGGATTCCAAATACAATGCAAAACGAATTGTTCTCATCTTGTAAAATATAATAGATTTTCCAATTTTGCTAAAATTCTGAACAATTGTATATAAAATCAAAATTTTCCATATACAAGTATATTCTTCCTTTCAATACGAATCAACATTTTCTATGAACGGTTTTTTTCGGAAGTGATGTGTTTTTTTAATAAAAATTTACTTTTTCATGACTATATGATACAATATGAATTCTTAAAACTAACTATATGATAAGGGACTAATGTCAGAATATGATGTTGTTAAGACTTGTTTTAAACGAAGCAATAAGAAACTATACCAAGTGATCAATCAATAAGGAATTCTTCATTGACACTTATTGTTCATGAGTGAGATGTTGTCAGTATTGAAATATAGCAATACAAGGAAAAATGAGGTTCTCATCATGTACCAAGAGGAATCACATATTAAACAAATGTTAATCAGTCTTAATAACTACGAAGCTTCTGATAAATATCTATTGATATATGTGTTTTTATAAAGACAAAAAAAAACAACCTTTTTAAAGATCACGAAATAAAAAGTATTATTTCTTCATATGTAATTATGCTAAGATAGAAACATACGACATATATTCTATCTTATTTTGCTCGTATTGTGCATATTTCATGGCTAAAATACAAGAAATAGTAGAGATGCTCAATTAAAATATGACATTGGTAAATAAATAATAGATTTAGGATGTAGTCAATCATGTCTTAATCACACAAGCAATGAACATTTCTTATCAGACTACAGTTTCTCTATGATGATTTTTTATCATGAACATGAACAATAAACTTGATTGTACTCTATATAAACATGTATTTGATATCTGAAGCTACATATCCTTTGAATAAATTTGATAGTAAGACAAGAAGGTATGATATCATAAAATGAATCTGATAATAAGTAAAACAATTCTCTGAAAATAGTCTTCTTTCAAAAAAATAGAACTAAAATTATATTTAAAGCTAGTAGTTAGTAATTAAACCCATATTATAAAAAAAAGAACAAGAAAGATAATACAGTTATAGGAAATGAAGCAACAACATTGATAAAAAGACACCATATTTATTTACGTAACAGGTTTAATGTAATACCAAGAAAACAAATTATATTCAAAAAGAAGATAAGTCTTAATATGAATGAAGGTTTGAATTTATTACAAGAAATAATTCCAGTTAGTCTTTTCTTTGTTTCGAACAATACTGAAACATAACATTGTTTTCTATTATTAGCAAGTTCAACTGATTAGGGATTAGATCTATCTTCATTACTATAAACTAGCAAATGTCTAATAAATACTGATATGTTCATCTATCGCAACTTTCTAGGCTAGCACTTTCCAATAATATAAGAAACACATGAGCACTACTATTTATTTAATTTCGACACTAGAAAGAAGAGTTTTTTTATCTACTCTACTAAAAACGCAGAATAATAGTGAAGTATCAGTGTTTTCAAAACATAATAGGATGACATAATGAGTTTGTTGAAAATGTTTCCTACGCATATAAGCTTAGACATTAAAAGGAGGAGAGAGTTTTGAGCAGCTTGTAGCTTAGAAAATTCAAGTTTCTGGTACATTTCTTTTACGATTTTAACGAAGTAATGCTACTTTAAATCATAGGCAGTGTTTACGCATGCAAAGTTTAATATTGTATCCAGAATATTTTCTGAGTCTGCTTCACGACGAAAATCTTTACTAGTGGTTACGAAAGGCGATGAAAAATTTTATTGTTTGGACAAGAGTTTCGATGAACTATATAAATTTATTAATCTAACTAAACGGAAAAAAAAAGATAAGCAATAAATATATTTGTAAATGTAAAATGATATGCGAAATAGAATTAAAGTCCACTAAATTTTGCTGCTAACAAGTCAAACATATTACCCATCAAAATTGTTTATTTCATTTCAAAGAACGATATTGTCATTTCCTTTACTATAACTTTCAGCACTATCAATTATTTGAAATTATTCCATTGATTTGAAAATATTTGTCTGAGATTCTTTGACATTTTTGAAGAACGTAATTGTTTGTATTTTTTTTATTGTTGTTGCTAATGCTAGTGTTTAATTAGAAACTGAAACACACATATATTGTTTGAAAAATTTGCATGGAATCGATTGACCAATATAATCTTATGCTGTATTCACTATTCAAGGAATATTATTTATTTATACTGATTGACACAACTTGAGGAATAAACTTCTTTGCAACTAATTCAGCAACATTAACTCCTGCAAAATTACAGTTTGTACTTGGATATTACAATGTTGTTTATTACTGATCACATTGATGTAAAATATGAAAAGAAGTAACGTTCAGATCTTTTCGGAGTTTAGCATTTGTATTGATGTATAAATTAGAATGAGCCATTTCATTGGTCGAGAAACAATGGTTGTTGATCCTATTGATGTAATCCATAGCATGATTACATTTCTCATTATTGGTAAACTTTCGTGTTGTCAAGACATATTGTGCAATATTCGAATAACTAGTATTTCATCAGACAAGAAGAATTACTTATTCTTGCTCTACACTTCGAACAGAAGTACTATATTTATCTTTTATTCTATTGATTTATTGATTAGTCTTTATTTATTTTTTTCAAGAATAACTACAGATATATGCCCTTGGAAAAAAAAGTTGGAGTTGGTATTTTGTAACATATCATTACTACAAATTAATATTTATAGAAAATCAATAATATATTCGAATAGGTCGTGAGGTTCTCTACTACTCTATACACGTACGTTTTGAATTTCACTTGTTCACTAGAAATAAATTCAAGTGCAAACAAGGCATCCTCATCATCAGATTCATCGGTGCTGCGTTTTTTGTTTTTTTCTTTCATCTATATTTTCAAATTTATTTTTAATATAGAAACAAGTTATTACAAAACTAAGTACATAATCTGAAAGTGCATGAAAGTTTCTATCACACTCTACTTTCTCAAACGTTATTAGTTATTATTTGATCACAAATATTCGGTATATTATTGATATACTCTAACTCTCACACTTCGATGGATTCTATTTTACATTTCGTTAGTCAAGTCTAATACACCCCTTTGTAAGCTTAATGACGATTGAAGTCCATGCTTCTAATAGCGCTGAAGAGGAAAATTCCCAGATGTCCAAAAGAGCTATGACAGTTTGTTTTGATACACATTTGTAACAGTTCTTGTTTATAGAACACATGACTGAGAATAACGAGATGCTTTTTCGTTATTTTCTTTCTTTTCAGACATTATACATGTAATGGCTAATCTCGGTTGGAAAGGTATAAGATGATAGAGATTTTCATGCACTTTCAGATTATGTACTTAGTTTTGTAATAACTTGTTTCTATATTAAAAATAAATTTGAAAATATAGATAAAAGAAAAAAACAAAAAATGCATCTCCGAGGATTCTGACAATGAGAGTGCTATTTCTGTGCTTGAATTTATATCTAGCAAACAAGTGAAATCTAACACATGCGTGTATAGAGTTGTAGAGATCTTCACGACCTATTCGAATATATAATTGATTTTCTATAGATGTTAATTTGTAGTAATGATATGTTAAAAATACCGAGTCTAACTACTTTTTTTCAGGAGGATATATACATGTATATGAATAGATTAAAATTTAGACAGAAAATAATCTACAAAATTAAGCGGATTGAATACATATATTTTTATGAAACGGAATAAAGTCAGATGTATGCTGAAATTATTAAATATATTATATAGTTGTTTTTTTAATCATTATCTATCTTGATCTTCTAATATGTTTTATACTAGAGTTGAAAGAAAAATGATATAAAATGTTTTAACCTAGTTGATAAATGGTGCTGCAGAGGTTTTGAAACAATTTAAAAATTCATAGTTGTTGCATTCAGTAAAATCAAATTCTTTGGAACTTTGCCAGATTATTGTATCTATCGAGTAGTAAATAATTACAACGTTTGATGTCTATAGCTTTGATTGTGAGTGAGCACTTGTAGGAACATAATCAATGTACTATTTTTTCAATTATCCAATGAATGAAATTTATAAGTTTCTGTATAAAACTAGAATAACAGATATTATTGTCAGAGACTCTTTGATAAACATATTTCAAAAGAAAACAATGTTCTCCGTCATATGACAATCCACTGACATGTTCTTGTCTTTCAGAAAAAGCTTGACGACTTTGTACGATGAGGGCTATCAGATAATTAAATCGACAAAATCTCTCTGACTATGTTGTCTCATATTCTGATGAACTGTCTCTTTAATTGAAAATAAATTTGCAGGAAAATACTATCCTAACGTCGACAAAAAAGGAAACCTAATACTGTGCTGGTTTCATTTGATTCTCTGTCATCGCAAATTTCCTTGTATTGAAATTAACAAGAAGATCTTTTCCTTCTGTTGCATGTATAATCTTTCTTTTTTGTACTCTTACCCAAAAATTCAATTTGTTGAGGGCGATTCCGATATAGTATTGTGACACTAGAGAAATTAATTTATTCTGTCTATTTGTCACGGACTTTGGGACCGAGTCAAGGTAAAAGGGGGTTTGTTTTTCTCTCTAGATAATTTAAAACTCATTATCAATCGTGTTTTACATAACTACCGTAGAAAGTTTCAATAGTTTATTGTGATCATAGATCAAAAAAAGATTATAATGAAAAAAGTCAGAGGCACAATAGAAAATGACGAACAAATAAAACAATTGAATTTTGAAGGATAATTCTTTCCAACAAGAATAATGGTATGAAATATCAAAAGCTGTTTGCGATGTTTACTTTTTGGAATGATTCATATATATTTCTGCATTGTTCAGACCACACTAACATTTGACCCTTTACCTGTAATAGAGTGTTTTTGGCTGATATGTTGAGACGACGTTCCTTTGTGTCAATTCTTCTCCTTCTCTCCCTAGTACACATCTCTCATCAAACGCTTCTAGAACCTGAGTTCACAGTTGGCTTAAGGATAGTACATAGATGTCTCGTTATAGCTTCACATGGATGTATGGATAGAACATTCCGTTCCAATCTATCAGGCATTGCATATAAGTCACGATGAGCTTCAGCATAATCTTGCTCAATCGATGTCATCGATTTGACTGATATTTTTATAGTGAGTAGGCCTAACAAATTTAGGAAGAAACTCAAAAAATGTCAGCTCAAACGAATGAGCTATTCTGAAAATATATGCGTTCGAAGTATGAGAGTGTGGACTAAATTTGAGGTATTTTGTGCTGCACTACATTCCAGTAAATTTTCATTTTCTCAACAATGATAAGAGTTACTATAAAGACTCTTTTACCATAGATACTATCAATCATGGGCTATCTTTTTATGGTATTAAAAGTATCCTATCATTGGATAATATTCGCTTTGTACTATATGTCATTTTCAAACAACAGGATATCAGTGTATAGGACCATTTGACAGAGCACATTAAACTGTGTCGAATGACGTTTTCAAAAGTTTGTGAAAATGAACTTTGGTAGCAAAATTACTTTGAACAAGACTAGAAAGGTCAAATTTTGAGGTCCGATTCTCACTATAAAGATGGCTAATTTATTTTCAAATGTTGAATCTAAGTATTTCAGATGGAAGACTGTGTCGAAAAACCTCTACATTCAAAATTTCAGCTCATTTGAACAGGTCTGTAAAAAGTTGTGAAAGCTTATTTCTGTCAAACTGTATAGGATAGCATCCTAGTCTCAATTCTGATCATTCCTTGAAAAATTTTCGAAGAATTTTTCAGAATCCTCACCTCAGAAAAATATCTGAACAGAATCCTGTTTCATCCTGAAAAATTCTGGAAACAGGAATTATTAGGATTCGAAACAGTATCCTGAATAAAACTTGACAATACCCTTGAGATTGAGAATACTGATAGATCCTTCGAAAATTTCTCAGAGAATAATCAGAATTGAGACTAGGGATGCTATCCTATACAGTTTGACAAAAATAAGCTTTCACAATTTTTCACGGACATGTTCAAATGAGCTGAAATTTTGAATTTAGAAGTTTTTCGACACAGGCTTCCATCTGAAATATTTAGATTGAACATTTGAAAATAAATTGGCCATCTTCATAGTGAGAATCGGACCTCAAAATTAGACCTTTCTAGTCTTGTTCAAAGCAATTTTGCTACCAAAGTTCATTTTCACAAACTTTTGAAAACGTCATTCGACGCAGTTTAATGTGCTCTTTCAAATGGTACTATTCTCAACTTATTCTAGGGAGCTGATTTGAGTAAATGGTCCTATACACTAAGATCCTGTTATTTCTGTAAAAGACATATAGTATAAAACGAATATTATCCAATGATAAGATACTTTTAATATCATCAAAAGATAGCGCATGACTGATAGTATCTATGGTGAAAGAATCTTTATAGTAACTCTTATCGTTATTGAGAAAATGAAAATTTACTGGAATGTAGTGCAGCACAAAATATCTCAAATGTACTACACACTCTCATACTTCGAACGCATATATCTTCAGAATAGCTCATTCGTTTGAGCTGAAATTTTTTGAGTTTCTTCCTAAATTGGTTAGGTCTACTTACTATAAAAATATCAGTCAAATCTGTGACATTGATTGAGCAAGGTTATGCTGAAGCTGACCGTGGCTTATGTGCAAAGCCTTCTAGGCGAGTCATTATTTTATAACGATCTTTTCTCCTAAGATGTCTTTACGAATAAAGAAAAGAAAAAAGAGAGAAGTTACTATTAACAGAAGTTAAATTGTGAATATTTCTCTAAGATACCCAAAGTGAGAAAAATGATTAATAACACGAGTCAATATTAATTCACTAGCTCCAATATAGTGAAAATCATTGCTAGTAAGAAAATATATTAGATTAGCGCGTGAGACCTCATTAGCTTTTCAATAGCATTACTTTCTCTTCCCATGCTAATCTCTTTTATGATCTATATGTCATAAATTCTTGGTCTTTCATATTGTATAGAAGAAACAAGTAAGCATATCGTTTGTCTTTGATCTATTTATCTTTCTTCTTTGTCTTTTTTTTACTGATATTATACCGTATTTATTTTTTATTTTCTCTTCCTTCCTGTTATCATGCTTTTGTAAGAGTCAATAGACGTCATAGAATAAAGCTTATTCCAAAGAAAAACAATCGTTTCATCATCTTTTCGCGTAGAAATGCCTCGTAAGTGCGATAGTATGAGTATGGGAGCAATGTCCTGACCGATTTTGGGCTTGCTCAGGGATATTATCATATAGTTGGTAAAAATCAATTCTAACTAGCGAATCATTAAGAATAACTTGAGACAAGCTACTACTACTCCAACACAAGTGTACGTCAAATTGGTCTTTATTTTATTTATTTTTATTATTTTAGTTTGCAAAGAATATATCTAGAAATCGAGAGGAACATATGTTTATAAATACTAAGTGTCTCAAAGTGTTTGCACACTTTTTATATTCCATATCTCTCAGCATAGATAAATAATAAAAATCTTGAATTTTTTTCAAAAGGTACACCATGAAAAGCTCTACGATTTACATAAAACCACTTAATTTATAATTTCACTTTTTGTTTTCAAAATGAACAATTCTATGTGACCAAATTTCAAAGATCTTCGGATTTCATTTCTTTTTCTTAAATAACAACACTTCTACATTTGTGATTTGTTATTATGTAGAAGATATATGTCTCGAACGAGTAATATCGGCTTGAATAGGGAAATATAATTGGAACGCGTATCGATTTGTCTAAACTCGTTGATCGATTATGGCTTGCGATATGACTCATTAATTGAGAAAATAAGAAAATGAATTTGCCGTGTATCCACAAGTGATCTTCAAAACGTCAAAATTTGGTCGCATATAATTGTCTACTTTGAAAACAAGAAGTGCAACTATAAATTAAGTGATCTGATGTAAATTGTAGAGCTTTTCCCCTGCATCTTGTGCAATATTTTGATTTTTCAATACAGTGTATGAACTAATTGAAAATTGATATGCTAAGCACGGCCATTGAATCTACCGTGCACGTTAAAATAGTGGACAGTAGCACAATATCTAGGTGTTTCATTTTGAGTATAGGAAAAAATCATCGGAACATGTTAATGGAGATTTGTTCCGGCATTCTTTATAGAGTTTTTCACGGCGCATCTTTTAAAAAAGATTCAAGAGTTTTATCATTTATATACGATGAGATATATGGAAAATGAAAACGATTGCAAACATTTTGGGACACTCGGTATATTTTTAGATAGCTTTTAATCGCTTATGATGACAAGTATATTTTGGAGGATGTGTGGGTGTGGATGTATTGATGTAGGATGTATATGTATGAGAGTAGATAGATGGGTGCGGATGTGGGGTGTATGTGTGTACATCAAAAGGCTACCCACTTTCCACCCACTTTCCACCCACACCAACACTCATCCACACCCATACTCTTATGTTATACGAAGTATATTCTTCTATAAAACCAGGTTGAATATGTTATAATCATCTGTGTTTCATGTGAGTTTATTAATGCAGTGCTTTGCCGACCAAGTGTTCTTTCGGCAATTGCTGTGAGTGTGGGTAGTCTTTTAATTCACAGCCACACGCCACACCCACTTATACCTCACTCTTTGGTGACCAACTGCTTCTGGACAAAAATATGTCAACCAACGAGATCGGTACCTGAATATTAATTTTCACGATAGTAAAAAATATGTGATTTATTCTTTTAACCATAAAACGATTACCATGACATAGACTATTGTTTTGTGTGATATGTCAAAAAAGATCAAAGCTAATCATATGTGTATTTGATAAATTATTTCATTGAATCGACATTTTGACTTTCTTGAGTTCAAGCTAATTATTGTGCTTTCTGTATTTCTTCATTTAAGATTACCTAAAATAATAAAGATACTAAGCAGAAAGTCTGAGAATTTTTTCCTTCTTTGTCGTAATTCCCCTTTTACACTGCATGTCAATGATACACTACCATCTACTATTGCTCATCATGTTACAGATTTTATTGAACAGCTGCCAAAAATTGTCACGAATATTGGTTGTATAATAAAGAAACAAGGAAGAATTACACATGTCATGTACGAATTTTGAAACGGAAAAGAACACAATCTTTGCGAGTTTTATTCATCTAGTCTCTATGGACGATGTTCTCTAAGTTTTCAGTAGACACAACCTTCTTATGGTTACGCAACAAATCGAATAATCGAGTTCTGACTATGTTTGAATTTCTTAAACCTTCATTATGAACAGATATTTCAGAGATTTTGCTGAAAAACCAATCCTCTAAATTTCGATTTCGAAATTCCAATTGTCGATTTTTCGTTTCGTCTTGCAGAGTTCAAAAAATTCATTTTGATGAATCGATGCAAATTGAACAGTTCCAGCATCATTTTTCATTCTTTTTCTTCAGTTCTTAACAATAGAATTTATTCTCAGTATTTCCATATGTTAGTTATTTCTTTTCCCGTTTCCGTAATTTTTTATTCCCTGACGTCATTTCATATCTTCTTTTTTGTTATATCCATATTTTATTCTCCTTCTTCATGCTTTGTATTTCATGTTAATTGTAAATAACTGCATTGAAATATTTGTCTCATGCGACTTAGTGGATTGTTTCTCCTCCTATATAGTTAACGAGATATTGACTTAATTGATGAGTATAAAGATATCATTATTTTCGTTGAAACTATTGAAATTCTTTATCTCAAATAAAACGATCGAGTGTTATTTGGAATGAATTCCATATCAAGAAAAGATAATTATTAGTCAGTTCTAGGTAAATATAATATTAGCTTTACGAGGGAGCCACCTCAACTGGTTTCGAGCTTTCTGTTTCATTTTTTGACCATAGGTAAGCCTCAGTGAGACTACGAAAATTTTAGAAGCATTCGTGCTTATGGCATTTCGTTCGTGAGCTATGATTAGGAATATGTCATGAAAAAAGGGATTTTTTCATTTTTGAAAAGTATTTTTTGTCACCTAAATAGTTTTAGATTAGTATGTATACAGGTAACCCTAACGATGGCTTGTTCTCCACCTAGAAAGAGAAAAAGAAGAAAAGGGTGTAGATATGGGTGTGGATATGGATCTGCTGGGTGTGGGTGTATGGGGTAAGAGTAGATACCCTTCTTCATATGCTCCACACAAACACTCACACACATACCCGACAGATCGAGTCGCGGTTTGGAGCAGGTCACAATATGAACCGGATCTCGATGAACCGATTATCGGTAAGAAACGGTTGCAAGTGGAACGGTTAGCAATTATATCGGTTACCGTCACTGTTACATCCCGAATTCGTTGTACTAAACTTACACAATTTCAGCTGAAATCTACGGGTCACGAGTTAGAGACCTTCCTCTGTAAGATCATTCGGATCGGCAAAGACAAATGGTTTACTATTCCAACGAAATCATCTATTGCTGTAACGCTTTTGATGATAGCGATTTCGATAGAGATGTTGAATGGTTTGTTGACTATTAGACCATGTAATAAAACGAAATTGTGGCGTGCGAATATTTTCTGATCACATATTTGTATAGATATCGCCAATGTTAGACCATATATTACTCTAGGTACTTATGCGTCTGCTACCAAATATAATTCCACGGATTATCCCAACTGATCCCACGTCTTCATCCATATAGGGCTTGAAACAGGTTATTATTGAGCCGGATGATAGGAGAAAACAGTGTTAATCCGTCCATCCTATAGGACATATGCATGTTACATTTTGACTAAAACAGTGAAACCGACTGAAACATTCAACATAGAATCTACATACTAAACTAGCGGATACTGAAGTTACTATTGTCTCATTATAATCTAGACTAAACCAATCTGGTTGACATCTGCGCACTGTCTAAATTGAAAGCATCCGCTGGGTTAGTATGATTCGTGACCCAAACAATTGTTTAACAATACAATGGACTGTTGATATATCTATTTGGAGCTTGTACAATCAAACTGGATTGATTTCGTATAAGCGAATCATAAGGAAATCGACAAGTATTCAATGAACAAAAAATCTCTCAAATATCAAATTTGACCACCATGTTGTTTAGATAATGATGTGAGTGAGAGTAAAGGGGTGAGTATTTTCTCTTTAACTACATCCAACACATCCATAACCACGATTACACTCACACAATGTTCTTCCATCTCACCTGCTTGTCACTCAATCTTAATTGATTTCACCCAGTTCTATATATTTTTGAGATTTTGGGCAGCCCTCACTATACTTTAAAGTTAACAAATAGGCGACAAATTAAGCTTCAAATAAAATGATAAAAGTACGTGTGTGCCAACGCTTTCCAAATATCATTTTACTGTCTAATCCCTCTTTACTTTATTTCTGTTTCTCTAAGAAGAAAATATATCGCAATAAAAACATACTGGCTGGTGTTCGTGCTATGAAAGTTAATTTTTTTGCTTCGTTATTCACGTTTTTGACAGTGTGTGCCTTCGTTAGTGCCATCAACAAAGACGATATTATTGTTCAACACAATTTTGATGGAACCGTCGAACAAGCAAACTGGAATAAGACTCTTGGACCCTTAATACAGTTAATGGTAACAGAAAGAGGCAATAAAGCACTGTGTATTGAGCGCAAACAACCAAACAGTCCTTCAACATGGGTTTCCATCTCATTACCAGCTTTTACATTGCGTGGATGTAAAATTCGAATTCAAGCAGCTGTTAAAGCAGAAAATATTAGTCTGCCACCCAATTCATGGAACGGTATCAAAATTATGCTCCATACAAAAGGATTGAATAGTGATAATTATCCACAGCAAAACCTACCACAGGGTACTTTCGACTGGCGCATGGCAGATTATGTAGCGAATGTTCCTCTTGATACACAGCAAGCAACACTCATGCTTGGTCTAGAGGCTGTGATTGGTAAGGTATGGTTTGATGATCTCATGGTAATTGTATATAGTAAACCACGTCCGCCTCCACCGACACCACCGGCTGGACTACCATACAAAGGCCATAATTTAACACGCTTACGAGGTGCAATGATCGGTACGAATCTTAAAGAGCAAGATTTTCGAGATTTTGCCGGTTGGAATGCAAATCATGTGCGCTGGCAATTGATGTGGAATGGATTTCCTCATAGCCCAGCAGATAATGGTGATATCTCTGCTTACGAAACATGGCTTGAAAGTGCACTCGAACATCTTGATTCAATGTTAACTATCTGTCGTCAATTAGGTATACATATTCTTGTTGATTTACACACACCACCTGGTGGACGTAACTCTGAAAAAGAGTGCAATTTATTTAAAGAGAAACGTTTTCAAGATACATTTCTTATGTTATGGGATAAGATAGCGAGACGTTACAAAAATGAATCACTTATTTGGGGTTATGACCTTGTCAATGAACCAGTCGAAGGCATTGTCCCCGATGATTTGATGGATTGGCGTGAGTTAGCAATCGCCACTGTTCAACGTATTCGTGCAATAGATTCAGAACACGCAATTATTATTGAAGCAGCTCCATGGGGTGGACCTGGTGCTTTGGCTGATTTTGAACCATTGCCTTTCCATAAAATTGTTTATTCGTTTCACATGTACGAACCTGGCGAATTTACCCATCAGAATGTCTATAATGATGTTTCACCTATTCCATATCCAGGCATCATCAATGGTAAAATGTGGGATAAAGAACAATTACGTCATAATATGAACCGTGTTCTCAATTGGCAACGTGATTACAATGTTCACATATATGTCGGGGAATTTTCTGCTATTCGTTGGGCACCCGGTGACAGTGCTTACACTTATTTACGTGATGTAATTGATATCTTCGAAGAAAATGGATGGGATTGGGCTTATCATGCATTTCGTGAATGGCCCGGGTGGAGTGTAGAACATATTGGTGACAAATATAATACCCAACGTGCTCCTACTCCAACCGATCGACAACAACTTTTAATTGATTGGTTTAAGAAAAACGAACATTAGAATGACATCTGTTTTTTATCTCGATTGTTCTGTCCAGCTATTTTGAAGAAAAAAAGAACATCCGGTTGTTGAACACATGTTCACTATCAAAAACGTTTTTCTCAATATATGTAACGAGACTGGTTGCAGCAGTTTTCGGATTCTCTCAAGGAGAGATCAAACAATTAGTTCGGTGGTGAGATTGACATCACTTGCAAAATGTCCTCTTACAAAAGTCTTTACTTATTGATTCAGTGTAAGGTGTACATTGATAGTTTTCGAATGTTTCGATATAACTTGTTATTTCAAGAAACTTAACGGCGTTGAGCAGGAATGAAGAAACAGTCTGTGTTCTCATTTCCACCCTCAAGGTTCATCTACTTCGATGAAACTGATATGCCTGTGCTTGATTGCACTGTTGGTTTGTGGAAAAATTCACTCTTCAATTGAATTCACTTTCGGTTGACGAAAGTTCAACTGTTACACAGAAAGTGTGATATATGAAGCACGTGGGAGTATTCAAGAAAAATTCAATAATAAAGCAATCAACAAGAAAAGTACCTTGGCATGCATACACGAAATTTAGCAAAAAAAAACAGAAATGACAATAACGGTAATGAGTGAATTCAAACAGCAGCAACAGAAGAAAAAGTAACGAGTTGGGTATGGGTGATATGTTAGGCATATCTAAAATATCATACTTTCGAACAAGAAAACACTGAACGCAGAGTGAATCAAGAAAGAATTCGTTTTATATTTGAAGAATTCGGAAAACGCAAACGGTTGAAGAAAAATCGATGAAGAAATATGATTGTTCAGCGAATAAGCAGAATTAGATGTGCCAAGGAAGATTGAATTACAGACTTCAAGTGATTGTTTTAGCATGAGTGAATTCATTTCAACGAGTTGAAAACGAAACTCTAGATATAATAAAGATTGTCATTTTTGGTGTACTGAAACAGTTCTATTTTCTCAAGAACATGGCTAATCCTTGATATTCTTATTTTCTAGGATGTAAATGTGAGTGAAACCTTGGCTATGTCCACGGTTTTACTCTTCATCCACCACCACTGACAATTACACTTACATTATCATTTTATATTCATTTATGACTGTTTATGTGATTTATATATTTAAGTACAATTCAGCACATGAACGCTTCAAAGATAAACTTTGACATAAAGATGGAAAACTTGTAATTAATGGGGAAAAAAACCGGTGTCCTTACGGAGTGAATATTTGAAATTAATGAATTTTAATATTTCATTCGACTCGATCTTTAGAAATTGTAACGACTAGCAACAGAACTCTACTGATTTGTCAGATAGCGTTAATGGTAAAATGAAGACTGTCAAAAAATTCTTAAATCAAACAATTGATGAAAAGATTAAGATTAAAAAGATCACTTGCTCTACTAAATGATAAATGTGCATTTGTTTATTCTTTGATCGAATGCTTCAACTTAGATCTACTTTTATTCGCTTCATTGCTATCATCAAGTAACTGTAAAAAAACTTAATTGATATTAAATCCAAAGTTCTAGTTCTATCAGTTCGTGACGATCTATTTCTGGTGGTTTGAATCTCAATAACTGTGACATTGGTTGTAAGATATAAATGTGTTGATAACGTTGAATATAAAATGATTCTAAATCAAAATATTGAACTTTGAGATTTCTATGTTACATCAAACTTATCTAATATAGCGAATAGCTAATCTTTCATTCTGTTGTGACTTAAAACATGATAAGAAAATTAAATTCTAATGTTGACAAGTTGTTTTTCATATTCTACGATGCATAGAAAATACTATCTTTAGTAGCATGACAATTTTATTTCTATAATAAACGTATATTGGCGAAGTTCAGCAAACTAGTTCATTGTTTTTGTTTTTTTCATTACTACAAAAACTACAAAGACTATCACAATTACGACAATAATTACGTAACACAATCTACGGCAGCATCCTTTCTTGGTTTCGGTTTGCTCTTGTTCTAGAGCAGCATCTGGTTCATCTATATCAATTGCTATTTCATCCATAGGATTTTGAATAACAGGAAAATATCGCAGAGTATCGTTATATTTGTCTGGATGTATCCATGCTTCTTGAGCTTTTCGATAAAGAATCTCATTAATCGATTTACTCGGTGGATCCATCGTTCGTTTGTCGAATTTCATCATCCATTCTGGATACGTTTGGCAGTACTTGTCTCTAAGTTGCATAATAGGTGTCAAATTAATATTTTCACCAGTTTTGCGCGCATCAATTGCTCGAGCAAACAGTCGAGCACATTCTTCACATTCTTTCGAAAGTGTACCATCGGAATGTTTGTCAGCAATAACTGAATGTGTATTAGCGATAATACCAGGTGCTGTATCCGTGAATGTAGCAAGTACATGATCTACGATGAGTTCGTTGGTTACGCGACGGACACAAGATTTCTTGGTGGATGGATAAAATAATGGTTCAACAGCTACATCAATTTGAAACTCATTACCCCAATAAACCCAATACTGATCACCATCAAGATCAGCTCCAGCCATTTCATTGAAGTTAGGTCGATCACCATCAACAGAAAATACAATACAATCGCGTATACAAGACTCAAGCTTTGGCACACCTACTGCTTTGAGTTTACGGATGTCTCCCGGATGAAGACATGGATTTTTAGTGACTAATACAGTACCTATAATTTGATATAAAGATGATTCAATTAGTTTATAGAATTTCAAAGCATTAAAATTATACCTGTATGTACAATATATTTTTCGGACATTGACGAATTTTCAAGACTACGATACTGAATGAAACATTCTCCTGATCTTAATGTTCCAGTTTCATCGGCTATGCCGAATAGACATCGAGCTTCATTTACAGGCAATGGAATTTTGTTACGAATAAGAAAGTTTTTCCTACAAATCTCAACAGTATACATATCATTGTTAATGTAATTCTTCACATAAACTTACGCATTTTTATATTTTTGTTGATTTTCCTTTATTACTAATCGATCAAGAGAATCTAATGCATTTAAATAACATTTCGCTGGTGGATGCCAAAATTCTTTTCGATCAATACATCGTACTTGAATAGACTCGAATACACCATTGCTATTGCCCAAATCACTCAATAATCGAATAACTTGATTATTCAAACTCAATGGCACTATAAATATTCATAATAAGAAACTATATGAGAAAATTCATTCATTAATTATTTACTAGGTCGAGAATGGTCAACAATATAAAGATTCCAATCATCACTTTCAAATTTGACCATACTTTTTCGAACTTTAATATAGAATTCATTTGATTTCGATTTAGGATCGATTGATAACATTCCTTTACATCCGGCTATTCGAACTTGAAAAGCCGATGGTATATCCGACTAAATTCTCATAATGTGAAATTAAATTGATAAAGTATATAAAAAAAAACAGCAAATAACCTTTTCGTTAATTTGAATACCAATATTTCGTGCGATCTTTTTCGCAAGACCAAGCGAAATTTTACCACAACCATCAGTGAAACAAAATCTATTGTGTTCAATATCTGGAATGATGGTAGCCGTATATTCTATTTTCTCATTTTTAGATTTATAAAACTAAATAAAATAATTGTTGACAAGTGAATTATTATATAGATCTTTATCATACCAGTCGTCTCACTGCTGATGTCAGACGTGAGAATATAGTAGATGTTCGTTCTAAATATGGCATTTCATTGGTGTCAGTTGACTCATTAATATAAGTTAGTTTGATCTAGATTTAAAAACAGAGATTGTGATATTAAACAATCTTTCAGAAATATGATCAGAATGATAGATGCGAATCATATTTTTTTGAATTAGCAACTGAGACTTAAATCAAAGTTTTTAAAAAAACGAGTTTAAAATTTAAAGATAGCAATCGGTAGAAATCTAATTAATTACCCCGGTTGACTTTAATGTTGTCAGATATAGACCAACTCGTGCAATATAAGTAGATACATTGAGAATTTTTGACAGGTCTCCAATTTGTTCACGTGCTGATTCCATGGTTTTTCCATGAGGCAGTGATAGAAACCAACCAGCCTGGTCGTTCATTTGACTGCCCGATGATCCAAAATATTGAAAATAACGTTTATCACGAACAATACCTTTTATCATGAAATTTCTAAAACGTACTCGCATTTGAAGATCTAGATTATTAATTTTATCTATTCCATTATAATTACGTATGTGAACAAGTAACCAATCCTCCGGAGGATATAATTCAAATCCTCGATGACAACGTGTCATTTGCATAGGTTGATATTCAATACGGTTTGGTGTTATAATTGCAAATGCTATTTCTTTTAATTGTGATGATTCATTAGAAGTTTCATGATTTGTTTTTGAAGTTGTATCATTCAATGCATCTTTAATTCGATAACAATGATTCTGTTTTAGATTACGCCATATTGTACAACATACATCATATAATTTTTTTTGCTGAATACCAACTATTGATTGAGAATCAGCATTGTATTTATCTTGAAATAAATAACCCAATGACCAAAGCATTTCCATACCATAGGAATCGTAAGCAGAAGGATATGATGGCATACCCATAGGAGAAAAACTACTTGAATCTTTTTGCCAACGAAATAAAGCAAAATTTATATGAAATAAATCATCTGATACTCTTCGAGAATAACCAGCAATCGGTAAATTGCGTAAAAATTTCCATGCCGTATTAGCCGGAAAAAATCTTACAAGTAAATCATTGCATAGTGGAAGTTTGCTCATCAATTGTGTATGATCACTAAATGTACAAATTATATAGATATTTTTATTTTATTTTTGACACTTCTTCCGATAACTTTTTTATTTGCATTCTTATCACATACGCCTATAATTGCTTGTACTATGTATATCTTCATGTGCAAAATATCTTGAAATTTTGAGTATATGATGATTTTTCTTTACACTAAACAGAAAAGAAGTTGCGCAAATTGCAACGAATTCGAAACCATTTTTAGGTTTCATAGCGTGTACGAAACTCCCTTCAAGTTCTGTGTTGCATTATTTCATTGTGAAATGCGATCTAAAAGAAGTATTGAAGCATAGGCATAGAAAACTTTTTTTTTTCTTTTTGCTTGTTTACCAATCGTCAAATCAAAAAAGCTCAGAGGAATTGAAGAAGTTAAACTCGCAAAAAAGAAATACGTCAACATTCTTCTATCGAAAATGTGCTTATATTTGCTCTTCTATACAAAGAATTTAAGATCTTTATAAAAAAAATTATTTTACCAATTTTTTGTTCCTTCTCGTTTTTCGATGATTGGTGATGATTTCAGCATAAAAATAATTTGAATTGAATTATCATTCGCAGAATGATTGATTAAAATCTGTGAATCTATATTTTTGAATTGAATTGTTAGAAAATATGTTGCTGTTTCTAATTTAATTGCTTTGGGATATTTTGGAACATAAATATTAGCAAGAGTTCGTTCATCTGTATGTCCAATAAAAGTATCACATGAGAGCATGGCTCCAAAACTATACACTACACGAATTTCATCAGGAATTTCCTTCAAAATTTGAGTACGATCTTCAATATCATCAAATGCTTTTGTCTGTATATTAAACCAAACTTGACGATGATCACTTGTCAAAATATCACGCAAATGAAAGCGTATAAAATATGCTAATTTACGATCATAACTGCTTGTTTGTTCGATATCCGATTGTTCTAATGAAACTTTTTGAGTCGTTTTTGTTAATGCTAATTTAGCTTTTATATTTTTGTAAATCATACGAGCTGCATTTGAATTTGATTGTAAATTCTTGAATTGGCATGGAACTCGATCACCTTCCATGGATACACTACTATTTATTAAAACAAAAATAAAATTACGATCAGTTGTCATTTGTATCTTGATACTTTAAATTATTCAAACAAGCAGAATAGATTCGTAAGAACTTAATTATTTTAGCTGTATGCTTTTGTAGAAATATATCTTTGAAATATTTTGCCTGTCTGAGAAACTCATCTTTATATTAGTTTAAAAATGATTTATACAGTTTGCGGTAGAGATTTTCGTATTGACAGCATGATCACATCAAACTTCATCGTATCTGCCAGAAGTCGCTAGAAGAATCGCCGAAAAAAATGTGGTAATAATGACAAAAAAAAAACTATGAACTATAGTGTTTTTATAATTCTCTGAGATGAGATTGATTCGGTTCAAAGCCGAATCGAATTGAAATCAGTTTGAACTTTTACAAAAAGTAGAGTGGCTCGGTGATAAAAAAAAACGAGAACCGATCCTATCTCTGGTAGTGTGCCTCGTATCAAATACTCAGTTTTCATCTATCATGGATTTATCTCTCGTTTGAAAATCTTACATTCCACCTGTTTGATAGTGACATNACACCCGCACGAACACCCTCATCCACACCACCACACCCACACCCACACCCGCTACCAACTCACATGGCTACCATCTGACTTGGTAGTCAATTCAACCGACTTGGAAGCCATCTCACGTGGTTCTAACTGACTTAGTGTCATGGAATAATTATCTAAAATATAATTGTTGTCTATATGACCGATTAAATTCAACTTATATTTTTTTCGGTGATAAATTCATTCGGCGAAATTCGTCTTCGGCGAAAATGGAATTTACCTCATCTGACTACTGTAAATGAGGATGAAAATAAAAAATATTATTTTTGTCTGCTAAAAAAAAAAACGAGAAAGCAGAAATAAAATTACATCTATTGTTGTGAATTGTACTAACCAACTATCCAATCATATATTACTAATTATCTGGTAATACAATATGGTAAAAATATGTGGTTTGAATCTGATAAATTTTTTGTCCGAAGAGGAGACAGAATAACTCATGAACAATCGTACGATAAAAAAAGTAGAATAGCTGTATATCGGTTAAAAAAACGTCTTAGTCTTTTTCAGTTGCTAATAAAGTTCTATCAAAAGTTTTCTTTGTCCTACTGATCACATAAATACATACTGCTTTGAAATATGATTATTAATAGCACTAAACAAACATAAGTTGCCGCCAGGTATGAAAAATACATGTTGAACGACCTATAGATGATTTTCTGTTCTCACCTATGACCAGAACAAAGCAACGTCAAAACAAACTTTCTTAATAACATTATATTGATGTATATAGAGCAAACTTTTCGAACTAGTTACTTTAAAAATCAATGATTAGAATATCTCAAAAATTTCGAATACCGAATATCATTGTTTCCATGGAGGTGATATTTGGTATTTGGAGGGCTCAATCATGCATTTGAATTGATGGACACGAATGCCAATACTGACAATAATTAATTCTGAAAGTTTGTTCTAAATGAATCAACGTTATACCATTTAGAAAGTTTGTTCTGACTTTCCTTATTATTACCATATACAGTAAAACCTCTTTAATCTGAGCGCCATCGGGACCGGCAAAAAGTGCTCAGTTTAAGGAGGTGCTCATTATTCGGAGATTTGCAGATTCTCTCATAAAGAGTCTGAATATTCACTTGAAAATGCTTTTCAAGAGCACAGAATGATATTGTACTTCGTTTCAATAATTTATTTCCTAATATCACAAATGTTTACAACACATAACTAAGTTTTTTTAAAATAACTATCAAGTGTGCTTTGCATAGAAGTTTTTGAATCAAGATAAATGTCTGTTAACATTGATTCAATACCAATAATAGCTTGATGAAGTTGTGGAGATTGCGTAATAGAAAATAAACGTAATCGTCGTACCATTTCGATTGTTTCACAAAGCTTTGGTGGTGTTTCTTCATTGATTTTTTCTTCATCATCATCTAATTCATTTGATTGAGTAATATTATCAAAAGTAACAAGTCGTTCCGAATCGTCATTCCATTCATTAAATGTTGGAGCATGAGAATCAATATTTATAAATTCATTAGCATTCAATGTTGATCCACTAATTACAACATGTTTCAATAAATTATCTAAAATCTTTGTTTCTTCATTAATACCAAAATCCATTAACAATAAATCATTTGATGTTGATGATACACCATTAGTAGTATCAGGAGGAATTATGCATGGTAAAGGATCGATTTGTTGTTGTTTAAAGCCAGCAGCTGTAAATGTATTTTGAATTGTTGATTTAGTAACAGATTTCCACGCTGAATCGATCCAGCATACTGCATCAAGTGCAGTAATTGTAATATCACCGGTTGTTTGTGCTGTTGAGCAACTAGCAATAATATGTTTCACCAACGATTTTCTATAATTTGCTTTAAATGAATGTATCACTCCTTGATCAAGTGGTTGAATGACTGATGTTGTATTAGCAGGAAAAAATTGTAACTTAACATTAGATAATTGAATATCAGTTGGATGACATGGAGCATTATCGATAAATAATAAAATACGTCGATTTTGTTTTTTCACGTTTAAGTTTAAATTATTTAACCAATTTCCAAATAATTTTGCGTTCATCCACGCTGTTCTATTAGCAGTCCATTGCACAGGAAGTTTTTGAATATTTATATGCTTGAAACAGCGTGGCTTTAAACTTTTGCCTAAATAAAAAAAAAAGTTTTATTTTATTTACCCATTGTCTTTTAATTAAAAAAGAAACTGTCTTACCAATGACCAATGGTTTGAGTTTTTCATCACCACTCCAGTTAGTGCATAATAAAATTGTAAATCTTTCTTTGGATCGTTTTCCACCTTTGCAGTCTTCTTTATTTAACACGAATGATTTTTCTGGTAATGCTTTAAAGAAGAGACTTGTTTCATCGGCATTAAAAATATTTGAACAATCATATCCATCGATAATTAATGGTAGACGATTTTTCCATTCGTTGGTTGTAACAGGATTAACACTTGTTGATTCTCCACAAATTGCACGATAAGAAATATTATGTCTGGCCTTGAATTTTTCAAACCAGCCGTTGGAAGCCTTGAAGATAACATTACCACCAAATTCTTCAGCAATTTGTCTTGCTTTTTCTTGAATGGTTGGACCAGATAAAGTTATATTTTTTGCTCTTTGAGCAACAAACCATGAATAAGTTTCTTCATCAATTTTTCTTCTAAGATTATTTTTAATTTTTCTTCTTACATCATGACATTGATTTGATTCAAAATCGTTCAAATATTCTTGTTTACGTTTTAAAATGTTACATACAGCACCAGTTGATATTTTGTATTTTGTTGCCAAGTCTCGTTGAGAAAATTGACGATCATAATCTCTTATTAATTCCACTTTTTTCAGCAGAGGTAAATCGACGCGTGGTGCCATTATTTTATATTCGTGATTATCGTTACAAAAATGAGAAAATGTCACATCGGACAACATTATTTATACTGAGTGATTATTTTCTTTTAATTACGTCCGATTAGTCTATGTCGGTCAACTTGTGTCTCTTGATTATTTTTAATAAAAGAGACAAAAAATTCGTTCTTTTCTCATTCTACGTGTCAATTATACAACACATATTGCTCATATTTTAGAGGTTATTATTGTTCAAGGGACCAATAAAATGTGCTCACTTACAGAATAAGGAGGTGCTCATAACCGAGAGACTCATTTCCAGCAAAATACGCTCGGGCGGCCCACAGAGTGCTCAGTCTAAGGAGTTGCTCGTTATTGGGAGGTGCTCATATATAGAGGTTTTACTGTAATTGATATTTGAATAGTAAATTTCAGGATTCTGGATGAAATTAAATGAATATGAATAACGATTATCAAAAGTTTTTGAAGCAAAATAAGGTACAGTGATGAGAGCATTTTGATGGGCATCATATTCGACAAACCATCGTTTTTCTTTCAACCACCATCTTGATTTAAATGTATTCAAAAGATAATAAATGTCTTGTTCGGATGTTTGTTCAATAGAAAATTTAAAATTAAATGTTTTCAAGAAAATGAGCGATGTTCTTAGAAATCTTTTCCATTGAATTCCACTCAATATATTATTATCCGTTATCAATGGTTTGGTCAATATTAATGTCAAATATTTTAGCCGAGACATTGTCGATAATATTCTTTTCAACATCCAAAATCGAACACTAGTTTCAACTGAAAAATAAGAAGAAAAATATTCGATGAAGCTTTTTGAGAACTGGACAAGAGTATAATTGAAATTAACTAAAAGATAATTGTTTGATTGATGTAAAATCCTCCATTAGATAACTATCTATGTTCTATACACATTGAATTTATTTTAGAAAATGCAAAAAATTCAAACAAGTAATTGTCAGGTTGGACTTTGACGCACCTGTTCTACAAAAAGCAATGGATAACAAACTGATCGGTAGGGAAAATGATCATTTTAGGCCGAAAAATAACATTCGGGTCAAAATAGCTATTGATGCTCCATACATATATATATATACAGTCACTTTAGAAAAAATGTTTCAGCACAGAAGAAAAATGAATTTGTACTCAGGATTAATGACAAAATGGAAGAAACGAATAAACCCCTTTGAAACAAAGTTTAGAGTTCATTAGGACAATGTGACTTGAATAATCTCTGGCAGACGGTGATTGGCTTTTTGCCATACAAGATAATAGCACTTACATGTTTTGTTGTTTTTTTTAATTGTTCGATGATAGTCATTATTCGTTTGTGAAAAATCTTTTTTTTCTCTCATGAGATCAAACATTATGCTCAGATACTTACATTTATTTCGTCTAGGAATTCATATGTACAACTGAATGTTGTCAGCATTTTGTAGAACTCATGTATATAATCGAAGAAAATCGACCGTGTCAGTTCAGATCCTGATTATTTTGGGTCGTTTATCTGAGCAAAGGAAAAAGTGCATCGGTAATAAGTTTTTAGACATGTTGGAACCTTCTAGAATCTTCCAAGCCATTCTATGAAGCTAAGATTTCTGTTGTAAATGTTAAGTTACCAGCATATTTTAGGTTTTGCTTATTTAATGCAATGAAAGCATCTTATTGCAGGTGTCAATCAGTAGGATTGTAATATTATTGATTCGACAGAGTCGGAATATAACAAACAAAATAATGAAAAACAACTGAATTCTAAATTGATGCAAACTACGCAGTATATGTAAAAGTTTGTGGACAGAAAAGATGATGTGCTCCGAAGCTTACTAAACGATTACGTCAATGTGTAAAGCAGACTAAGAAAGTGGTTGAACAGAAGAAACGAAGAAAAGAATTTTTCTCATACCTTAAGTCATCATTTTATTATTTGATATCATTTTTTCTGTAGAAAACGAAATTATTTCTAGGGATCTTATTTTTCTGCTGATCAAGTATGTATAAAACTGATGATTAATAGAAGAATTTGTTTCATATCTGAAATCATTATTTCATGGCGTTTTTCGTGAAGATGTTTTGTTATCACTTCGATTGATGACATTTATTTTGAAAGGATAATAGTGTTTCATAGTTTAAGGATCATCTTCTGAAGATGATCACAGTCGACCTGAACGTCTGAGTTCAGCTTCAAATATTCATTGTTGTTACCGATCGAAAAATTTGTTCAACCATCTCTATGAAGAGAGTTCTGCTTCTAAAACGAGGCGACTAAATAAATGTGCAGAGTTAGAGCGAGTAAAGATTAAAGTTGTTTATCTCTGATTCAAATCAGAGATAAAAAACCAAATAGAAATATTCGACTCAGTAGTAATCCCTTCATCAAGTCTCAAACATGAGCAATGAAGCTCACTTTAGTGTAGGGCTCATGTTCTCTGTATCTTGTGCTTTTTCAAACTATATCGATCTATTTGTGTGCGAAGTCTACTAAGTCAACTATTGTTTTTATTGTATTTAAAAAAAAGTCAGTTGCTATTGGTTTATGTTAAGATAGATAATTTTAGAGGATGCAGACCTATGTGTAGTTTTTTCCATGACTACTTATCTTTGCACATATTTAGTAGAGCTTTCTAATTTTATGCAAAGGTAAGCTTTTTGCCTAAATATAGATAGAGTTCTATTATTAGAATGATGCGTGTTTGCTTCTTTGATTACATAATCGGCTGCACATTTATAAGTAATTATAAATTTGATGATTTATTATTCTGATACATATCCTGATTCGCTAATTGGTAAGACAATTGACTTTAAAAAACTTGACTGAAAAACCAAATATCGCAGTTTTCTAATGCAAAGGCTGTACGATTGATTCAGTCAAGTTTCAGGATTACTAAGTTCAATACAAATCTGGAAATTGAGAAAGGGTTCGACAAAAATCAGAGGTATGTACATTCTTTTTCGCTATATCTGCGTCTTCCTCCGAACAGATGATATCTATTGCAGCGTTTATCATGCAAATTCAGAAACTACTATCTTCAGTGATCGATACGAAAAAAGCATTTCTTTTTGTAAAATAAAAGTCCTAATATGTACTGTAACTTCTCTTTGAAGCTTCCAAATTTCTCTAAATTGATAGATTTAGTATATGTACACACGAAAGCTTTAAAGTAAAATATCATGGCGGATGTAAATACATTTTACTCATTAATGTGTCTCATGTTTGTCACAGTCATGAAACGACACATGTAGTAAAATAATCACATATCCTGCATCTGTTAAATGCATTAGATTTTCTATAGCACAAATAGTTTTATCTTTTAAAATTATTCTGATAACTAATTCATTTTGTTTTTGAATCAAAATAATTGTTATAAAAGTAATTAGAATTGAGAGTGAGGACGAGAAGAAATTTTAATTTGTTCTAGGAATATTTCAATAAGATACATTTGAAAATTCAATATTATGACAAAGACGTGTCCATTTTCGTTGCAGAGAATTCTCATGGACGATAAATCTCTCTAGAGAAAAAATTCTAGAACAACTTTTATTTTTGTAACCTCTTTCTATGAATAAAAAATTCACCAAGATAATCATCACTCTTCATTAATAGACTGGAAACGGATTATTTTCGTCTCAATAAGACCTGGTCTTTGCTTTAGTATGAAATTGAATGATTTTGAAGACTCTACGAGAAACTAAATTCATCTTCTATTACTTTTATGCTTTTCAAGTGACATTGACTTTCATATTTGTCACATTTTAGATTGTGCTTGTGAGTGAAGGAAAGACTCACACTCACACTAAATGCGCATCAAACAATGTATCTATTTTGTTATTTACCGTTGAAATTTAGATTGAATTGAATTAATTGTATCCATTGATAATCATTGAAAAGCAACATCAATTGATTAATATCATTTAAACTGCACTGAATTTCAATACCGAGTGATTGCAGTTGATGCATATTGGGACGAATAAATTGATCTATATCATTAGTAGAATCAAAATACATATGCAAATATGTCAAATGAGTTGGTATTTCTTTAGATAATTGACGAAACTGGTTGCTCGAAGATGTAACAAGGTGTGAAAGAGAGTGAAACGAGTAACTCGATAATGTATAAAGTTTACTAAGATGAATACGATCGAAACGAATTGAAATGAGATCATTATAGTTTATTATTAATGCCAATCTTGACATAAATAATTCATCAACTATGATTGTATTATCAATCCAAAGTGAACGAAGACGAGTAAATGGTTTTTTATTAGAAAAATTCGACAGAAATCGATTGACCAAACCAAAATTAGTTTTACCAAATTTCAATCCAACAATTTGTTCTGATCGTAGAAATGAACAAACAAGATCCATTTCATTTTTTGATATGTTTGATGAAGATAAATCCAATCGATAGTTATCATAACTAATTAGAATATCATTTAAATAATTACTTATTGAATGAAATGCTCGTAATATGTGACAACACGAAAGATAAGATAATATCTCATAAAGTAACTCGACTGATAAATAATTCAAAAACATGTTAGGCATAATGTTATTTCACATGGACATGTATACGCAAGCTAAAATAAACAAATGAGAAAAATAATGTTTTGTAGAGATAAAAGAAGCGATGAGTCACTCAAAAAGGTATAATAAAACCTATTTTTAGTTTCGTATAATATGTATATGTATAGGTCGCTCAGTTTATTTTCAAACGATTTTGCTTGCAGTTTTTCTTCGTTATTCACGTGCGCAGATATTATGATTATAATATTAGTTCAGTTTTCTAATACTGCAATTGTTACTGTTACATTTATATTTCAGATAAATAAATGTCTCGTAATAAAATATCTGATGATATTAAAAAGATCGTCAAATATCTTTTGACTAAAATGTGTTCATATTCAATGATCAAGCAAGAATTATTTAAAATGAATCTTAATGTGTCGAAAAGTACTATTAATCGTATAGCTAACAAAGTCGAAAAACAACGTCTATTAAGTTTATTAAATAATCAAAACCCAAAATTTTATCGCCGACGTCAAATAGCAATATCTGACATTGCTCGTCATATTACATGATATAATGTAAGTCAAGAAAATGGTCCAACAATCTCGATCATAGTCAACAGATGTGGTATTAGCGTTGATACCACTATTGATGTTATTCATGTCAAATCTCGTAAAAAAAAAAAGGCTGATATCATCAATTATATCCAGTTGTTATTAAAAAGAGACGATACACAGCTTGGCTTATGTATCGTCGATTATGCAATGGAAGGTAGAAAAAAATATGTCACTACTGATGAAGCATGATTTTATCTCGATGCAAGTCAAGGTGTTCGAGATATATATCATGTTAGAAGCAATGTATTACCTGATGAAGTTAGAAAAATTCAACGAAATGATTTACATCCTGTAGTCGTCGTACTTTGGATTGATGTATGTTCACATAGCAAAGCTCATGTAAGTTTTACGATACATTATGGTCTTTTAATAGAAGTTGTTTGTTTATGAACTTCGAAACATTTTTCTCAAGTAAAATGACACCAAGAAACCTAATTATATGCAATCATTATCTGACTTTCTTCGACAAACATATATCAGACTACCTAAAAAGACATCATATAAAAATCGTAGACCACTCGTCAAAATTCTGTATCTGCCACTGATTATATTTTGAAACAGTTTTATTCTGAATTATATTTAAATACAAAAAAAGCGAATGAATAGAAAACATGTTTTTTTAGATTTTTTCATAACAAAATAAATTACACACATAAACATGAATACAATATATAGAAATAATAAAGAATAATTATTGTAAAATAATACACACACTATAATCTCATCAAAGAAAAACATTGAACAAAAAACTACGAAACAATATGAATTAATATCAAAATGGAGACAAGCAGAAATGAACAATCAAATAAAAAAAGAGCGCACAGAATCATATCAAATATAACGGATAATAAAATAGAAGAATACATGCCAAAAGTAAGGAGAAACTAGCAGACAAAATAGAACAACAAATAAATGTATGAGATCTTCTGTCTCATGAAAATATATTATCGGAAAACAAGATTAATCTATGCATAGGACTTTGGAAATTTCTTTTGGTATGCAGCAACAAGAGCGTTTCCTTTCGAATCTCCACCGACATTCTTTAGAATTACTTCTGTCACTAGATCTGTTAACATGTCTGCGCCTGACGAGGAATTTATATCTAATAGCTCGCATCTTCCTTTTGTTTTATTAGCAATCTGTCTAAAAATGGCTTCTGCACGGTTTGCAACAAAAAAAGCATACACTGGGATATTTTTCGATATCAGTTTCTCTAACTCATTTTCATAATAGGTCTCCTGTGCAAATTTAGTAGTCTGCCAATATGCCTCTCCACGGTTATTTCTCTTCGATTTTACTTCGTCTCTTGTATTTGGAGGCTCATCACCAATCAATATAACCTGTGTGATTGCTTCTCTCTCGTTTTCACTATTACTGTGCTGTAAACCAATTTCAATGGCTTCATTACCTAAGCCACCTTCAACATTAATGCTACTCATGAAAGCACGTAAATGATCCGCTTTCGTTTCCAAAGGAGAACTTTGAAGAATCTTATCTTCAACACAACAATAGTTTCGATAGACAACAAATTGAATTTGAAACGATCCTTCACTGATGTTATTGTCTCGCAGCACTGCTATAGTACGCTCGAACATAATCTCCACTGTGTTTTTGCATCTATGTAACAAATGAGACATTGAACCTGTAGCATCCATTAAACAAATTGTTCGAGACTGACCGGAACCCATATTTGGTCCTTCGTTTTCTTTCGCTAAAAATGTTCTAACGAAATTAACATCTCCCGAATTGAGACTTTTTAGAAATTGTTGAGTAGCATCATGCCTTTCTTTCGCTTGCTTAATAAATTTAGTATTAGCTTCATATTGTGCTTTGAATAAATCGGTATGCTTCTCATGTAGAAGTTCATATACAGTATCATAGGTTTTTTTTGTCGTGGTAAGCGCACTTGCACGACGAACTAGAATTCTTACACCTCTCTTAACATTTTCAATATCTTCCTTCTGAATGAGAAATTTCTCCAAATCGCTATCGAGTAGTATCATACTATACGAACCATAATTACCTTGTCTTGCAGTTCTACCTTTAATCTGTTTTTCTTCCGAAAGAAATGTCTGAATGACGTGAGTACCATCATTGTTAACAACACTTGGGCCATAACATACGAAATCTGTTCCTCTACCGAAAGTTCTGGTTAGCAGAGTTATTTGACCAGATGTCGTAGCACGTTTTATTGTAACTTCTTTTTCTTTTGAAGACGCTTCTTCTGTTAAATACGCAACTGATGGTTTTATTGCTTCTAAAGCCTTTGACTCATAGAATTCTTTTAATTTTGATATTGATTCGAAAATGACTAATACAGCACGTTTTTCTGACGATTTTCCTCCTACTAATCTGTCATCGATTTCTCTTCTGATGGTATTGAAATAATTATCAATATTTTCAATACTAATATCGTCTTTTTCTCTAAATTTAAGATTATTTTTACCAAATACTGAAGAAGTATATGTATTTTTTCCGATTTTATACACAATTTTTATGACTTCTTTTTCAGGATCACTTAACGTTTCTAATGTTCCTGTAACACCCATTATGTATTTAAACTGGAGTGGTATCTCAGCGTACGAAAAGTTACTACACCTAATATTTAACCTAATTCTTTCGTCTAAACTTTGGCTCGTTATCTTACCATTCTCATGTTCACAATAATATGCAAATAAAGTTTTATAACCATAAACAACATTGTATGCGATATTATCCTGTTCTACATATCCAATTTTATCCTGATTTACAACATAATCATGGGATTCAAAGTTTTGTACATCATAAATAATATCTTTAACAGCCTCAAGAATCAATGGTTCCCAAGTTGGAAATCTATTGCAACAAGCTTGATACTAAGCTGTAGCTTTTATTTGATTGAGATTTAAGTTCGATTTTCTTTGTGTCCAAATATAACTGATTAGCGATGTAATAGTAGGATCTCGCAAGCTAGCTGACGGTGTATACACATTACCATAAAAATCTCGACTAAAGAAAATATCTACTTCGTCAATTAATAATATTTTAGCACGTTCAATACGTTGGCCACTTTGTGCAGCACTACTAGAACCATTCAATATAAACTCTTCTACCATTTGGCGAATATTGCCATTTCGATTAATCATATCTTCACAGAGTTTATTAAAGGTACCGTATCGAATATATTGGACTACTCCTAAGGACTCGAATACCGGTAAAAACCCCTTGTAATCTCTTTGACTTAAATATTCACTATAACATGCACAACGTACATCGAAACCAAGCAGTGCAAGTATTGTGGCTGTAGCTCCTAATGTTACAGATTTTCCCTCGCCAGTTCCAATCTGTACTAAATTATTTGTTAATTCTTCCTTTTTGTCACCTATGCCGAGCATACGAAATATTGAAACTACTTGAGCTGCATGGGGTCTAAGAAGATTACTGCTTTGATTTTCTTCAGTTGCGACTTCAAAGTAATTGCTTACATTTTGAAGTGTCCACAAAGCAAAAACATGTGCTAGTAGCCTTGGGACTTTGTCTCTTACACTTGCATCCCATGCGATTTTTTCTAGCGTCTGTTTAATATCTCCAGCAACTAGTTTCGTTTCTACAATCAAATTTTCTAGTTCTACATTTTCTTTAAGGTACTTTCTGATTAAGTCATCATATATATCTTGAAATTCTTTATGTCGTTTCCTTAATAGATCTGTATTAATAAAGTCACCCGTTATATTTTTTAGTACATAATCAATACCATGCCTTTGAGTTTTCTCATTGAATAGAGACAATGAATAACCTTAAAATGCTTTGTGCTCGGCAATCAAACTTTGTCCTATACCACTCGCATCTTGATTTACAATAGCACTTAATTTTGAAAAATTAGTCGAATCTTTTGTTTTATTTTTATAATTGATTAGTGCTTCATCAATTATTTGATGTATTCTAACCTTTAATGATGATATATTATTTGAAACACGCTTCATGTTGATTAAACACGTCGAAACATGTTGAACTGATGAGTCTTGATCAACTACACCCGCCCATATGTGAATTTTATCAAAAATTATTTTTTCAATTTTCTCAACATGTTTATTTATTTCACAATCTATTTCTATCAGTTCTCGTTGACATGATAATAAATTACTATAATATAAATTAAAATTATCATAATCCTAACCTATCAATCTAGAATCTTCAGAAAATTTTTTCAAAAATACTTCAGTAGCAATAGAAATATCTGTAATTTGTGTGACTAATGATTTCAAACATTCACTTTTACCCACATTTATATTAATATTGAGATCATGCTTACTAAGAAGTTGAACGTTATTTAGAATGCGAATTTTCTCATTAAGGTTTCTATAAAATTTATCTCGATGCTGGTTAAACTGTATTGTCTCTGGATTGATAAGCTTTTGATGAATGAGTTGATTTTTTAATTCTTCAATTTTTTTAGATACAGATTCTAACATATGTGAATAAACTGTAAGTTTTGAAATTGCCATCGTCATACTATTTACGGAAATATCTTCGATATGATAAATTTGAATAATATTTTTCATTGTCATAGGCAACGAATCCCATTTATTCATCATGTCCAAAATATCTTTAAGAGATGCAATATCGATTATTTCCAATGCACTTTCGTAGTTTTTCTGAATTTGCATAAAATAATCTGCAGTTTTTCTACTTAATATGATTATTTTCTCATTGAAATCTTCTGGAAACATATGAGTTAAAATAGGTTGACCTTTCAAATCATGTGCAAAGTTAATAAATTCGAATAAACAAAGAAAACTTTTCTCTACATTTCTAATTACTTCATTCGTCATTTCAGATGTATTATTTTGTAAAAAATGATTCATAAAACAAATGTATGCAAGTTGAAATTTTCTTTTAATATTAGATCTTGATTTTAAATATGGTTCTCTATCATCAGTGACAATAGTTTCCAATTCGATTTTATATTCATATAGGATTTTTACAACAGATAATGCTTCTTTCACATCATTTTGTTCGAAATAGTGATTTATTTTATTGACTACATCTTGCATCTGGTTCAAAACAATTTTTCGACCCTTTTTAATAAAAGACTGCATACCTTGTGAAGTTTTATATTCTTCAAGAAGAACTTTGATAGATTTTGGATCTCCATTACTAATCACATCTGTGAATGTACTGTGTGTAACTTGATCCATAGACATTATATCCTTCTTACAGTATTCTAAATCTATTTCAAGGGTATTTTTCAATGTTTCAGGTAAATGGTTAACAGCAGACTCAAACTTTCTTATATGAATATTGCTCAGATTTGGAGGCATTGTCTTCTTTGCTAATTCCAATTCTTGTCTAAATTTAACTGTAATACTTTCTCTTATTTTATTTAAAGCTGAATTATATATTAAATTTGTGTTCTTAGCTGCTTCAAATTTTTCGAAAATTTCTTTTGGTGGATGCAACGTATATAAACCAATGTCCATATCTGAATATTTTTGAACTACCACAACTGTTACAACACTTTCTTGACATGTTTTTATTCTTTCGATCTCATCGGAAATTAATTTTGTACAATANGATTTTATCATAATAAAAAAACAAATTATAATCATATCATGAAATGTTTGTCGAATTTTAAAAATGCACGATGGATAGAAAAATATGAATTTAGAATGTATTATGATTTAATCGATGATTATAAAATAGAAATTATTCGTTATATAAAAGAATTGAAAAAATCTATCATAGTTTTATTTAAAAGTACAAGTTTTTCATTGAAATCATCTGAAAACATATGTTTTAAAATCGTTTGATTTTGAAATTTATCTCGAAATTTCATAAATTCTATTAAATAAAAAACATTTCTTTCTATTACTTCTGTCATCTCATCAATTAATATATTTCCATTATTATTAAGAAAATATTTCATACAACAAAGATATATTTCTTGAAAGATTTCTGTCACTTTTAATCGTACGTATGAACATGATTGTTCAATATTGAAAAGATTTTCTAGTTCAACATTATAATCATAGAGTATTTCAATATGATCTAATGCTTCATTTATTTTATAATCTTGTAAAGAATCATTTATTTTCAATGCAATATCTCGTGTCTGTTGAAGAACATATACTCGACCTTGATTTACATAATATTGCATACCTTCTGTCTGTTGATAATCTTGAATCATTTTTTTAATATGTTTAAGATCTCTACTATCACATGTATCCTTTAAATTTTTAATGTTATATTCCATATTTTTCTGAATATCATCTTTACAATATTTTACTTCGATTTCAAGACATTCTTGCATATCTTTTGGTAAGTATTTAATTCTCGATTCAAATTTTCTTATATGAATATTAATAGGATTAGGTGGTTGTTTCTTTTTAGCTTCATCTAATTCTTTTCTAAACTTATTCAAAATAAGTTCTTTTATTACATTAAAAACTTGAGTATATTTTAGATTTCTATCCCTAATTTTTTCCAGTTTATCGCATATGTCTGTTGGTGGATTCAAAATATATGCACTAATATCCATTTCTCTATATCTTTCAACAATATTAGATATGATTTTATCCAAATTTTTATTTAGTTCTTCAATCTGTTCAAAAATATAGTTTGTACAAAATGGACCTAATAAATCACTGACTATTGTAATGAAATTTATTTTTTGTTCTATTTCATAGAAATTGTTGGTTTTAATAAAAACATTAACATCTACTAAAATGAGTTTTATACGTTCTTCAATTAATTTTTTAACGTCATTTATACAATGATCTATTTCTTCTGTTTTATCAATATATTCTGATAGAAATATTTTTGCATTTTGCATTCGTCTCAAATTTTTTACTATTGAGTGAATTTCTTGAATTTCGCTCGTATTTCCAATCATAATCGCTTCTATTTTTGTTTCTTCCATTAAAACAAATAGATTGATATTAAGTATTTGTTTAACTTGTGCAAACAAATAGTTTCCTACTTCATTTGATGTTTGGAAGATTTTCATATCATAAACGACATTTTCATATTTGAACGTGTTAATATCTTCTATAACTTGTCTAATACGATCATTAAATCTATTGAGGAATTTATGATAATATTCATAATAAATATCGTTAAACTTTTTACCATATAAAAATCGATCTAAGTTACTTAATGCTTTTATAATCAATAGTTTAAAGATAATTTCAGTATTTTCTAGAGTATTTAAAAATGTCATTTCATTTGATTTATCAATTAGACAATATTCTAATTCACATTCCCAATTTTCAATAATTTTTTGATTTTGAAAACAAGAAAAAACTTGTGGATATTTATTTTTTATTTCAGAAATTTCTTTGAAACGACTTAATAATTTTAAAACTTTATAAAATATATCTTTTCTATTTTCATTTTCGTATTGTTTAATATCTATGAAATATTGTTTCATTTCATATTGAACAACATTACTAAACTCGTTTATGAATTTTTTTAATTTATTGATAACAAGTGTATAATCATTTTCGAACGAGACATTTATTCGTCTACAAACATTCAAATAATGAAAGACTTTTTCAGCTATACTAAAATCTAAGATTGAAATTTTTTCTTCTGAATTGAATGTGTTGTTGATAATAGTTAATACATTTTCTATTTCATTTTTATATTGAGAATTAATATTTTCTATATGTTGAACTATATTCGGAACAATTTCTTCTATAACTCTCATCTCATTGATTTCTGATATTATATTATCTAAAAACTCAATTTTATGCCAATTATCAAGATCTAAATTTGTTTGCATAATAGATTTTTCCAATTCTTTTATATAACGAATAATTTCTATTTTATAATCATCGATTAAATCATAATACATTCTAAATTCATATTTTTCTATCCATCGTGCATTTTTAAAATTCGACAAACATTTCATGATATGATTATAATTTGTTTTTTTATTATGATAAAATCCATTTAATATCTCTTCGATTTCTTTTCTTGATTCTTTTATACAATTGCATATTTGTTCTAATGTACTATAATAACTATGATGAGTTCGCAATTGAATATATGGTATAGTTCGAAGTAAAATCATCTTTTTGAATAATTGTTCTAATTCACGAAATGAACATTTATTCTTAAGTTCTTCTATGATTTGTTTATCAATCTGTTCATAATGATTCATAAGTTTTAATAAAAAATCTTCATAAATTTGATTAATATCTTTTGTTAATATGTTTGATTGTAAAGTAGCTATATTAATAGTTGTGTCAAATATACGTGTACATTCTTCTAAACTTTCAATAATTTCATTTTCATAGTTTTCTTGAGATAGTCTATGACTTAATTTTTCAACTAATTCATGTAAATACTGAAGAAAATATATTTTTATTTCTTCATATTTTCTTGTCATATATTCTCTATCTAGATGATTTTCTAAAATAGTACATGCATCATTTAGTTTGATTATATATCTGATAATATCAGCGATATTTTTCTGAAGCATTGACTTATTGAAAGATTTAACTATGAATTCGTGTTTATTAGAGAATATTTGACAAGCATTTTTATATTTACTATCAATATCTGGAAAATATATAGCAACAAGTTTTATTTTATCTAAACTATTTTTTGTTGATAAATCATCAATATCTTTTTCATGTAAAGATTTAACTATGATATCTATTTGTTGATTAAGATATTGAATAAAAGCACTACTATGAATAACTTCTTTTCCTAAATAGTTACTTCTTAATATATCTGTAAGTTTAGCATGATCAACATAAGTTCGATATTGTTCAATATCATCAATTCTTAAAATTGTTTGATTGATTAAACAATAATTGAATTTTGAAGTGCCGTTTTGATATTCTTCCGAGATATGTTGACTTATATATCGAATACAATCATTGTAAATTTGTTCAATATAATCAAATTCAAGTAAATTATTTAAACGCTTCAATTGATCAAGTTTATATTGTACAAATGGACACTCATAGCGTTTAGTTGCTGACATCACACTTAAGAGAATTTTTCTTATTTGTTCCTGTACAATAGCTTTTGATTTTTCTGTTATAAAATATTGAAAAACTTCATTAGGATAAGAAATAGTAGGAGATTCTACGAGCTCATTGAGAACCTCTTCGGGTTGATCATTGATTGGATCTAAGACTCGTATTGATTTTCTTGCTTTCTGCAACATATCTTTCAAGAAAATCATGAAACCTATATTTGACATTTCTTCATTCAATTTCTCCTTAATATCATTTAAATATGTATGAATTGCTTTTTTTTGACTATCTGGAAATTTTGTAAATATATAGGAGATAGTTTTAATATTGTCTTGAATTCCTGGAATAAGTCCTACGATAACCTGAACAAGTTTCTTCATACTATGACATCTGTCGCCAATACTCTTATTACTAATTATCACAACTGGTTTTACACTTTTACATTCTTTAACGACTCTAATAATACATATTCCATTTGCTATATCGACTTCGGCTCCATAATTATTCTCGAATCCTGGCGTATCACATAGAATGATATCACCATCAGTATGCCCACCAACATTCACTGGAACTGGAGTAATATATCGAGTTTCAGATTGAGTAAACGATGAAGTTGTTATTTTTTTTAGATAAGGATTTCTTACATTGATAGGAATAATATGATCCAATCCGTTCACTTTTTCATGTTTCATTTGAGAACCCGCAAGAAAATGAATTGTTGTTGATTTACCTGATCCAGTTTCTCCCAAAAAAAGAATAATATCTTTCTCTTTTATTAAATGTGATGCATCATCAAATTTTTCAATAAGTCTAAATAATTCTTGCATATTCAATGGACTAATCTGATTGAACAATTTTCTCATTGTTATCAGAGCAACTTGCCAATTTTCATCTTTGACATTGATTAAACATGTTTTTACTAAATCTCGCATTTCTATAGACTGTAATTCTTCTATTTTCAATCGTTCCTTTAAATATGTAAGCTGTTCTGCTATCTCTGTTTCTATCTGATCAGGTATTAATATACTATTATCAGACACTATTACGCGACCGATCAATTTAAGGGAAAATAAATACAATAAATTGATAATGGATCTTTCTGAACAATGTGGCATCGAATGAAAATCATTATACAAGTTTTTTAGATTTTCTATCGTTACTGACGTAGTCAATGTTGAATTACTTCCATCTTCCTCGTTTAAAGAACTACTTGCATTAGAATCGTCGAATGTTCGATCATATGAATGACTCATACCTGTTTTATTTTGTACATTTGTGAATTGAACTTCTTCAGCCGCTTTTAATAAATTTTCTATAGTTAAATTTTTACTTTGTCTTGGATCACTATGTTTTTTAATAGGTCTCCATCGTAAACAAGCAGTATTTGGATAAATTGTAGCTAGCTGATTTAGAATTTTTTCAGGATGAAATTTAGAATTTTCAACTGGATCCAAAAATTGAATCAATTCAATTTGTTTCTCTGTTTTGAATTTCAGTAAGATTCCAGTCCAATGAACACCTTCCACGTTGTAAGGAATCAATATCATACATTGCCCATTTCCTTTCTCTCTTATTTGCATCAATCGCTCTTTCAATTCATCTGGTACATTATTATGGACAGCTTTGAGTGCATAAATTGATATTGTAAAACGTTCAGAAAACTTCTGTTTTAACTCTTCTAATCGATTTGATAAAACAGTATCAATATTTAAGTCCGGATTCGATGAATTTTCAAATGGTGTTGAATCCTCCATTGTTTACAAAGTTTGGTTCTTATTTAAACCAGTTATCTTTTTCTGTTAGACACACTTCAATACAAGCAATATTCAGAAGTAATAAATGGTTCAAGAATATCTAAAATATTATTTAAACAGTAGACTAGTCTTTTTATTATACAGTATTTTCAAAACTCATGCGCAAGATTAACAATGACATGGAACAGACAATAAAGAAATTATGTCTCTAGTCCATGTATTAATTGTTTAATACTAAAATACTGATCTGTCTCTGTAGTCAAAAGTTTTCTCAGTCACTATGATGGACTTGATACTATCAAATATTTCTTTTTCACCATAGAAATTTTAGTTCTTATTTTTACATTTCTTTAAGCACCTTTAACTTCAGGAAATGTCTTGATATGTTTGGATACTCACCTAGTTATAGAACTAACATTGTCCTACGTAAAATCATAGGGAATCCATGCACTTTCTTGTGGTTTTATTTTCGAAAAACTATTGTACCAGCGTATTTTAATGGTTATGCTGAAGCATTCAGCACTTGTTATAGTACTCTATATCAATATTAAATAAGTATTGTCAAACCACAGAAGGTTCACATTAATACCTGCTTCCATGCCTATTCATAGTTTAAAAAAAAAAAAAGGAGTGTCATATTGAACCTTTCTGTTTCTGTACCATGTTCAGAACCTTTTTCATTTCTAGACATATTCGCTAGAACTGGAAAAGATTTTAGTGGCAATGTTTAGAACTTTTATAAGTCCTATGCTTTCTTGTTAGAACTCTCGAAAAAATTGAGAAAATTGTACCAAACTTAGAACCTTAAAAGCTTCAGAATCTTCACTAATATTTTAAAAGATTCTGTATGACACCTTTTTAGAGACCTGCTATTTTCACCATTTGGTGAAAAATAGTGGCGAGTTGGGAGATGGCATATATTAAGTTGTCAACAAAGTTTTTGCGTTTTTTTTTAAATTTCATTTTATTTTTTTACTACAAAAATACAACTAAGTTTCAATAATGTGTGTTCCATTATTATCTATGACTTGTCGCCAATATTCTGGAAGAAAAAGGATCTCGCGCTCATAGAACTTGTGAGACTTTTAGCTGAAGAACTTGCCAAGGTCCATTTTTGCAGTGATGTTCGTCGTCAAAGTTTTTTCCGTGCAAATGATCGACCAGAGAACGGAACAAATGGTAGTTAGTAGAAGCTAAGTCTGTAGAAAATGATGGATGCCGAAGCACAATCCATTCGAAGTCCAGTTCTTTTTCACGTGTTGACTTTGCAACGTGAGATCTGGCGTTGTCATGTAAAAAAAAGCAAATCTTACTCTGCTTTACCTGAATTTTTGCCGCAGCATAACCCAATTGCTACCAGTAGATATCAGCAATATTAATGCTTCCAGTTGGAAGAAGCTCTGAATGAATTTTGTCTCGCCAAGCACTCAACATAACCATCCTTTCGTGAAGCTTCTTTTCTTTTGGCATTGTTATACCGCTTTGTTCAACTCATAACCACTGTCGCTGGTGCATGTGGATAACACACATTACCCACTTTTCATAGCCGATAATAAGATCGTGGAGTCATTCGTAGCTACGGTAAGAAATCAAGAGTTTCCTACATGAGTCTCCATGTGTTGAAGCTGAAGTGATGACAAGCGATGAAGTATTTAAATCCCGTGTTTTCACGTCTTGCCTAATTCCCTTAGATGTTTTTTTCACCGCAGTATGAGAGTATTCAAGCCGCTCTACTAGACAACGTGTAGCTGATCCCAATTCTTCTTCAATGAGCTACTTTAATACGTGCATGTTCATCTCGGAACGAGATAAATCGTCAACTTCGCAGTTTCTGTTCTTGAATCAATCGTACCAATGTTGTGCTGTAAAAATGGAGAGTACATTATTTTCCATCACGCTGCACATGCTGCTTATTGCATCCATCACTTTGCGGCCCAAACGGAATTCATGAAGTAAAAGCAATCGGAGCTTCCTATGAAAAATCTCCGTTTCTAATTAGAAAACTAGCTTCTTTACTCATAGTTCTGTTGTTATTTGCAAGATGCTCATGCTCCCTTTATACATTCTAAGTATGAAAACTTTCTGACGTTTCACGAGTATTTTGAGAGAGGTTAGAAAAAAACGCAAAAAATTTGTCGACAACCTAATATATATGATCACATTTTTTGACTGATATCCAGTCTATATTTTCTATTTGAATCTGAAAATAGTTTTTTAATAAGTTTCTGTTCTCTACATGGATACAGCTCACGAAATACCCGATGTTACCTGTTTTTTTTTACCAAATGTGTATATAACTACATTACAATTCGATCACAACCGAAAATGGATCGATAATATAATAACCAATGGAAATTTTGACATGTCTTTCTCTTCATGTAACTTACTTGTAGAAGAATAAGTGAAATCGAAAATGAAGGCAACATTGTTTTATTTTTATTTTTATTTATATGTCCCTCCACCTTTGCAATAAATGTGCATTATTACTAAAGAGAAAATGACGTTACTGGTATAAAACCCACAAAAAATAATACAGAAAGAAAAGAAAACTTAATAACTTTCTTCAAGAATTTACTTTTAGAACATTAAGTTAATATGGGTTTTCTCCCATTTGCATACTTAATGTTTGACAACCGATCATATTGTAAGAAAAACGACACAAAACAAGCTAGTGAAGGCAAAACAGAATAATGTCTCCTTCACTCTCGTTTCTCTATTTTCTTTATGTAAACTTCCCTTGGACTGTGAAAGAAGAAAAGACATAAGCATGTTACTCAGACCGACCAAAAAGGGTGTGGGTGTGAGTGTCATCAAAGAGAACCTCACTCCCCCACTCACACCCATGCCACGCAATCGAATAAATTACTGTTAGTGACAAACTCTCACTCTTGATGTCTTCTCTACAAGTCGACTTTTTTAGAATTGAATCAAATGTTAGTAAGCGCCATATATCATACTAGCACAACACAGATTTTAACTGAAAATAATACTTGTCAAGCGGTGAAACAACGAAATAGTTTTTCAAGTTAAATTCTATTGAAGAAATAACTTTCGATTTTAAGAATCCTCGTTTTGTTTCGGTCATCTACACAAGAATCCACATTGGAAAGTACAAATAATAGTTCATCGTTCCTTTTTTATTGTCAGGAATTGCACTTGAGATAAATTACCAATCAACACACTAGAAAACGAGAAGATTAGTTAAGATTTATTTTAAGAAAGGCTTTGTTTTCTACTTATTGACCATAGTCACTGCATCGTGATGCTCGTATTTCGAATACAATCATTTTGACATAAGTACAAGTAACGCGACACAAACGTCGCTAACCCTCTACTGAAAGGATGTGATCTCGTTAAACCTATGGTATTCAAGCAGAGAAATATTAGAACTAATATGGTGGTAAACATCTATGAAATAGTAAACTGTTCTCGTCACCAAGACTCTCTTGATAGCCGTCTGAATTTAATCTAACCCACGTATCTTATCGTTTACTGAATTCTGTTTTCAAAACTATTACTGAACACACGCACTTATACGCAAGCACTGTTTATTAGATTATCAAAGGCAATCATTTGGTAAAAAAAGACTAAACCTTTCTATTAAGAGTGTAAAGTAAACTTTAATTGACAACTCACCCTACATCACCGTCGTCCTAACACCGACCATCACTCCCCACCACTCGAATTCGTCTATGATCCGAGTAGTACTTAAAGCGATGCTTCATTTTCTTGTTTGGGACATTTTTAGCATAGCGCAAAAATCTATAAAAATGAATTTCATATTTTCATGTTGACTATGAACTCCGCATAGTGGAAGTAATAAGAAGATTAGTAAATGTAAAGCAATTAGAATCGATATTTTATGTGATGTAGTGAGAGTAGAATTCATAAGAAGGGTGTGGGTGTGGATGTGGATGCTGATCTCTCATTTCCCACCCACACTCACACTCACAGACCCAGACCAGGACCCACTCACAACCACTCACACCCACTCGCCAGTTCTATCATGTAGAAAAGCTTTTTTTTTTAACAGAAAAAGCATAATGATAATAGTGCCATTGTCAGTCGGGACGGATTAGGCGCTGTAGAGTAGAACTTGGGTCGCGAAAATTAAAAAGTGAGCTGATTTCGAAGCCTATCATGGAATGTTTTGACTATTTTCATATCTTTAAATTCCAAGAAAACTAAAACAATCGGTATTTCTCCTTGTATTAATATCAATACCAGATTGAATTTAAGGAATATTTTACTTCTATTCTTCTTCTTTAAATAATCTACCAACACATTTTTGAAACATAGATATACAAATAAATGTGCTCAAAAAGATCAATGCCATATTTTCAGTAGAATAATATTATTTTCTTTAAAAATACTGAACTTACAATTGAATAGTTTCGTCAGTTTCTGCAATCGAGTATACGATTTCTAACTGAAAATAACATCTTACCTAAGAAAATGTTTGAAGAAGTGTCAGATGTTATTTTTTCGAATATGAAAAGGTCATCGATTGTAAATCCAGTGTAAACAATGGATGATTCGTAGTTGATTTGAATTGCCCACCTTAGAGATCAAAACATCATATATATTTTGGTAAGTATAAAAGAATCGACGAACCAGAGAGATATAGAGTTCTGATCTTGGGTATTATCGATCGATCTTCAGTGATAGTTGCAGCAATGTTTGTCAACGGATCCAAAAGTAGAATATCAACTGGTTTCGGTGAATATTTTAATGCCAATTTAATCAATTCAGCTGCTTCAAAAGATGATGGTTGTACGAAAATATTGACCGTTTGATTGAGACAAGTAGGTGCCGTAAGATATGTATCGATCGGTTGTAGTAATGAGTTTGATAAGCTCAAATCAGACGACAATGATGACATATTATTATCTCATAGAGTTACTGCAATATTATATTATGAAAAATCAAAATTAAGAATTACCTTAAGCCATAGGCAACTAGAATACCACTATTACAACTGACTATATCAAGTAATTTAAGAACGTTCGAAGCTTACTAAAATGGTGAGTTTTAAAAGAAAAGAGGAAGCAAATCGTGTACATGTTGATGAAATTTTCAACAACCTGTATCCATTATCGGCAGTTGTTATTGCAAGAATTTCAATCGTTAGTTCCTTGAAATTCAATATTTATAATTGAAAGCGAATATTCTGATGTTTATATTTACATTAAGCAAATAATAAATGGCCCATAAATCATCAACATCAATATCGATCAACACTGGTTGATGGTTGTTACTAGATTTCATACAATCTTGAACATTTTTGTTTGTGGTCGTGATTCAATGTCATTTATACAAAAACTGGTCGTGATAAACAATACAAATGTTATACTTTACCTTTTCTCTTCTTGACTATATTCCTTGTTAATTTTTTTTTGTATCCAAACATGTCAGAGGTGCTTTACATTTGCAGCTAGATTGCAGCAATCGGTGGCATCTAGATGGGATTCGAAATTAAATCGCATTCAGACGCAGTTTTAGTTTGAACCGTGTCTACAGGCAAAAAAAAGTATCACTAGAGACGTGATTTCAAACCAAATCGTGTCCAAACGCGGTGCATATGGGTTTCTAAGTGTGCTTTGATGTGCGTATTCTGAGTTTGATGTTTATATGGACTTTATTATTTTTAAATGAGCATTCAATGAAAAGGAATGATGTTCTAATTTTTTCTGGAATTATGATATTTCGTTTCAAAGTCACTACTTAATCGTCTTTCCAAGAGGAAATGTTTATAATCCATTTGTTCTTTGTCTTGTCAACTGTACAAGATCGTATGTAGAAGTTAAAATCGGCGTTAAGTAGCGTTTCTTCTTCATCAGGATAATCTGAGAATGGTACTACATCGTTTCCACTCATTGAACTAGTATGAATGATGAAAAGAACATTACCAAATTGTTCAGCTTTCGTTCGATTTCGGCTTGTTGATGTAAATGCCGGAAACATGAGATATGCACCAATGTTCTGACGAAATTTTTCGATTAAATCATCGGATAAATTAGCTCCTCGATAAACGTAAAATTTGTTATAGTTTTCCGAATATGTCAACATCTGAAGGAGATAACCGAAAGGCCCAAATGTTTTTACTTTACTTTTCCAAAGGGCTTTATTCTTTTCATCACCACAAAGTCTCATATATTCATTCATTTTCTGATATAAAAATGATTCCATTGTGTAGAGATGAGCACAGCATTCCCAGACTTGTTGATCAGTTCCATCTATGACATTCAGAAGCTGTTGAGCCATCCATTCCGCTTCTTTCTGCTTGCCCAGAAGCTTACCTTCAGTGATGATACCTTCGGCTGCCTTCTTTATCATTAGTCGGCGATTAGCTGGTTCTGCTAGGGTATCGCTGCCATTAACGCCAAACATTTCGAAAATTTCGCCAATAAAACCCAAAAAAAATTTCTGTTCGGCAAAAGGTGTCGAAGGATAAATAGGGCTGGGCATGAATCTTGCTTCTCTGAGTCTTGGCTCAGATGTCGATCTGCCTCTTTCAACACGTTTGACAGGTCGTTGATTGTGTTCATTTGAATTTGATATTTGAACAGAATTTTTAAAATTTATGTGATAATCATCGATTAGAGCTTCTGACAATTTCTTTTGATATGCTTCTTCAACGATGGCCGTTTCAACATCAGAATAGGAACACCATTCTTCTTTTTGTGACGAATTCCAAGGATGTTCATTAGATTTCCACATCCATTCTATGCGAGTTGACGACGACATGTATGTTAAAGTTACTGTAAAAGTTTTTATGATTGTTGCCTCTGTAACTGTAATGTGAATGTGTGAATAGAGAAATGAATGTAAGAGTCGTTACCAATGCTCCTGCTCGTTCTTTGGTTGAATCCATAACGACTAAAAGGAAGAGGTAATGATGAAGAAAAAGTATGAGAAAAAAAAAAAGACAAATTTAAAATTGTTTACTGCATTTAGTATTCTGTTCGTTTTATGCTCACCAGCTGCTATGCCTAACACCGCCTCCTACTTTTGTAGTCATGTGAATGTTAGTTACCCATCATCATCTCAAAACGACGTAGGCAAAAAAAATAATTTGTTTAACATCTCAATAAGTATCTTTTTTCAGGCATGCTTGGTGCTTGTTTTTAAATTTTATAGGGAAAACTTGCTTTTTTTCAGACTTGTGCTAAAAATAACTGATATGTCAAGTCTCTGGCAAGTCTTTTCATAGGGTGTGGGTGTGTGTGGGTGTGGGTACTGGTCTTCTCTTCATCCATATAAACACCCACACCCAAAATTGATAAGTTATCGTTGCAGATGTTCTCGTAAATTTCTCTCCCCGAAGGTATCCCGAGTGGTGAGGAAAGTTAAGAGTATGATAGATTTTACTAGAAAGATTGAAAGAGATGTTCTAATTCTTCACTTCCCAAAAATGTAACTACGTAGACATACTTGGTCGAAATATGTGTGAAATTTTTGTTTTAGTCATAATTTTGAAAGTATTTTCTTATTTACTAAGAAAATGTCTTACTAAATGGTAAAATAACTTTTGATTGTCTGACATTCATCAATAGGAAAAAAAGCAGTAACTTTCTACATCTATAGATTAAGTATTTTATCTAAGATTAATATAATTCTCGGCTAATCAGAAACACTCTATCACACATTATAAATAAAAGTTTTAAGTGTGGCTATATATATGAGTGTAGATAGTATTAATGAATAACGAAAACATCGTCAATCGCATTCAGACTCATACATCAACATTTATGCTCATACTTAAATACACGTGTAACTATACGATGGATAGATAATAGATGATATGTGTTCAAGTGCTAGATCTTGGTATCCATTATCAGAGAGAAACAGAAAGAGTTGAACTTTACAAGTAATTCTTGTTGAGACATGATTACTGTTTTGAGTGATATCTGATATTTGATATACAAATATAAATTGATGAACGTTGTTCGGTGCTATTTGGAGTAGAGCTAGAGCAAGTCTTTGTGTGATTTAAATGTTCTCAGTGTAGATAAAAGAGATATGCTTGAAGAAGACTTGATATTGATTAACAATGGAATATTATGACTGAATGCAAATGCTAAGACGAGAGAATTGTTTATTCTCTGTTGAGTTTAAGGTGAAATCTAATTAAATTAAGAATAGATCAGTTAAACCTATCGATTTATAAAGACAAATGCTTTTCATATACAAAGGAATATTTGAGTAAAACTCGTAGAGATTATGCTAAAAGAACTTTTGATAAGAAATTTATATTATTTTAATTTTTTTTGACATTTTGAATAATTGTTCCATTGCATCAGTGTGATATGTTTCGTTCCTAATGTCTGAGAAATCAAGTTGAGTATCAACTATATCATATGTTATGAATGATATAATATTTTCTGTATAAGATTCAACATTAGGTATGTTTCAAAATGTATGAGAATTACTGGAAACAATTTCAAGTAGAAAAAAAAAAAACTAGAATTTTTCTGTTGATTCATTGTGAAAACTACGATAAAAAAAGAAATAACAGATGTTATTTATTAAAGACGTATCATTTTACTGTATTGCTCAATGCCTATTCGATAAAATTGCATAGAGACAAAATAGAGTAGTTCACACACACTAGACTAAATAATTGCTTCTCATAAATATATCCAGCTTATTCAAAAAAAAAATTGTTAGAATTCTGTTGGCAGACCTGTTTCAAGGTATGATTCTCTCAAAAGCTTGATATAATGAAATAATTTATTCTGTCGAATGAATATTACTGCTTTGAAGAACAATTATGGCAAACAAGAAAAAGATCGAGTATCTAATTTCATTTTTATAATGGTAAATAAATCTAATAGGAATATATATATACTACTATTGCTTTTATAAGTTTATATATCTTTATTTATTCTTATTTTAGAAATGATAAATTTATATCATTTGATAATCAAATTTTTTACTTCTCTACGAAAAGATCGTGTTGTGGATATAGAAACGAGTAGCTGTCTAATTCGAGTTTGAAAATAAATGAAAAAATAATGATTTTCATTTCTTGATATCCGAAAAACAAAATAAAAACTTTCCTTCACAGACACTCCTGTGAATATAGGAAAATCTGGCATGTGAACGCTATGTTACAAAAAAGTAGGAATAGGGAGGATTTTCATTGACAATTTTTAGGAGGATCTGGCATGGAAAAGGAGGAAAAAAGGAGGATTTCTGTTTTCTCGTGAAAAAAGATATTCTAGCCTAATTCAAGCTCATCAATACTTTGAAAAGAGTAATAAAACATTTAATACTATTTCAAGAAATATTTATTTATAAATTTCAAATAANTCAGGTGTTGAATAGATTCCCCTTCCAAATTTGAATCGATCGCATCTACTAAGTTTGAAACCTTCGTCAGCAATACTCATTGCATTTATTTGACCCGTTCCGTGGTAAGACACTGGCCATTCTTCGGGGTTGGTACCCGTCTTCCCAAGCCATTTATTGTCAGTGCCATATTTTCCAGCAACATTGAGAGCTATCCTCTTGCAACCGCAGGGTCTTTCGTAGACATAATTACCTCGAGTGAATACTTTTCCACTATCATCGATATTTGTAAAATCATAATCAAACTTAGGTGCCAGGATCGCCGGGTCGAGAGCAAGAGGACCACTTAGCATGATTTTGACGCGTAAAGATCCATTCCAGCCAAAAAGACAATCAAAAATGACTGCGTTATCAGGGAGTTCATTGTCATCTTTGAGAATCACTTGACACTGTGGTTCGATACCTTCACGAGTTTGTATTAGTTTTTTCAATCCACTAATGCGATCTTCAACGACTAGATCTAGCTCCAATACTTTTTCTGAGGGAAGAATAATACGAGTTTTGCGTTTTACTTGTGGACCAATAGCAAATTCAATAATTTGACCCGCTTCCAGATCATAGGTCGATAACAGACGACCTTTGTCTGCAAGTTCAACATGTGATACCAATATGTTTAGTCTCACACGATAAGGCAAAACATTGAGTTTTTGTGACAAAGTATCCATTACTGTTTGAACAGACATCGACGGTGAAATTGAAGTATGATATCTTTCATTGGGTGATGAAACATTTCTCAAAAATAAATATGGTGTATTAATGGAGATTTGGATGATGCTTCCATTAACTATTTCTATCTGATCATTTACCGTTTGTGCATCATGTTCATTGAAAAGATGTTGTGACGTTTTCTGAAGGATGTTCGTAGACAAGCAGCTGCTATTCCGCTTATGTGCATCACATTGAAGTCGTAATTGTTGAGCTTGTATGGCATAACCGAAATTCTGTTCGATCACTTTCTTCAAATTTGAAGTTGTACAATGCCCGTCGATCAAAAGTGGTTCACGAGTCTTATTTGGAAGTTCGATGCAGATTAGAGTAGTACTACCTCTAGCATCGACTGTATATGCAGCATTTGATTTTAAATTTGGGAATGTCAATTGATTGTTTGTTTGAAATTCGTTATTCATGAACAACACTTGGTATTTTACAGGTATCTGTAGCCCTTCTTGAATGAGTCGTTTTATCGTACTAACTGAATTGTGGTCGGTGATTCGGATGTGGGTCTTATTATTGGTCGATTGTAAAGATAGTACATATTCCCGTTGGACGACTATAATGGAACCATTGCTGATGAGATGACTGTAATCAGAGACTAAGTTTTGATTTTCTAGAGGATGCGCTCCACATGTTAATCGAAATTGAATCTTACTAATACCAAGAATCTGTGAGACTTTATCTGCAACGAAACTTATAGGCCACGGGGCAAACAAAATCATATCCGTATCGGTCTTGTTAGCTAATTGTAATTTAACTTGGATCGGTGGTACTAGTGTAAGTATACTGTTGTATTCATCTTCAGTGTCTAACAAGAATTCATCTTTACACTCCACAAGGCACTGTTCTCTGATTGGAATACCCATTACTTGTTCAATCTCTTTTTTCAACTCGAGAATAGATATATTCGAAGCGCACTTAATTTTTTCTTCCTTGCCTGATGGGCACTGAATTACAACAGTTCGCATAGTTTTCTTTTTTTCGGATTGGATTCTAAGTACGAGATGGAGTGTTGATTCCTTTTGAACATTATAATATTCCAATGTACGTTCATCTTCAAGCTGTTTACCAGCAAAAATTAGTCGTTGTTGATCGGGTGGAATGCCTGTTTTATCTTGAATTTTTGCTTTAACATTTTCAATGGTATCACTCGGTTCCACTTCCAATGTGATAATTTTCCCAGTGAGAGTTTTGACAAAAATTTGCATGCCTCCACGAAGTCTAAGTATGAGATGGACGTTTGATTCATCTTGTATATCATAATCTTCCAATGTACGTCCATCTTTAAGCTGTTTACCAGCAAAAATTAGTCTTTGTTGATCGAGTGGAATTCCTTCTTTATCTTGAATTTTTTTTTTTACATCTTCGACTGTATCAGAGGAGTTGGCATCCACAGTTATTTTTTTGCCTGTCTGGCTTATCACGTGCAATTTTCCAATAGTAGAGCTTGTTGGAACGATACATGGATATAGTGTGAGCACATCCACGATCACTGGTGGCGCGGAGAGGTTTTTCGACGTAATACCGAACAATGCTGAGAAAGCTGCCGTTGCTAGATCAAGGTTTGATGACACAGACATACTTTCTAATTTGCTACGAATAAGAGAACAACCAATTGAATGGGTGTGGATGTGGGTGTGGGTGAGGATGTAGGTGTGGCTGGGTGTGGGTTGGATGTGGGTTGGGTGTGGGTGTCGGGTGTGGGTTAGGCATGCACCAGACCTAAATACAGTGAAACCCAAATCCTGGATTTGACAGGATTTGACGAGATTTGAATTTGGGTTTGACTGGATTTGACTTGGATTTGGGTTTGCGTTTGACCAGATTTTACTGGGGTCTGACAGGGCCCTACCATACGTAGGTATCCTAGGGCTATCAAGTCCTATTTTTGAAAAAGAATTTTTTTTCTGTGCAAAAATAGACTTTGTGAGAAAAAAAAATTTTTGGAAACACCTGAAATTTTAATGAAAACAAATTTTTTGTTTCGACTAAATTTATTTTTTCTCAAAAAGTCTATTTCTGCATAGAAAAAATGTTTTTCAAAAAAAGGACTTGATGACCCTAGGATATAACTGTTAAAGAATAGAAAAGGAGTATATGTAACTATACAATACTGAATTTTACTTCCTTTGACTTTCGATGATTAATATCATTCAGAAAAATAAATGATATGCTTCGTTCGGGAATCGAACCCACGATATGATTACTGGTTATCCGGACCAGTGCTCTAACCATTGAGCTATCAAAGGACGACTAGCGTATCATTTTTATTTTCTGAATGATATTAATCATCGAAAGTCAAAGGAAGTAAAATTCAGTATTGTATAGTTTCTTTGTCATTGTGTTCGACCAGGAACATTTGGTAAACATTGCGAGTATACATTATTAGATGCGAATGAATCTTTCAATGATGCAATTATTGCACAATTTAAACAGAAAAAAATCGATCCATGGGATTCTCAAGAATATGGTGATATTCTTTGTTATGAAACGTTATCGGGTAATTTTGAACTTCTATGTTTGGATTGGCGAAATATATGTGATGACGCACAACAATGTTTAGATGGAAAAGATGAAGAAAATTGCGACAAATTAGAATTTAACGAATATGAAAAGAATGAGTATCGCTGTATGAATGATATATGCATTCCCGAAGAATATTGGCTTGATGGTGAGTGACAAATCTATTGTATTTAGTTTCATTTCTTCACTGAATATGATCAAAATCAGGAATGGATTCGATTTTAAGAGATCTTGATCAGATTCGAAACTATTGATCGAGAAAGAAAGATTGTTTTCGCTTGATTCATATACGTAACTAATGTTCTCATTTAACTTTTGAAAATATGTATAAATCAATTCTATTATTTCAATCTGTTTTAATCGACTATTTACTCAGATTGTATTTATATATTGCCAGAAAAATATTCCTTTGTTTTTCTTTTAAGAGAAATTGATTGTGTGGATGAGAGTGACGAGAGATTAATTTCGATACATCAGGTTTGTTTCCATGAACGACGTAGTTTTGATTGTAATGATCGATTTTGTGTAAAATACAATTGGTCATGTAGTGATGATCAATGTATTACTCCTTGGAATCGTTTCGGCTATCAGGCATATCTGCCAACAGATATGTATTGTCAAAGTCAACGTGATGTAAATCATATGCGTGAGGCAAATTCACGATGGCATCTATGAACATTACCGAAAAGTGTAGTCACTGTTGCGAAGAGATTAAGAACTTTTCGATTATTATACGATCAGTCTTAGGTTTTTTTCATTCTGCATGCTCCATAATTATTTGGATATGCTTATAAGTATAAGTGTGTGGGTCTGATGATGAAAAGTGAGAAAATGGTAGTTATACGCATGTGCTTATCAGGCGCATTCTGATGCAAAGATTATTTTCCTACGTTTATTACGTTGAAATTGCTCCCACTGAACTACCTGAATAAAGACAAATCGCAAACCAACCGCGTTTTCTGTAATATTGGTATTGGACTAAAAAGACACATAGTGACTAAATGTCGTTATAGTTTAATATTCATTGGATAAGAAAACTCGATAGAAATACCTCTTGTAAAGATTACAATACTTCTTTCAAACATTTTGCTTTGAATTCAGTCTGTGATATGTGCCCTAAAGGTCTGAAATCAGTCCGACCTGTTCTTCGCTAATTCAACAAGCTATTCGATTAGGATTCGACAACTATAGATAGTGCCACTGTTTGAAATAAAAAAAAAAGAATGATTTAACAACATTTTATCTAGTGGCATTGTTCATTGAGTGTCTCATTCAGTGTGAAAGAAGCAATTTAGTTTTTTGTGTTTTTCAGTTTTCTTCTTATTTGAATATTTTCTTTGTTTCAGAGAAATTCAAATCAATAAAAAAACAAACTATGAAGTTTTGAAGGATAATAATAAAATGTCTCTGAAGATCATTCTGTCTGAACTTTCATTAGATTGATTGATTAAAAAAAAACAGCTGTTCATGGTTAAGCTCTATCCAACAAAGTCTTCAAACTCAGCTGGCTTTGTTCTAGTGAAATCCGTACGCAATCTAAATAATATTGACTTTGCTTTTATATCTGCTATGGAATACCTTTTCAAAAATTACACTGAAGAGAGCTCAATGAACAAACAAAGACAAAACCCGAAAACTTTCCAAATCATAAGGTACCTAAAAATCAATTTTATATTATTACACAGTAGCTTAGTGTTTGTTCTATATCATTATGGCAGCACATGACAATATAACTAGATGCAGATGATGATTCATTGCAAACTGATATTTGCTTCTTAAATTCACATTTATTGTAAAGTCAACTGACTCACTAAGTGACACTTCAGCACCCTCCTTCTTGGTTTTAGGTTTTTTAATATAATCATGAATTCAATAAAAAGTTTTCTTTGTGATTTGAAGTATTATTCAATGAGTAATGTTTAGTACACATAAAAGCAAAAATTATTTATGCGTTGCTATATTTCGAGCACTGTTTCGTCCTCTTTTAAATAGTTGTTTTACATGGGTATGGGAGTCAGTGTAAGAGAAGGAAATATAAAGACTTGCGCCCACATATTTTGATTGCTAGGAGTTTGAATTTCTAAAATGTTTCAGATTGTTCGTAAAACTCTGATATTAGATGAGCAAGTGCTGGTGGAACCATCGCAAAAGAATGTTTCTTCTTACAGCGTAGATAACGTCTTTTATGGAACAATCTCTTGTATTTTGGTCTATGTTTTCGCTTACGAGCATCATATAATAACTGTGTAAACGATAAAATTTGTTTGAAAGACATTAGATCTTGATCATTTTCATCGCCAGCAAGTGTCTCTTGCTCCTCTATGCATCGTCGTATATATTCTATACCATATTTGACATTATTCATTTGGAAATAAGTTTGGCTAATATTATAAAGTGTCGATACTAAATTAGAACTATCATTATTATCGGCAATTATTAAACATTTTTTGTAATAAAATAAAGCCATTTGAAAATCATGTTTGTCGTAATAAACATTGGCAATAATACCAAAAATGTTTTCTAATTGAGAATCATTTTCAGTCGCTTTTAGCTTTTCATACAGTTCTAGAGCGATTAATAGATGCTTCAATGAAACTTCTGAATTTTGTTTCTGATGATAAATTACTCCCATAACTTCATGTATTTTAGCAATTTCTATATTGTTTTCTGATGTTTTTAGTAGTTCTAACGCCTGTAAATAATGTTCAAGTGCTTTATCATAATTATTCTGCTTAAAAAACGATTTTGCGATGCAACTATTAATACCACTAATGAGAGTACTATTTTCTGGATCAGTTTTTCTTTTGATTTCCAACGCTTCTGAATAATGTAGTAGACTTTCATTATAATTGTCTTGATCCAAATAAATTGTGCCAATATTGGTCAAGACATTGGCTAATTCATCTTCTTCTATAGTAGAACGTCTCAAAATTTCTAAGCTATTTTTGTAAGAAATTAATGCATTCGTATTATCGTGTTGTAATATGTAAGCATGACCAAGTTGAATGTAACATCTTGCAATATTTGGATCATTAGATGATAATTTAAGAGCATTTCTTGAATGTAATACAGATTGGTCAAATTGACCAAGTTTGAGATAAATCTGTCCCAATGCTATTTCTAATTCCTCATCTTCAAATTCATTTAGCTCAGAACAAATCACATTTAAAGCCTCTTGATATTTTTTCTGCATGTAAACCAAGTAAAAAAGTTTTTTTCGCATACAATTGCTATCAAAATCATTTGATGAGGTCTCGTTTTCAAATGAAAGTCTTAATTTTGTTGAATAAAACGATGCTTTACTAGATTCACCACTATCGTTACAAATCTGAATAATATTTTCCAAAATCTTCTTCATTTCAGGATGTTTAGATGATAATATTTTTCGTAGAACATCGTAACTATTAATTGCATAATCCAAAGCTCTTGAATAATCGCCTTCGATTTGATAAATTAATGAAATCTCTTTCAAGCATTCGGCAACATCTAAATGTTCAATTGAATGACATTTGTTGAGTATTTTCAATGATTGCTCGTAATATTCTAAAGCATCTTTGTATTTCTTATCGCTGAAGAACGCTTTACCAATTGTTCGCAAAAAAGAAGCAACTTGCGGGTGTTCACTAGAATAAACTTCTTTGACAGTTTCTAGTATAGAAAATAAATCACTTAAAGAATATGCTTCTTCTTCCCTTTCATTTCGAATATCCGAATGAAAATATTCCATGGTGATCCAGTCTTTTTTTGTGGTTGTTTCATAACTAATTAGTGATTGCTCATAGTATCGAATAGCATCGCATATATTGTCTTTTTTCTCGTAAATTTCTGCAATATTGGCATGAATATGCGCGTATAATATATGTTGTGTAGTTGATAATTCGAATTCATTGTAGTTTTCTAAACATTGAAAGAACCACGTTAATGCATCTTCATATTGATGATTTGACATATGGACAAGACCTATATTGTTCATACATTGAGTAATTAAAAGATGTTTAGCAGGATAAATCTTTTTTAACATATCCAATGCATTAATATATGATTTGATAGCTAAATCATTGTTATCTTGTAATTTGTGTATGTTGCCAATGTTCAGTAGTAAACCTGCTTTGTCTGGATGATTGTCGGGCAATGTTTTTGAATAAACTTCATTTGTTTGATGGAATTTAGTTAAAGCTTCATTATAAGAACCTCGTTTTTCATAAATAAGCCCAATATTTTGTAAACAAATTCCTATCTGTGGAATATCACTATTAGATGTAACCATTTCATATACATTCAAAGCCTTAGTATAATTAATCAGTGCTTCATCAGGATTATCCGTATTGAAATAAATATTAGCAATAGCGACTGAAATTCTAGCCATTTCGTATAGCATATTTTGAGCTTCGTCGATGTCGAGCAAATCCTTAGGTACAGACGCCATCGGCAATAATATTTCTTCATATCGATTGTATGCGCTTTGTAAATAATACACTGCCCGATCGTATTCACCTTTAAGAGTATGAACCATGCCAAGACTATAACGACGTTGAGGTGTATCTTCCGTTGATAGAAGATTCTGAAAGTACTTCTCTGCTTTTTGGTATTCACCCATATCATATAGAAATTCACCGAATAAAATATTGATATCAAACTCTTCCATATCTCCACGTTTGAAAAGTATATAATCGTTTAATATTTTGTCTCCATCGTTTGATGCGGTCATCACAATAGTCCACTTCGATGGTATTTGTACATCATCTTCTGTGATAGAATTAATCTCAAATATACTACCTAAATCAAACAGTACTTCTAATTCATCTGGCATCATACTTTCAGCAGCAATATCGGCAACGATTATTTTGTTCTCATTGATATCTATATTAATAATAAACAGAACCGGTTCAGTTATGTCTGTTGTTGACTGATAGCATGCATCCCAGCCTGCATAAAATTTTGCCACGTCAAGAGAGCGAGTAACCGATAGAAAACCATTTGTTGACATTAAATTTCCTTCATTCACTTTTAACTTTAACAATTGATTTCGATCTAATCGTAGTCCACGATACAACGTTACACTTGGCATTTCTAGTTGAATTTGAAGTTCTTTGAATTCTTTATATTTGTTCTTTAAGTCTAAACACAGATCTTCAATGTAATAACGTAATATGTATAATGCGTCGACATCCTCAGTTCTCAATGCTTGATTGATTAGTTTATAAACAAACATGTCTTTAGTATACCATCTAACAGCATCTAACGACTGATATTGTGTCTCAAACTCGTCAATATGTTTTAATTCATGCGTATTTCCCCGATAGTAATCACGACATTTTTCTATCATTCTTATCTTCCAATCATTGGTTCTGGGCATTTTCCATAAAGTATCCTTTAATAATTGATGCCATAAAAATCGAATTGAATCATTTGTTAAATTACGCATTGATTGCTGCTTCTGATTGAACAATGTAAACGCAGCAATGTGTCTTCTAACATGATCTAATGTCTTTCTAATATTATAACATAACTCATATTGTGTATTAAAAATACCAACAATTTTAGAATGATGTTGATTTGTAAGTAGTGGTTCATAAGTTTGTTGTTCAAGACAAAATATAAATATTGAATCAATCTGCTTGTGAGCGTGAAGTTTTTGAAAAATAGTAGTACTTGTTGCTTCCACACCCGAAATAACAAGAAAAAATATTTCCTGTGAATTTGTATCAATGAATTTGATCAAGCTATCGAAATTAGAATGAAAAGTGGTATTAATTGTGATCTCTTGAAGCATCTGCTTTGTTTCACATATATCTTCATCGTCCTGTAAACATGTGTTTTTATCAAATCATAATAATGAAATTTTAACATCATTGGATATAATTTTATTATCGTTATATTGTTGTGTATTGTTCAATAGTGGAATATTCGTCCGGAATGTCTTCAAAGACATTGAAGTGCGCGTTTTTTTGTTTGAAGAAAACTGAATTTGAAAGACAAACAGATATTGCTATTGTACATAAGCATTTTAAAATAGTATTGATGTATTTTTCTTTAAAATAAGTTATTTTCTTATCTTTGGTTCAAGAGACGTGAAAATGGAAGCAAACTTTGTTTTAAGTACAGTGTAAAGAGGACATAAAAGTAAATAAAAGGAACCCTATCTCTATCGAAATTCATCGTTGAATGTTTTTGTTTGATCACAGCGAACTTATTTTTAATGAATTTTCAAAAGGTCAAAATGTAAGTCGACATACTTATCGAAATGTACGGTATTGTCTTGATAAGTAACAAAACAACGTTATCAGTTTTTTGAACAAAAGCAATTTCGATCACACACGTTACTCATAATTGCTGTGTTTTTAAAAGAAAAGATTCAAAAAATGTTCGCATGAATAAAAGAACAAATTATACCATACCTTATGTAGGTAACGACATTGTATGTTGGCTTTTTCCAAGCTACTCTTTCCTTTCTCTTTCTTGTTTATGTGTCGACAGCGCAATTTTGTGCATTGTATTTCACATTGCAATTTTTATTTCTCTGATTGTAAATATTTTTTTGATCACGCGCCTTCTCATTCTTCTACAGGGTTACATAAATTTCGGCCCGGACTTTCGGTCTGGTCCGAAACTCCGGTCATTTTTCCGGCCGGTCGAAGTTTCCTGTGGATTTTCGGCCAGTGATCTCATTGACCCCTAAAATAAAAAAACTAATTTTTTAAAATTACTTGCTAGATATGGCAGCTCTGAGCAGGACGTCATAGTACCGAGCGGTATGACGTAGTGCTGAGCAGGGATGAGGTTTGGAGATGTGGGTGTGGGTGTGGATCCATACAGTAGAAAAATGCACATCTATACCCACACCCATACCCTTTACCTCAAATTATCTTCTGTTTAACATTTGCTTGTACAGAATTGAATATATGGCAACGACGCATTCTTCTTGCTGTCTATCTTCTATCCTATAGTCCACAAATTCTTGGATTTATTCTTTTTCTTTTCCCATCGACTGTATACAAGCAGGAATTCAGTGAAACACGTATCGCTCGAAATTTGTTCAAATGGGCATTTCCAGCCTACAACACAACAACGATAACTTACTATTAATATACCAATTTTCAATACAATCCCTACGCGACTAAAATATGAAACACGATTGAGTCGAGTTAATCTTGAACGAACTTCCTGGCAAATTTATCACGCTATGTGATGAATTCTCTATACTTGAATACTCATGAACAATTGTGTTTTACAACATCAATGTAAAATTCAAAATAATAACAATAAATTGAATGCTTTTTTCTCACTCAACATGATTATAATATTTATGGAAAATTAGTTTTTCTGAGGATGTTTTAAATCCGTATGAATAATTGTGAAGAAATCCAATAGCATTTTTTTGCAAAATGGTATTATATTTTCCCTCGACTGAAGCGAGTCATATGAAATAAAGGAAGTTTGAGTGCATGTGTGCTAGCACATATATAGTCACGTGTTCACAATTGTCTGCGAAAGTACAGAGTAACTATCCACAGTCATGCAGAACTTATTTTCTCTTTCACTTTACACCCCACCAAGCTTCTTCGTGCTAGGAGTTCGCCCAATCCTATGCTTTTGCGATAGATCATTTGTTCAATCAAGTTTTTTTAGCATGTGAGTGTGAATGGTTGTGGGTGTATGTGTGTAGAAAGGACCCATATCTACCCCCACTCAAACCCACATCCAACCCTGCCTCCTGTACAATAGCTCCTCTTGGCAGCTTCTTAATTTCTCTAACTCGATAAATTTAGAATATAGATACAAGACAACTTCGGTAACATTTCATACGAGATGTAGATACATTTCCCTCATGACAATAAAGGAATTCTCTTTTTTTCGGTATGAATGGAATAAAATCAAGATTTTCTTATTTGTTTCGGTCTCTGGTATCCATCCACAGTTTAGGCCTTTACCACGCACACACATCCACATGCCAGCCTAAATAGCGTACAATGGGAAAAAAATCACGAAGAGAAAGGGTAACAAAAAAGAACTGAAAATTCTAGTATTGTCGATAAAAGGCAATATGTTATCTGAAAATGTCTGATTAGTGTCTTTGCTCAAAGCTGTACAAAATAATAAAAGGTGGTTCAAAAGTTTCGATCCCTCTCAGCAAATCGATGATATCTACAGCAAACTTATATGAAGTTATTGATTAAATTATGTCATTTTGTAGAGAAAGATTAGAGCTATCATCTGAAAAAATCCAGTTCAAAATACATAAACTTATTACAATGTTGTAGTCACTTTACTGATCTTGAGTGAAAATTTTTACGTTATATTTTTTGAAAAAACAAAATGTGCTTGTAACATCCTAAACGACATATTGTTATCGAGAAATTTTTACATGTTTCGATAGAGTTCGATAAGCTCCACGAGAATATTAATGTTTAAGAAAGTTCTGATCTTATTTTCAATATAAAACTTGAAGGAAATCAGAAAGACTAATAAAAATTTCATATATCAAATAAACGAGAGAGTAAGTTGAGCTGCAAATACCTTTAGCTGGTTGACTGTTCCATCTGCTCATGTAGCTCGGCAGAGCTATTTTCAGCTTCAGTGTGTGATGCTGCATCTCAAAACATCAATTAACAATCGATCAACTAAAGTTATTGAAAGTTAAGCATACCATCTCATGCAACATATCTGAAATTTTTATTGATCTGCGTGGTTTCTTCCGAGAATTTATATTGAAAAAAGGATTCGAATTTTTCTTGATATTCATATTCTTGTAGAACTTGGAGAACTCTATCGAATCATATAAAAATACCTATTAAAACCACGTAGAAAATAATATTTCGGTCGACTTGAACAACTCAAACATTGAAGATCTTTTTTTGTTTTTTCAAAAAATGTAACGTAAAAATTTTCACTCAAAGTTAGTAAAATGACTGTAACATTGTAATAAATTTATGCATTTCAAACTGGATTTTTTCAAATGATAGCTCTAATCTTTCTACACAAAACGACATAATTTGATCAATAACTTCATATAAGTTTGCTGTAGATATCATCGATTTCCTGAGAGGAATCGAAACTTTTGAACCACCCTTTACGTATGAAATGATGTTCTTTTATTTTTTTTGACACGAGTTTATTAGTTAGAATCCAGTCAAATGTTTGAGTACTGCTTTTAGCAAGAACAGTATTGCTTCGAATAGAGAGAATTTCGTAGTTTTACAATTTAAATGGAACAAAAAAAAAAAAGAATAACAATGATTATTTAATGTAATATTTGTGTAAAACATTCTGTTGTCGGCAGTAAATATGTCTACTTTTTCTCTTTTATACTAATGTTTTTTTTTCTTTTGTGCTACTTTCAATATTTCCACAAATGGGTTTGTTTGCCTTGTCGTTGTAATACGTCATACTGTGTCGGCTTCTGGTCGCTGCAGTTTTTATTATTAACAAAAAGAAAATAGTTATTTTTCTTTCTCTTCCTCTTCAATCTCTATTTTACATAACATGCCGCCAACTGCGAACTAACCTTCATCATGTATGCCACTGTAAACTGTCGACGAGTCTCTTCATGTAATTGACTTCTCCCTTTTCTGCACTGCAATATTTTATTCAGCTGTCGTCTTGAGTTGTTCCTGCAGAAAAAACATTCGTAACGATATAAAATGAATAGTAGAATGTTCTTTTTATTGCAGACTAAAAATGATTTAATCTTTCTGGAAACTTTTACTTATTTGAAATCCATTTTGAATTGATTCTAGATATGACTACAAGGATGAATGTGAAAAGAATAGATGCAGATCGATCTTTATCGATGATTCTTAAACGGCAATCACAATTATATGATCTTCACACTCATTTGCTTGGCATGGGTAATGCATTCTTTTGGATTGACACTATCTTGATGGATGATGAGTATATTATGCCGACGAATGACACTTTTCGTACGAGCAAAAACAAGCGTCATGAATTGTGTCCTCTTGTTTGGGATCAGAGTAACAATAGTGGTTTTGTGGATGGGAAAGAAGCAGCGAACTTTTTCTATTATATAACCAACGAAATTATTCTGCCAAATAAAGAAAAAAATTTCGACTATATGATGGAAGAGATTAGGCAGAAGAATTTCTCGTCGGTACTTGATAATCTTATTAAAGAAGAGTTTTATGATGAATTATTAGATCGAAATTTGACTTTTAAAAACGACTTTTCATACGATGTTGTGTTGACATTATCTGATTTGAGCAAAAGTCTTGGAGTGAAAGAAGCGAATTGTGATGATATTAAACAATTGAATGTTACTGAAAAATTGGGCATCTATCCACCACTGAAAATCAATTTTCGCGATTGGATTATCTTTAATGCACGTAAACAAGAATTGGAAATTGTTTATGGTATTCTAGTTGAAGAATTGCGTCATCTAATCAAATGTGATCCAAATAAGCCGAGCAAAGCGAAAGAATTAGCACGCTCATATATTATTAACGCTTTTTCAATGTGCGATGCGCAAGGAACACCTGCTCGTCATGTTGATTTACATGGTTTTCATGGATCATTTACGCCTGATTTCTATCCACGTAGATTTGCTCTTAAAGATTCGATTTATTCTCAACGACTCGATATTCTTGCTGCACTCATTGCTCATATCATTGATCGTTATCAAACATGCTTACCTCCGATTAGATATTGTGAGTTTTCGATTAGCATCAATGATCTCTCTCGGCCATGGGTGTTCGATGTACTTCGAAGTGTTCGAGTCTATGACGAGACGGCAAGATTACGGGGTCAAATGCATGAAAAAAATCGTACATATATACCAACAAATGAATTAAGTTCTTTTTCACAGTTAGTTCTCAATGATCATTTTGCTCATCTCGAATTTGCTTTCATCGGACCAGAATCTGACAATAGCGAAAATATTCGTCCTACAATATCTAAGATGACCTATAAGTTTCTGGCTGGTTTTGATCGTCAAAAAATCAAAACACCTCTATTTAAAAATACAAATGAAGCTCTTCGTTTCTTGCTTGAATATCCACAACAAGCAATTCTGCTAATGTTACGGGAAATCATAGATAGCAAGAAAGAATCGTCTAAGTCAACAAGAAACGCTTCAGAACAGCCAACAACAACTACAGACAAAGAAGGTATATTTAGTGATTTTTTGGAAAAACTTAAGAAGCTCGAGAATAATGCTATTGGGATGCCCGGTTTTTATGATTGGGTAGTCGGATTAGATCTGTTTGGTGACGAGTTAGGATATCCATATTGCCCATTTGTGGCACGTCCATTCATCAATTATATTCAAAAACGTCGAATAGAGGCGAAACAAACAGAAAGCAAGAATATTTTTGGTATACGTATTCATTGTGGTGAAAATGTCATATTTGCTGACGATAGTACACAAGCATATCGATTATTTGTTGCTCATATGTATATTGCCTTTCGTTGCCTGCGATTTCTTCAGCACGAACTTAAATATGGAATTCGAATCGGTCATGGTATTGCTTTTGATCGTATTCTTGGTAATAGTATGAGCAAATCAGGCTATCGAAAATCATCCGTACTCTTAGCCGAACTTCGAGAACATGCTTATCATTTAATGAAGACAATCGCTTTTGAAGTAAATATTACTAGTAATGAATATTTATTAGGGCAAACATTACGTCAAGGAGATGATAGACAGCCACTTCGTCTTGATGGATTATTTGGGAGAACACCTATTATTCTTGCGACCGATGATGATGGAGTTTGGCCTATCGATCAATGTCCATTTACTCATCCTGGTCATCAATCTTTAACCGCTGAATATTGCCGAGCGATTTCATCTGATCTAATAAAAACAGTGGATCAACTCAAAGGCATTCTTCAAGATACGAAGAATTTCTGTTTTTGGAACATGGGTGGAATAATGTCGAAACCATCTACCGAAGATGCTCTTCCTCCTGATGATTCTTTGATCAATACTGTCATCATACATCCGGATATTATTAGACGTCTACTTAAGCTATATGGCGGTAAAACAATTGCGATAAATCCAGGTTTTGAAAGGTTCGCGTGCAATACACCGTACAATTATAGTGTTAAGTGGGCTAACGCATATGGTGCATTGCGTGTAGCATTTATTTGCATCTGTGCTAATCACGATAAAAGTGATCAAAATGCTGAAAAAAAAATTAAAATTCGTGAAGAGTATCATACTTTATTCGGACAAAATGGCAACGAATTTAATGTCATTTATGATTTCTGGAGGCAAGTTCGTTATGCATTTATATTTTTCAATGATGATATGAAACTTTCTGCAACATATAGCAATGGCCATCATGTTTTACTTGGAGAAAAAGGCGACAAACGTCATCTAGTTTATGCTACTCCACAAAACAATGATTTATCACAGTCACAAGATAAATCTCTGATTGGATTTATTTCTCAGTATCGTCTGTTACCATGCACGATTCATGCCTACGGAAATCAAATTAACATTGAAAACACCATGGAAGTTTTAGAAAAAGTAGTCAATGATCCAGATGGCGAAAAATCATATAAACACATGACTGTATACATCTATACGAATACAAATAAATACAGGCATGTACCTGTGGCATTAAGTAAAAACTTTGATTTAAAGATAAATCCTCATTGCTCGAAACGTAATACAGAGATGAGAAGCTTTTTATATGCATTGTGTCCAAATGCCAGCGCCGCTACAGCTGCTCTTCATTTAATTTCCCAAATAATTTCATCCAATTCATCTAGTGAAAATACTTTTTTGACGTTCGGAGTCACAACTCCTGCAAATTTCGAAACTCAACAAGCATCAGGATACATTCCTGGACAATCATTATCTGATGGTTCAACGCCTCATCAAATAAACATTGATTTTGATACAAAGCCGATGAATCCTAATGCAGAGAACAACTGAAGATCATCTTATTAATGGCATATATTTATATATTAGCACAGCGTTCATGATAAAATTTTTAATGACTTATTACTTTTTGTAGTTTCCCATTTAGAAATGCTTCTTTACTTATTTCTTCAAAAATATACGAAACACTCAATATCTTGATGAACTGGATGATTCTTGAGAAAAAAGTACTCAGTCAAACAAGAACAACACAGCAATGACTTACTCCAAGTTTTTGCTCTAGATTCATCACAAATACGTTTTAGATCTTAGTAGAAGATTCGGTATTTTCTCATAATAAAAACGATAGGATTTCATTAAGTGAAGGATGAATTCAGCTAGTAATGATATGAAACGTTTTTCTCCTTAAAATTTTTAAGGACATGATTACCTTTTGTTTTTCTTTATCCTTTCAGTTAGTAATTCCTGTTTTCGCTTCATTAGTTCTATCGTTTTTCTAACTTGAGAAATTAAATAAGGTACGAAAAACAATTCTATGAACTAGCTTGAAATAGAATGACAAAATATAAAGTCTTGCTGTCAAACAATTTTTAACTGCTGAGCTGGCAGTTTTCTCATTAAGAGTTCTCTGAATTAAAACCATTAGATAAGCAAAAACCCTGCTTTGGAATATTAAATGGCATTGAAATAGTAGAAAAAATGCATTTGAACACATTCGATCGGTTTGTCTGCACATATCGGTTTACACCATTAGTTGCATGATTTGAACAAAAGGTCATATCAAAAATTTTCTTAATTTAAAACATGGCAAAAAGTTTCCAAGACTTAATGCGAACGAGAATAAAATTGTGATAAAAATAGTTTGAATTCAAAGAATATAGCACAAAATTTTGAATGAAAGTCGAATTAAAATGCGAATTGTTCTGTATTGTCCAAGCAGGTTTTGGCCGGTTCTATCTTAATAATGAGCTCTATTATCCGTTTGTTGGCAAATAACATTTGTACATGTATTTTCTTTCACAAATATAGGCGGCAACACGGTTTTAATATAGAGTGGGCTCAATTTTTCAGCCAAGCTACGTTAGGGAGCGAATTGAAGAGTAGTATTCATTATTTGTTTATAATAGTAAGCGCTATATTTTTTCTTGTTAGGTTTTTATTCTAAATAGGCTGATAACTATCAAATGTTTTATTGTTTTCAACAGGCCTACTAAATCGCTTGCTTTGACTAGAAGACTCCTGCTTTTTCGACTTTTCTTCTAATAAAAAGTTTCCAGACTTCTGGAATTGATTTTTAGGAGTGTCTCATGAATTTTCCTGGTTTTCAGTTTTTGGAAAGTTCGATTTTAGCGACAGTGTAAATCGACAAGAAAAAGCATGGAAGAAAAAAATAACTCGCAATTAGAGGCAATACTCTTTTAGTTCATCTTCTTAATAGTGAAAATGCATTTAATTCATAAAAATGAGCCCTGGTATATTTTCTGTGCCTGTTTCTAATATGTATTCCAAATCAAGGTTAAATCGTACAAGATCTTTATAAAATGACAAAAGAAGTGTAACCAGACATCACTGTATTGGTACTGAAACAAAAGTTTGAATAATCAGTTATTGAAGTGTTAAAACATTTCACAATCAGTTCCTATATGATCAAAACTTGTCAAAGAGCATTATTCTCGTCCCCAAAATATTACCACGAAGTCGGCATCGTGAGGATGAAGTTCTGTGTAATTTACTTTTCATTTCCGATATGTGTTTCTTTTGGTTTTTGTGATATCCTTATGGATGCTTATGCTTGCTTTTTTTTCATCAGTAAATGAACATACATGAGAATACTAGTACAACATTATACATTTGATTATAGAGACGTCTAATAATCTCAAAACAAAATTCTAAAAACGTCAGAAAATAAAAAGTTTAGAATGTAAAAAGTGCCAAAAAGTTTCCGAAAGAGTAAATCTTGAGCGCACTTCGATGATTGCTTTAATATAGTAGATAAAGCATCAGAAAACATGATATTATTCAAGTTCATTCGATTTTGTTATAGTGTTGGTGTGTTTCTATCACTAGCGATCAAGAAATCAACATTTTTCTAGCAAAAGACATTCTGAATTGGAAGTAAGAGATGCTCAAAAAAAACCATGAAATAGCTCAATTCTGTATTTTTTCTGTGTCCTTCTGATCCGGCGCTTTTCTAACTTTTCTGATGACTGAAACTATGGATCCAGTATTGTATTCAGATTCAAATAGATTGATCTACAGGTACAGATTCGAGCTTTTCTAGCATACACCCGATTGCGTCACTCATTTCTTTATTTCACGTGTGGCATAATTATTCTCGTTACTTACTTGAGGAAGACAAGCTACAAAAGTTTTCAATAATCAGAGATAACTGTCTAATATTTTCTTTTGTAGACTAGTTTTGAAAAATCTTCATATTTTTCACCGAATTTTATGGAAAAATCTTCTAGTCGAATTCTGATTTTTGACAGAAGTACTCCTGATTTCTAAAATTCGGATTTGGTATTACTGGATACCAACGAAATCCAATCAATAGCTAATTGAACAAGAGTTAATAATAGAGAAAATATGAACCGATCTAATAACAATGCGTCATCTGTCAGAAGAACATGAAAACTGAACAATAATAGAAAATTTTTACATTGGATCGAGTCTATCCACATCTAATGACTCCGTCGATTTTGGGCGAAGACATCCAACAATTCCAATTCAAGTTATTTCCAAGTATGAACTTGATTTGAATTGTTAGGTTGAAAATTACAATTGATCACTATCGGTTGGATCGAAATAGAATTGGATTAGAATACAGATAGTTGTATTTCACTTTTTTTTGCAACGATAATGGTTCATGAATACCAGCTATAATGTATTTTTCACAACAAGTATCGATATCGGAACTTTTCCTCGCTGGTCCTTACTGCCGAATCACTGAATTGGTGTATCGATTGGGAGCAATATTCAGCTCATGTTTAAATATCAAAGAAAAACTAAAACTCTCTCTTAGTTATCAATCCGCAGATGATGCCGTTTTCAATTGACTTTTCTTCACCGACAACATTTGCATATACAGAAACACACAAAATATAAAAATCAATACACTTATAACAAAGGTTACCTGAAGCACTAGTAACGAGTCATCTTTTCGTGGCTGTTAATTACTATTGACTGCTTCTTATGGAAATAAAAAAATCCATACTTAGATGTCAATTGTCTTGTTTTAGTTATCCAGCACGGTCGATATTAAAAGTTAAAGCCAATGATAATTCAAATATCTATTTCTTGAAACTACAAAAAATTTATATTTACATGTATTACGCTTGAGGGTAGTCATCCATGTACACGTTTTACATTGCATCGAAGACAAGGACTTTGGATACCAAACTACAATCACTTGAACCCTTGAATTTCAGAGAATACTATATATTTCGAGTGTCCTTAAAAAATCTTGATCTTTTACAAATGATAACAGACCGTTTGATTTCATCTAACGAGAAACAAGCATATTGGCATACAAAAGTCGATATCTTTCGTTTGACAACCATCGAAATTAAGTCGTTTTACAAATTGCATCGTGACTTGTTTTTCAGATTTATCAATATCGAAAGTTTAACGTTTCGATGATCAATCTTTCAAGAGTAACAAGAATTTGATTTTGTATGCTGATTACGAAATGTGAGAGTTACATTTCTTCTGCTTATGTCGAATTGAAAACATGTAGAAGGTTCAACTTGTGCTCATATGTTTAGTCTTTCGTTGACATCTGAGATCGTGCGTAGAAACTCCACCGAAGATCAATCTTCACTCAAATTGAGTTATGTCCCTATAAAGAAGCAAGAATGATGCAGGATCAAAATAAAATCATCTGCACGCCCATTCACTTAGAAAAGCACCGATATGCATTGTTTTCATAATATCATTAAATTCTACAAGACTCTTTTTTTACTAATAACGTTATTCGCAAGAGTAATTGTATCTCTTGCGCGATAAACAGAATATGCATATACTTGCCGTCAAAAGAAATATCTTCTTTGCACGCAACTGAGCAAGATCAAAGGAAAAAGGAAAAAAACTTAGAATGTTCATGAAAGTATAGCAACCATAAATCAAAAACAATAATACTTTTTTACATCAGATTTTATGGTCCCTCAGAAGCAAAGTTGATCGTGCAAAATAAAAAGAAATTAAGCAAGAGTAAATCGAACGATAAAAATAAGATAGTATAGGATATAAGAAAATTATAGATTCCCTTCTACTGTATGCAAAAAAAATTAATATTGTATGTTAGAAAGAGATTTAATCGTTTAATCCATATGTTCGTTAAATAAATTTATTTAACGAACATATGGATTAAACGATTAGGTCTCTTTCTAAAACACAATACTTAGGCATGGATGACGATGATACGAATAATGATATAAACTATGATAACAAACGTTTTAGCGTTGATTGTCATAGAATGATCAAAATTTGCTCATCGATTCTGATTCCCGTCATGCTCGGTTTATTGACTTTAACGGTATCGATTGTTCAACTTTATATTGCCAGTGCAGAAAAAGTAAAAGATGTTTCTATATCCAAAGAAAATCGAGATAAATATCGTTTCATTGCTAATCAAACACGTGAACAAGATCTGATTATTGCTAATAGACTTCGTTGGAATACTATCTTGGCTACTTATATCAAAGAAATATCTGAAATCTTGACATCATTGAATTTTTCCTCCAGAAAAGTCGATCCACTTGTTGCAACTATTGTCCGAGCAAAAACATTGACTGCTTGTCCTCAATTAGACACTGAGAGTAAAGCATGGTTTATTCAATTTCTTTACGAATTCGGTGCTATTCTTGTCGGATAAAATTCTATTGATATGACAAATTCATATTTAGATGATATCGATTTGAGTACTTCAGTTTTCAATAGTATTCAACAGACAAGTTTCTGGAATTTCAGTTAGTGGTGCATCATTGATTAACGCTTCATTTAATGCAAGATACCCTAATGGAGCAAATTTTAGTGGATATACTATAATGGGAGTGTTTTTTAGACGTGCTCGCTTGACGACGTTACATTTAAAAAAGCAGCACTACGGAATGATGATTTTACTCGTGCATCAACGAGTCGTGTGAACCTTGTCTGGAGTGATTTACGTCGATCAAATCTTGACGATAATTAACTTCATCCTGGTAATAGCTTCTATTTGACTATTTTGCCAAATGGCACATTCGGTCGTCATCCGAATCTTCTTACTAACAACAATGCTGAAGAAGAACGATCCTGTTCGTCGACGCGTCTAACTCGCTTACCTAATAATCGTTGGATAGGGATGCTATCTCGACGACAAAATAGCATTGGTCTTATGACTATGAATGCCTCACTTATCCAACAGCAGATTGAGGATGGATGAATAGAAAAGATTGCACATTCTTTCATTAATTTCATTAATGAAGATATGAATTCGTATGCCGTATGCTGACATTGCTTGGAACGTTGATCACTGCTCATATGTTACAACAGCAGTGCCTGTTTCACTCATTCAAAATTTCAATATACCGAAGTATTATCAGCATGCAGAGCGTCCATATTATTCTTGGCATATGACTATTTTCTGTGACATATTATCCAATGTTGATATCAAGATTTCCTTTGTATTGAAAGAAAGAAATGGCCAAAATATGACCATACAAACGCATGAGTTAGGTAAATTGAGCAAATATCAATAGGAAAATAAATGATGACTCATTCAGTATGGTTCTATATTCCACTTTTCGAATTTGTTGGGCAGCTCTTCAAAGCTTTGATGGGCATGTGCAAAACTTTGAGTTCGGTCGATTCATGCGATCGGAAGCAAGTCTTAATCCTGCCATCGAAGCCACGATTTCATGGTACGATACGAACATTATTATTTTCTTCTGCTACATTCTGATATATTTCCGTGAAAAAGAGAATGGGAATGAAAACTATTATAAAAGAGAGATGAAAGCTATCATTCTTCAAGCATATTTTCAAGGAAGTCTACACTGTTAAGAAACTGCAAAATGCATATCTGGATGCAGAACGCATATCGACAGCAACAAATTACTTGGAAGATTGAGAAAGAACATGAATCGAAGTTTCAACAGACAATTTGTATAGATTGTACTTCATTTTGTGGGACTCACTTTAACATAATACTTTGGATTAATCAAAAATTTTAAGAGAAAGTAAAGAAGATAAAAAATACAGATATGCTTTTGTTTTTATTTTATTAAATGTTCAAAATGATCACCTTTATTATTTATACAAAGTTCTATTTTTTCTAACAATTTGTAGAAAGTTTTCTTGAATCCTTGCCCATATCTTGATTACTAACCAGTGTTAACGCTGGTTCACTCATTTGAGTATTTAAATTGTGCTGGATCTAGTCATTAAACCAAAAGTCACATGGTGCAACATCCGACGAATACAATGGATGTGGAGTTATATTAATATCTTCTTGTGTTAAATAATTAATAACATCCGGATAAATACAAGAGCGAGTAGTATCATGAAGAAATATTATTCTTTCAGTATCTGATGATTGACTTTCTTTTCACATTTCATTAATAAAAAGTTTGAGACAATTTCTTCAATGTCACAGTTCTGATCGATAGTCTTACCCTTCTCTCCTCTATTCATTTGTAAGCACTGAAACTGGACGACCATATCGAGAATCATTATTAACATGTACTCTTTCTTCGCAAAAACGTTTTACATATCAGACGACTATTGAATATGATGGAGTGTCCGATTCCAATGCTTCTGTTAGTTCTTCACAGACTCTTTTTCCATCTAATCCTAAAATAGTCTGAATTTTAATAGAGAATCGATTGAATTCATTATTCATGCTAAACAATTTTGTTAAAGTTCGAATTATATTTTATCTGAGAAACATTAAAATTAAACCCAAATTACAGATGTCATATATTGAGAACGAGTAGAAAGTTAATAATTGATAAAAAAATCATATTTTCCTTTTGAATATTTATTATATTGAAGTAAGTGTATGAGCTTGTAATGATCTATTTGGTATTATCATTAGATATATTTGAGTGCGCGATATACAATTTAAAGTGACTCATCAAACGTGTGTAACATCTATTCGAACAGATGTTACACATGCTTGATGAGTCATTTTAAGTTGAAAGAGTACACATTTTTTTCAACAAAATAAATTCGGTGTTAACTGTTTCATAAAATTGTACATTATTCTTAGAACTTTTGGTTCAAACTCTATGCAGCGACTGTAAGATGATATGTGAGAATGTTCTGCTTCTTTTTACAGATACCTTCTCCTTATAGAAAGCCCTCATGACAGGAATCGTTCCTTCTTTTGAAAAGAATTATTGTCCTAAATGAATAATTATGAACATAAGTAAACAAGTCGTTCACAAATCTAAACGCAACGTGAAAATGCAAAATTTGCCGTTAGGTATTTCGTTTGTATCGAGTTTATACATAAGTTTCACATTTTAGCTCCCTCGGAAACTGCACTGACAAGCATTTTATTAGATATAAGAGATCTTTTATAATGCATGATGAGAAAGAGTAAAAATACTAAATAGTCTTTATCTATTTTCTGTTTTAGAGATGTATTCGAATTCAACATTCTTATTTGCCGATAGACCATACCATAAGACTGCTACAGAAGCATCATTCACAATCAAATTTCTTTCCGGTACAAAGAACAGCACTAAGGCTATGAATGGTGACGTTTCTATCGCTTTTTGTGACAACATGTATATCTCACTTGAACTTACATCTGCCGTATCTGTCATTAATTTAGGCTTTTAAACCTCAATTATTAACGATTTCATGTGCCACTTTTGAGTCTTATCGTTTTTCCAAAGACTTCCGAATCATTATTTAGTATGGATATGTCAATAATAATGTATTAACCCAGCTACTGGGATGAAAATATCTGTCATATAGTTAGAAATTCAGAAACTATTCCAGAAGTTTCTCATAGATCGTAAAGGCATATTGTTCTTGAGGGTATGGATGATGATGCGAGTATAACAAGCATATGCTTGGATGATGATGGCTGTCATACAGCAATATCTATAAAAGGTATTCATCATTAGCTTAACATAGGAGTCAATTACAATGATATGTAATCTTCTAATTGTTCTTCTGTGTTAATAATTTGTTGTATCCTGCTAGATTAAATGTTTTGGGCAAAACACGTTTTATTTTATAGTAAAACCTCTCTAATGTGAACACCATCGGGGCCGACAAAAATCGTTCAGTATAACAGGAATACCATGCTAAAGAAGATCAAGCAATGCTCAAACAAAGCATCAATTCAGTTATCTTTCATCTTGCACATTCGTCTTTTATTTCAATTGGCGTCATAACCATAAATATATTTATCTCCTTTTATAAAGAATTCATTATTTGAGTTGATCTATTTAAATATTATACAGAAACAGATCAGGTGCCGAAAATGTAAAATTGAAGCAGAATTTATTTTTTAATATATCGTTAGATAGAGTGTGACGAGTTGTAATGAATATATATCTTTTTATCTATTTGGAATAATTTTTTAGGGGAGAAGTTTCACTTTTTTCCGATGACCTACTTTTTCTGAAAAGTAAGTCAATTTTTTTGTTTCCTTCAAATTTGAAAACTGAATCTAGAAAAGTCATTTATAATGTTTCTCATATATAACATAAATGACTCTTCTGAATTCAGTTTTTCACGTTAAATCTGAAATTAAAAGTTTTGAAATTTGAAGGAAATAACATTCTGCTTTAAGAGCATTCTCTCTTTCCTGACCTCTAAAATTTCACTTTTTTTGATTTCGATTTTTTTTGTATCTAAAAAGACATTCAATAGTTTTTCTATCGAATGGCATATGAACGAAAAGTTTTCAAGTTTATTTGAATCCTGAAATAATTCGACTCTCGATATCCCCTATACAAAAAAATCGCGTTCTACAGATCTGTTTTGTTCTAAATGATCTATACTAATATTGTTATTCCATCATCAAAATGTGTTATGGGAGTCAGTGAGGCATCCTCCTTCTGACTGCTCTACAAATGCATTTATTGATAGCCATGTATAAAAAATGAAATACATGAAATATCGAAAAAATGTCGTTTTACGTCATTTCGTGTTTTTCTCAAAAATCAACTTTTAGAGAAAAATTAAAATTTTCCTGCTTTTTCTTCCAGACGCTTCGATCGATTGAGTTAAAACTTTTTGTGTGGTAGCTAGGACCAAATAGGTGTGATATATTTATTTTCTTAAAATAATGTTCTGGTGGTTTTTTGACAGATCTTACGACATTTGCCCTAGGGGAAAAAAACACTTTTTTCATAAGAGCTTCCAGTATTTCAGTTCTTCTTAGCAATGGAAACAATATTTTTCAAAGAAAAACATATCTATACAGCTCAAATTTGATCCTAGTTGATGTAAAAAAAATTCAGTCACAAAAAATGAATTTTGATTGTTTGCGAGGAGAAAAATTCAGGTAATTTTTGGTACCTGTGTCCCCTATATCTTATAGAAGGAAGCATTTGGTATTTCTGAATCTATGAGAACTCTACTCTACTAGTCGAGATCTATCTACTCTAAAAATTGTATAATTTTTATTCGAGTCATTCTCAAGACATTCGAGAAAGGGGGAGCATACCCTTAATGTTACATTTCCGGTCCCTTACAACAATTTATTTATACAATTCAAATAGATAGGCAAATCTTTGTAAAACAGTATCGATAAATTATTAACGAAAAAATTGTTTAGTGTGAATTTTTACTCTTTCTTTTTATACTCACGGTAAATATTACAATTAACGATAAAATAAAAAGTGCACATAGGTGAACCGTTTTTGTCTAATCAATTGAGAAGAATATTAGATGTTGTTTGACACATACTAAAACATAATCAATATCATCTTAGTTGGATTCAATAGAAACTTTAAATGTTTTATAAAACATTTATTTTCGATTATCTTCTAGTGAATAATGACCATAGAAAGATTATTTATTTGATACGTATTTTTATAATAAAGTAAAAAACTAAATTACTGAAAAAAAAAACACATTTGACGTAAAAGATAAAGTTAATTTTAAATGNTGTATAATTTTTATTCGAGTCATTCTCAAGACATTCGAGAAAGGGGGAGCATACCCTTAATGTTACATTTCCGGTCCCTTACAACAATTTATTTATACAATTCAAATAGATAGGCAAATCTTTGTAAAACAGTATCGATAAATTATTAACGAAAAAATTGTTTAGTGTGAATTTTTACTCTTTCTTTTTATACTCACGGTAAATATTACAACTAACGATAAAATAAAAAGTGCACATAGGTGAACCGTTTTTGTCTAATCAATTAAGAAGAATATTAGATGTTGTTTGACACATACTAAAACATAATCAATATCATCTTAGTTGGATTCAATAGAAACTTATCTTGTTTTATAAAACATTTATTTTCGATTACCTTCTAGTGAATAATGACGATAGAAAGATTATTTATTTGATACGTATTTTTATAATAAAGTAAAAAACTAAATTACTGAAAAAAAAAACACATTTGACGTAAAAGATAAAGTTAGTTTTAAATGGATATCTCATTGCAGCATAAGTTAAATAGAGTACTTATTCATGATAATGAAACAGAAATGTTAGAATCAGTTGTTTTTTGTTTGCATGGATGTGATTATAGGTGTGAGTGTGATCTTCTTCAATCACTCACGTCCTACATTCAACGAGAAACTTTCTTATTAATGAAAGTGAAAAAAGTTTTCTTTTCATAAACAGCAATTTTCATCAATTTGAGACGCTGGAAGAGGCAAGAAGATTTACGTTCTCAGTCTTTGCAAATTATGCATCTAGCAAAGATTTCGGTAAAAAATTATCTCTACTTCGTTCAATATCATTATCAATTGTAAATGCTCTTATCAGACAGTCACATATGAATAGAAGTTTGTTATTTCATTGGTAATCTTTTCAAACTCAACTCATTGAATCACATTGAAATTTAATAATAATAAACTACAAAGTCAAATTCGGGCGTGAGTGTGAGTGTTACGAGACAGAACAATCACAGCTACCCTCTTTTACATACTCGCCCACACCCATTCTCTGAAGTACTGATTGTATATACAACAACAGACATCTTCAGTAATGAAAACTTTAATTAGATCTGGATAATAAAAATAAATACTGAAAAAAAATTCTGATGAAGAATATTTATTTACAACAACGAGAGTTTCAAATGAGATATTGAGCTTGATCAGGTGATGTTCTCTAAAACGAACCAAAACTGTCAATTGAAGACAAAAGAGTATTGAAAACATAAATATACCTGTTTTATTTATCATGGTTGCTCTATTCACATGTTTTTTATTCCGTTCAAAATGCTTAATGTACTTCTTAACTTAATCGAAGGTAATCAAATAAATGAACACTTAGAAGGAATGGTTTATTCGAAGATTTTTCTCGCTTCGAAGAAAAGATTTAAAGATTGGAGGATAGTCAAAGATCACGTACTAAATGAATACTTGAAAATATTAAGATTTTATTTAAATATTTTGATCATGTTGAAGCAAAGATTTACAGCTAATAGTTCGATCGCAGATTATCTGTCAAATGGAAACGTCAAACCAATGCATTATTCAAGTTTTTCGGTCACTGTAAAGTAAAAGTTTTTATTTAATAAGTATGATCGAACATCATATACTAAATAAACACTTGAAAAGGAGACTTTATTCAGATATTTTTTATCGTTTCACAAAAATGTGTTGGAATTAATAGTATTGGTGACGATTATCTGGCTAATGAATATTTCGCAACAGGAAGGCTTTATACAACTATTTTAGTAATTTCGAAAGAAAACTTAAGATTTACTAGTTTGGCCAATGAGTACATGGTGAATGATAATTTCAAAACAGGAATGTTTCATATAAATATGTTGATGACTGCCAAAGAAATATTTCGATTTCCGCAGCAGCATCGATGATCACATGCCAAATGAATATTTCATATCATAAATACCTTTTTCAAAGATTGTTTTCCTTTTTAAGCGAACATTTGATGTTGATGAAGTGATTGATCATCACATGTCACATGAATAATTCAAACGAACGTATTATTCAAACATTTTGACCACTTCGAAGTAAATATTTAGAGTTACTAGTATGGTCATTGATTACCTGCCCATTGAACGTTTCAAAGGAGGAGGAATGCTTCATACAAATATTATGATGATTCTGATGCAAATATATAAAACTGGCGACTTGATCGAAAATCGCATTTGAGATGAATACTGAATAAGAAAATTTTATTAAAATATTCAGTTCACTCGAGAACAACTGTTTGAAGTTGGTAATTTATCGAAGATTACATAGCAAATGGTTACTTCAAAGGAAAATTTTATTCAAATATTTTTGTCACTTTGAAAGAAAACTTTAAATTTCATAATTTGTTCAAAAATAACATGGTAAACGAATACTTCAAAATAACGTTTTAGTCAATTATTTTTCCCATTGCGAAGAAAATATTCAGAGTTGATAATATGAATAAAGATCACATGGCAGAATAATTCTTCAAAGTAGGAGAGATTCATGCAAATATGTTGGTCACTTGAAAGGAAAGATCTTCTGTTTCTGGTGTGACTAAAGATCGCATGACCAATAAATAGTTCAAACTACGCTTCGCAATAAATGCTTTCACTATTTCACGTAGGCTGTAATGATGATTCATGTTAGCACTGTAGTTCTCTTCCACTTGTAATACTGCTCTTGTCATACAGGTTGTCAGTACTAATGCCAAAAGAACGATGCAGTAAAATGATTTGGTGATAGTGAGCATACTCGATTGTTGAGTGTACAATCAGTAGTAGTAGATTAGTTATTGAAGAATATATGAATATTTATAATATTACAGCCATTTGCTCTATATTTATACACATATCGATCGCAATAAAATGATGCACGTATAAAAAAAAATCTTTATGCATCCGAAAGTCACGAAGCTGTGTGCATACGCCCATGAAAAAAATGCTTATTTGTCATCATTGATAAAAGAACAGAATGGATGCGTCATTTCGGTTGAGATACACATCTTAATGAACGACGAATATTTATGTTTACACTCACCAAAGTGACGTCATTTTTCACAATATTAGATTTGTACATGTAGTAAAGCAGTCGTGATCCTGAATTTATCTTATCATCGATAGATACACAATAATCTAATCAGTATTCGTAGATATTCGAAATTTTCTCTTGAATACTGACAGCTCATGCTTACAAGAAATACAATTTTGAAGTGAGATAATTGATAAAAATAGTGAACAGAAATGTGTGAAGAGAGTTTTGCAATGATGTAGTTCATTTTATTGAAGGTTCTGTTAGTTATTGATTGTTCATATGTCTAAATGAATATCTATTTATTCATTAGTACTATTTAATAATTATTAGCACTGTGTAATAGATATTCATAGCTATTTTATAGATATTCAGCTGCTTATTTATTCTAACTGATATGTTCCGAGTAGGACGTGTCAAGATTGAAAATTACTCACTAAACAACTATTTAATATTAAGCATTTTTTAATAAACACTCATATCTATTACACTATCACGTGGTTATTTATTTATTATGATTAATTTTTTTCTGAGCAAGGAAGGGAAAGATTGGATATACATGAATGAATAAAAAAAAGAGAATAAATAAAAACTATTCTTTTATTTGAATTGAGAATTGCTGAAATTATATTTTGAATGTTTAAATTGAGTCGGAAGAAGTTAAGTTTAGCGACGTTTCTACAATGATGGATTAGTTAGAATGAAATAAAATGAAACAAAAATATGAGAAGAACAGAAAAATAAATAAATGCTGTGCACAGCATTTTTACTGTTGCTTTATCTTTCAATAAAAATGATTAATTTTGAAATGATTAGCACCTTTCTGGTGGAATATGTATACTTCTCTTAATCAGCGTTTCAAAAGCAAGAAATTGATAATAGATATTCAAGTATAAGGTAGTGAAATTTATGAGGAACAGATGAGACCGTAATACAGCGAAAAAATCTACGATGAATTCAATGTCAGTGAAAAGGTCAGCTATTACAGAAAAAAAATTTGAATGTAAATTATTCAAAAATAAAATCAAAAAGTATGGTAAAATAAATGAAAAAAGCTAGCGCTAACAAACATAAGTGAATATACAACATCATGTCAGCAAATCAGCTATTAAAATCATTTAAAATCTGAATTTTTTCTTGAGAAGTTATGAAATGTTTTATATAGCTATGATGATCTCAGTGAAAAATATTTTTAAGAGAATCGCAATCATTTTTGGTTATTGTTGGTCAAATCTCTTCTTTTTTGCAATGCCATCACTATTTGCAGGATAATCCGATCAAAATTTATTGAATTTTTTAAGTCAATTAAAAAAAGTCTATAGTTCACTGGTTATTATTGATTATTCCCGTTATAATCTGATTTTCATCCCGAATCGATTTTAATCTTGTTAATCGATTATAAAGATGTTATTAAATATCAGTAAGGTGTTTAGAGTGTCAAATTACTCAGAGGAATATAAGGGATATGTGTGCGTTAGTGTTCAGTAGGCGTGAGTGAAGGACAGAAGACTTTTACCCACACACAAACCCTCACGGACTCGAAATCCAAATTCGGTCAACATGAAATTTTCGGACCGTAGCCATCTGAGTGCGGTTTCGAGAACAATCTGACAGCCTCTAAGAGAGAATAGCTTGTGCTTACATGATAAGTCAAATGATCATATCACTTTTCGATATATCTTATAGCGCAAGCAAGTGTGGACTGGCTGTTTCTCTTCGTTTGTTTATTTATACTATATATTATTGAGAGCTAGTCTTCAGAACGATAAAGATGGACTATAAATGATTCGAATAGCGAATAATTAGTTCTACTGGTATTTTCGTTATATTACCACATTAAATTATATTTTACAAGATTAATCGATTATAATTCACTTCTGATGTAGTTGCAATATCTCAATTTGAAACACTTTTTGTGGCAGTTACAATTTTACTTTAGTTGTCAGAGTTCAGCTTGGTGACAATTTCAGGGGTTCTAAACTTGAGCAATCCAAAAAAAGCATGAAAGTTTGGAGCATCGTGTTCGAGGCTCGAAAACAGTACTAATCTTCGGTAGGTGTGATTAAAACGTAATAAGAGATTGAAACCGATTACCGGTAGCATAGAATTAGAACAGATTATTCCCGTGTAAAACATACGGACAATTTTTGGATTTAATCAATTTTTGCGTCGTTTTTTACATGGGAAGGGTCTCTATTTAATTTTACTTCATCTTATAGTTTACAAAACGAGTACAAAAGTTTAAAGAATCGATCGAAATTGGCATAAAGTGAACTGTATGAAAATATTCAGCATGCCTCTTGTGAAACAAAATTCAAATTATAATAGAGTAAAAAACTTTTAATCGATTGATATTGATTATAATTTTGATTGTGCTGCACAAAAATCAGGTTATTACTTTCGATTTTACTCATAGAATTTTGAAATTATAATCGATTTTAATCGCTCCAATCTTTCACTAGAACTCTTCTCCTCGCACACCCACACCCCGGCAAGAGCATTACATTTTGGATAGGAGAGAACACATATCCAAGCGTATGACATTTAAAGGATAATCTTAAAAAGTAACCCTGCAATGCGTATGTGAGGTCAGCTCGTAGTCAAATAATGCTCTCTATTAATCTAAAACTTTGGTTTCAATGAATATTTTTCAAGAAGTAATTGATTAAAATTTGGGCTAGATTATTTTTACTTGGATTATTGACTGTAACACGAGCAGCTGCTTTTGGTGTTCATTCTTATATTAATGAAGAAACAATAATAAAAATAATATTATTTCTTTAATGTCAATAATTGTTGAAGGAAAGCGATGCAAATATATCAGCTAAGATAGGACATGGTGAAGAACAATGTCTTTCAAGTATTGAGTGATATCAAAGACAGTCAAAACTAAAGAAAAAAACTTATTAATCTATAATGAAACTAATTTATTTAATTAAGTTTTATTTCAAATTTTGATTTACATAAAATATATTTAAATGAGTCATATAAAGAAAGACTCTTATCAAACAAATTAGAATAATTTTCTTGAATATTTTCATCGTTTGTTTTTTTTACTAATTTCAAGTAATTGTTAATCATTTATATTTTGAATAATTGTTAAAGCTTTTATAAAAGTAGCATAGGGACATCTGTTTGGATATTTTAATTGATTAAGTTATTCAGGTAATAAAATAAACAACAAAAATTTTTATTTAATGTTTCAAAAACATGTTTCAATAGATAATTTTGATATTGTATAAAGATTTCTTGTATATAAATTATTTTAAATATCTTTTTCAAATTGTTCTCATTTTATAAAATGATAATCATATCCATCTATTTCATTTTCTTTTTTTTAATCGAGTTGTATAGAGAATAACAATGATAATTGAAAACTGCATTTATTAAATCTTCTCATAATTTATCGAGATCAAATTATAATTATTGAACGTTTAAAGTATTCATTTGGTATAAACCATTTAACTCCTTCATATGTATTAAAACTGTAATGTAATTAGATATGATATAGAAGAATTTATTTCTGTAAATCTCGTTTTTCTTTAGATTCAATTAAAATTTAAATAAATTTAAGAGGAACAAAGATGACAACTCTGAATATTAAGAGAAAGGATAAATTTTTTTTTGTTCTTTATAATTTATTTTCACTTTCGTGAAGAGGAAACAAATTTTAATGGATGTTAGGTCTTCCAGAGCTCTATTTCACCCAAGTTAGCTGATAATGCGAGAGCACTCTCGAAAGATGTCTTGTGCAATTGAATCGATTTTATGAAATTCCGTCAATTTTTTTTTTCTTCTTTTTGATTTATCGCTGTCTTTTAATTAGTAAAACTTCAGTTGGCATTGGTTTCGTATTCTGAAGTTCAGAAGTTGAAATTTACAGTAGCTGCATGAGTATTGTTTAACGATCCTCAACTCTAAACGAACTTTCCAGTATCAATTCATAAATACATGTACAAATTTATCAAGCTTATTCTCTATTTGAAGAACTATTTTTCAATCAATTATTTTAAAAATGAAAATCAGAAAAAATACGTTTAAGACTATGTGTTATGAGAGAAGAACAAGGCTAAAAAAATTATCGTAGTTATCACAATTTTTAGTTACATATGTCTTAAGACAAAATGACAACCTATATCATGAAATAATAAACTCATGTTCAGAACTAGACAAAAAATAAAAATAAAATAACTACGTAGTACTGATTCCTGTTTTGTTTCTTTCACTGTGTGCCATCTGTTAATATAAGATAGGTATAAAGAAGTGTTTAGAATAGTGTACTGCGTGATTGGTAGTTTTGATCACAATCACGCGTATTGTGAGCGTGAATTTGATGATCACGCAGTATACAAGTATTAGATCAGCTCTTGTGCTTTCTTTATTTGGTTTTTCTTAGGAGTAGCATATGAGCTGTCAGATGTTTTTCTGATTTCAATATGAACATTAAATTTCTGAAGAAATTATTGAGATTTGAGAACATATATATTACAATCGTGATCACAATCATGATTACGAATTTTTTCTTGCGATCGTGAATTTAACGATCACGCAGTACAGTATGTAGATGTCACTGACCATTAACTGTTTAACATACAGAGTGGTGTATGAGAAGCATGAATGAAAAGATGGATACTGTAATTCGTTTTTATTACGACAAATGTCACAAACGGTCGACCACAAAAGAAATATTGAGAAATATATGATTTAATATATTAGATAGTGCACAAAAGTTATTTCTTCAGAAAACACAATAAAACGAAAAATGTAAAATATTGTGATGGTCAAAGAATCATGATCTATCCATCGAAGTTACTATTGACTAGTAAAAATTTTCGCGTTACGGTTATGGGTGTGAGTTTAGACATACTCTACATCACATCCATACCATCATTCAAATCCTCAGCCCCACCCACATCCATTTGTCTCAACTTTGAAAGTAATATTTGTTATGCATGAAATCAATTTAATTATATTTTATATGTACTTTTCTTTTTTTTTCTTCTTCAACTGAATGCTGAACAATGGCTCGGTTTGCAATTAAAATTTACAGGATGGATGTGTGAATGTGGGTATGAACGTTAGTGAAGAGAATATCACAACCATGTTCACACTCACACTCACACTCAGCTTTTTCATCGAAAATTGTTTCTCGGTCGCTGTATAAATACAGAAGAAACTTTTCCCATTAATGGGTTACCGTGTATTTCTCCGCCTACGATACACAAAACAACACATGGATATCAATACTACTACTTCTCGTTCTTTTTCTGTCGTCATACTATGCTAATGGTGGGGAACTCTCTTCTCTGATGATTAATATCGCTCTTTTTGTTCGGGAGAATACCCATTTGTGCAACATTTTCTGTATAAATATTCATACAGATCCTAGTGTCTTTATTCATCGATCTATCGTCGTCGATAACATCATCTAGCAACATAGGAATACACATCTGATCATCAATACAATCTTATACGAACTAAGGTACAGAAAATATTGCACTGTTTCTTTTCAATTAGTGTCAAAATACAACTTATAATATTAACCTGATACCTAGAGAGAAGATATTCATAAAACAAAACTTCTTGACATACTTATTCCAGACTATTGTCAAATGTAACATAATATTTTGAAATAACTATGGTTAGTAGTGTTTGTTTGTTTCTACTTTGTGTCTTCTGAATATGAAGAATTTTTTATTACGATTGACAATCGTGAAAGAATGCTTTCAAAACTAAGATTATTGATTTATAGTCTTCCAGCGGTCATTTTTCACACTTTCTTGGGGAAAATAATTCATATCTAACAATTACCATTTTGATTAGACAAACATAAAAGCATGTCGGTGTTGACTGTTTGCTGCAAAACAGTTGAATCGAGTGCATTCTGTTATGCGTCAAAAAGCCGACAAAAGCAGGATTCTCATAAGTGTGTTTTTATCTATTCTGAATTGATAGCTACATCGGTTACTTGATTCAATGCTTCCTTTGAGTATTTCGACGCTCTTCGTTATTAAAAAAAAGCAGATACCTATAAGTTTGACTGCTGCTTTGGATAGACGACCTTGACAATTAGATGATTGTGAAAAATTTACAATGGTCAAGTTGATATCATATATTTCATGAAGTATACAAATTTCTTTAGAACTAATTTACAAAGATGAGCTTTTTCAAAAAATAGCATATGTCTCCAAAGTTATTTCAACTGGTCAAATGCCGCTGACCAAAACAGGGCATTCACTAAAAAGACTTAATGCATAGAAAATGATAATGACCTAGAGTACTGAGAGCTTTCTGAAGAAATTCTATTGTCATTCAGTTTTCATTTCACTGCCTTTGAGTCATTCTTTGTTGCTTTTTTAGTTGAACCACAGTTTCTTTTTCCTTTTTTTGAACATTTGGCGCCATTTCAGAACGAAGTGTATTTTTCATCTGAACTCGCGTAACCTTTAAATCAAAGGAGTAGAGTTTTATTGCTATTTTTTGAGACATAAGCTCTATAGACTCTTTCATGAATAAACGTTCAAAAGTTGTTTGGTGAGATTAAGCGATGACTAGACTAAAATAAAAACAAATATGGACTACATATGATTTACGGCTGATACTCAAGGACAGTTGTCGTTTCTAATAGTGTGTCAAAATATTGACTGAACAACAACTAGAATTCCAAAATGTTCCATATCTTGTTTTCTTGGAATCTGATTATTTATTTGGCCTTCAACTGTTTGGTTGCTGTTTTCGCAAACCGTGCAATTCATTGGAACGGAAATAATTGGGCCATGGCTTGTGATTTTTATGGAAACGATCTTTGGAGCGTTCGAATTGCACCAGAACTTTGTGGTGGAAAATGTGCTGAAACACGGGGTTGTACTCATTTTACTTGGAGCCGATGGGATGGTGGTACATGTTGGATGAAAAAGGGTCCAGTTTCCAAAGATAACGCCTTCGCAACCAATGATCACAGTATGGTCTGTGGTGTAAATCATGTCAAACCTAACAAAGAGCCCAACGTCAGGTAAAATGCCATTCTTTTCTCAATTCATCAGGGGATTCGACCAGAGATGGGATAGGTTCGTGTTTTTCTAGAATTGAGCCGATCCCTTCTTTGATTTCAACTTTTGCCATAAAAACTGAACTTGTTTCAGTAATACGACTTCTAACATAGTGAAATGAAGAGATCTTAGAGAAGATAAAATCATTTCATTAGAATAAGCTAAAGCTAAGTAGTAGAAAAGACTTTTAATAAAGCAATTGGTCATTTCTGATCGAAACCATTATGAAGAAAAATGATCTGATGGACACACTTCCTTTTCGTCTGGTACAGTGTGAATCAATAACTATCTGCATTGATATAAAATCTGTACATATGCGACGCTCTCCGAACAATCTTTATAAATAATCCTATTTCATTGCGAGATTTTTCAATGTTTAATGAAAGTATTAAAAACTTTGAGTATGAGTCGAGTCGAATATCACTTCACCTATGAGACAATCGGTCACCCAAAAAGTCTTTCTAATTCCATTTCATGAATAGACGCATAGTTCTTGAAAAATCCTCAAGAAACAAATTATATGAAGGGATAATTGAGCACACAGAAGCAGCTGACTTTAGACTGAAGAATAAACCAAGTTCATCGAGATCTTATTCCATGTAGAAGCTCGAACATTAGACAATAGTTGACACAATAAAGTAAACGTCTTGTAAACGATAAATATTCTTCTGACTCTCATCTAGATTGATATATTTCGTAGACATCAGTAGGAAAAATACTCTTTAAATTTTTAGAAGTATTTTTTTATGTGCATATTCTAAAAAAAGATTTACTTGTAAGAATAGAAACGTATTTAACAGAATTTAGAATAGTAGTCGAAAACTGGTTTCAATTAATATATCTAAATGAAAGGAAACTATAATGGTGTTGGTTTTGTAGAATCGTTGTCATCTTGTTGAAAAACTAGATTTTTTCGATTAGTCTACAAGAATCCAAGTATAACAGATCGAATTTCGTGATTTCAAACATCATAATTTTATTTGTGTTAAAAAGCGATCCCATATTCGAGATTGATTTTAAAAGTTGAGTCGAACGTCAATTTTTTTCAAAAATTTTCCTTCTGAGAGAACATTACGAATAAAATAATGGAAACAATTAACCAAATAAAGATTTATTTTGATCTAAAATTCTCTTAGAAAAAGTCATCTAACTGATACATTGATACTGACAATAAATCTGACATTCGTTTTCGACGGAAATAAAACGAAATCAATTGACTTTTAGTAAAACTTTTAATAAAGCTGATAGGTTTTTAGAAGTTTATACATTTTTGAAATTACTGAATGAAAACAAAGTAAAACACTATTTTCATATTCAATTTGACCAGCTTCGTCGCAACAATTATGAACTAGAAGTATTTAATATCCTCGATTTCATGCTATATGCGTCATAATTCTTTTCGGGTACAGATTCGAATGAGCTTTCATATAACATATTGCATTGTTCTACTTCAGACATACTATTAAATATTTTTGGAGTACTTTTCTCTGATACTTTTGGTTACACAAAAGTATGGAAGTTTCGAAAAAGAGAGATCCGGAAAACAGGTTGACCATCTGTATATTTTATTAACTGTTTGAAGTAGTGACTTTGATTATTAATACGAAATTTCATCCGTTCAGTTCATTTATCAAAAGTTTTTATATTCATCCTTGTTCAACGAGTTCAATGTTTTGATTGCAGTGTGATGCAACGATTCAGAGTTGTTTTCATCAGCCAGATTTTGTTTGATCAAGTCGAATTAGTTAATTTATAAACATACTGTTTGGCAGACATTGTTGTGAAGAAATTTCATGATATGTATATCATATGTTGATCTTTTCTTTCGAATTTCGTCGATAAGACGTCTCAAGCAATTATCCTTGTTTCTTTTATAATAGGTCAAACAAGCGAGGTATTGCCTGGCCGATGGAAAACAAACAAGACTCACCCAGTGTTTTTTCTGGTGGAAAAATCTCCTGGATTTACAATTGGTCACCTTATAAGTCCAATGTCGCTGGTATAGAATTTGTTCCAATGTTGTGGAGTACAAACAAAGGTCATGATGGAAATAAATTCTTCAACCAGGCGAAAGGTGCCCGTTTCGTACTCGGTTTCAACGAACCGGAGCGTGGTGACCAAGCAAATATGAATCCAGTGGATGCAGCACATGCCTGGAAACAATACATTGAACCTCTTAGAGCTCAGGGTGCTCGACTAGGTTCACCGGCTATTGCTTCGACTGATCAAGGGTTAAAGTGGATGCGACAATTTATGAACGAACTGGATAAAATCGGTGGGCGAATTGACTTTCTTGCTTTACACTGGTATGGTCGAGGCGTGGATAACTTTATCAACTGGATTACGAAAGTTCGTGAGCATTTCGGCAATAAATATCCTGTTTGGGTCACAGAATTCGCCTGCACATCTTGGAACTCATGGCAGCCGGTCACGCAACAAGAAGTCAACGAATTTATGAGACAAAGTATTGCCAAACTAGATGCATTAAGCTGGGTTGAACGCTATGCGTGGTTCGGCGCACAGCGTCATTTGGATTCTGCACTTGGTTCTACGAACTGTTTGATTGCACCAAATGGACAACTGTCCAAATTGGGTCAAAAATATGTTCATAGTCTTTAAGATATTATCATGATGACAAAGCTGAGAGGAAATTGATTTAATATTTTCAACTATTCCTGAAACTAAAGACATTGCTTGCAATCATTTTCTATCCTACTCAATTATTCAATAAAATACTCTCATCAAAGACACCTTGTTTTAATTTGTGACCAATATCGGTATGATCTATAAGCAATATTTCACGAACGATTATCATTGCCCGTTTTTGCATATATATGGCCGGTACTTACTTTCCCACTTTAGAGTACACTTAACCGAGACTAGTTATAACAACCTGATCACACTTTTCTAGATGCGTGCTACATGATAGTATAGATAGTCACAATTCGCATCGCTCTTGTTAGCATCAGATAACAGATGACGAAAATAGCACAAAGCCTCATGGAAGACACTCTTTATATCGACTCACCATTAATCAGTGCTACTTCCAACGATGTGACCATTCCTATATGCTACATTTAGTGTTCTACGTCATTGTTGGCATGCGTGACAATGAAATTTGTACTCTTAGTAAGATTATCACATTTTCATCTAACGCATTAATCATTATCCTCGTGATCTTAACTTCACGACATGTCAGTCATCGGATAGGTATCGAAGAAATGTTCGACAACATTCCAACTGCTTGCCGATGAGAAAAATTCATTAGTAGCTATGAGTGTGGCGATATACAACGGTTCAACCTTGCTATCGCTGAGTTTTGAACAATGATGGATACAAAGTGATACAGTATAGCAGGCTCTCGTAGTCATTCACGTCTTTCCTAGACGTGCGTACAGATTGACAATAAAATCATTGGTACACAAGACGTGGTTAATTACACGATAGAACAAGCAAGGCTTAGTATACGAATGAATCGCGTCTGCCACACAGCATATACGTTGGAACTCATTAGTCATAGTGCAATCTTGAGAATTATTTCGATCATTTGCAGGTGTGCATGTGTGTCCGGTTTTCAGTCACTGACTCATGCCTATCTAATACCCACACCCATTAAAATGCTGGGAAAGAACATCGCAGAAAATGTCTCCGTAAATTGGTAATTACACGAAAATTATTTCTATCGTCAAGTTATCAAGTTATTTTAAAATGACAAACTATCTCGATAGAGGTCGAAATAGAATTGCCGGACAGATAGGTCATACCGTAGTTTGTGAATGCTCACCACAATTTAAGTTCGATTTATCTCAAACTGTAACTAATTATTCAATATGTGAACTATCGTTAGCCCAAGCACCGAATCGAACCAGTGAACAGAAACAGTATTAGTGGTTTTCCAAAGAACCAGGTTTCTACTCCGTATTCGTTAGTTTTGAGAATATACAAACATTCCTAAGCACATCCTATATAAGAGCAGGTGTTTATCGAAAAAAGTCCGCCTGTATGTTTGAAATGCTTCCGAAAACCAAACTATCCAACTTTTTTAACGTTCAGCACAACTCATGTCCGATGGATTTCAAACTTTTGATGACTATTCTCCCGCGTCTGGTCCATTGTTGGCCATAGAGCCACATCGCACTGGTATGTACAACTGCTGCTATGAGTGTTCCAAGATCGAGGTTTTTTTTCTCGAATTCCTACTTTTGTAAAGAAGGTACCATTTTGGTGCAAAATCAGGCTGATATTCAAAATCAGCTCATTGAGCTGTATCGCGCAGTACGTAAAAAAATCATTAAAAATATGTTCATTTTTATGCTCAAAACTTTCCTAAAAGTTTCTACAGTCACAATCTTCATTACTGATGACTGTCTAGGAACTTGAAGAAAGAAGGGAACATGGGTCTTTCTCGATTGTTGAAGTTCTTCAAGCGAATGTCCTAACTTTTATTCAATTCAAATTCAAACATCTGCTTCGCTCTCTAAATTGTTCAAAAATAGAGCATATGAGTCTGGTTACCTAGAGCATTTATCCTATCTATCAGAAACAGTATGTAGCAATTTTTAGTCATCACTGCGTACATCGACAGCATGTACAACTTGATCTAATCCAAAAAGAACGAGCTTCAGCACTAGACTTGATCCTGTGATTTCTACCAACGAACTCAAAGTATAAATATTTTATTCAATAATGAATTTATACAACAATACATTGACTCGATTTCCTTCGCGGTAGAATTGAATATCAAGATGAAGAAAACAGGGACAAATTCAATTTGTTTCACTGGTTCCACCTCATTAAAAAGGAAACCTGAACAAGTACGAATCAAATTTCGTGTCAAAAGATTCCTCTGATTCAGATAATTGGAGTATTCATCGTGCACCTTCGTCGACATTTAGCTTAAAATCGGCATGACTTATGTAGTCATTCGATGAACTCGTGTTTTCAATATATTGTGAAGTTTCTGATCAAGACAGATGGTAGTGGACTTTTCAGCAACAACTGCCAAAGATACGAAGACAATACGCACTATATAGAACCCACTGGTATATGTAAAAATGTGGGGTGTGGGTGTGGGTGTGGGTGGGTGTGGGTGTGGGTGGGTGTGGGTGTGGGTGTGAGTGGGTGTGGGTGTGGGTGGGTGTGGGTGTGAGTGGGTGTGTGGGTGTGGACGTGGATGTGGGTGTGGGTGTGGGTGGGTGTGGTTAAAAGGAACAGCCAAACCGACATTCACAGGTACAAGCACACCCATACCCTTACCCCCACACCCACCCACATCCGCACCTACACCCACACTCACACCCACACCCACACCCACGCCCACACCCATAAAACAAAAAAATTAAGAAGTCAGAAAATATTATTATATTGATACAAATTATTTCTCATCTGGACCCGATCAATAAAAACTCTTAGACATGGATTCGATAGGCTGTACCAACCAAAGAATCCCTGAAAGACACTATCTGGCAATTAGTCGCTGCTAGAAAAGTTATTTTCCGCGGTTCTCTTCAAGTTATGGCAATTATCCAATGCTGCAAAAGCCATTTTCGATGGATCTTTTAAAGATAGTAACAATGTTTCCTATCTGTTCATTTTTTCAGAGTAATTCTGCCCAAAAATCGTTCACTACTCAAAGCATTCTGGGTACGTCATTGCTTCCGACTAACTCATTTCAGGCTTTAATATAACTTTGGCTTAGCCCCAACGCTTCGATAACTTCTGAAGTCTATTTTTATTAGACCTTTCAATAAGTAACTATAAATTTCGGCATAAATCCTACACAAATCCTCAGTACACACATACATACATAGTCACACTAATGATGTGCTGAAATATTAATACAGTAGTGAAGCATCGGCAAAAAATATATTTTGGTAGCAGCTTGTTAATAATCTACTTCAGTGATATATTGGATTGTAGTTATATCTTTTAGTGAAATACGATCTAAAAGGAGTGTTAAAGCATATAGGGTACCAATTTGATCCCGTGCTCCCACCTATCAAACACACAAATCGTGATGGGCGCTAATCAGAGACTACTAAGGAGCATGACACAACTTGTAAATTTTGATAGCGGATCGTATATGTATTACAGGTGATTACAATTTTCTAATTAATTCCTTATTGTGTTTCTGAAGAATTATGTGGAATGAGGATGAAGATAAGAAGAACTACATTGTGTTTCATATTTTAATTCACCAAAAGATTGTGCTAACAGCTTTTGTTTTAGGTAGATGGGATTGTAGTGATGCATCAGATGAACAAAAACTGTTAACAATCAAAGAATTTTCGAAACATAATCTTAGAATATTGAATTTAGCTGAAATGCAACAAAAGTGTTTTTTACATTACAGAACTCAACCATTTTCAATGCTGTGTAATATATCAACAGAATATCCATGCTTATTAGCAAATGTAAGTAACCCATATAATTTCACTGAGAATCGTCCGTGTATAAAACTATCAAAAATTGGTGATGATGTTAGTGATTGTTATGGAGATTTAGATGAAAGAAATATTTTAGCAAATTGCTATGGCAGACAAAAAGGTTATGATTTCAATTGTCTAACGATTGAGAATAATCTATGTATTACAACTGCAAATTTATGTTATTCTACTAGATGTTTAAATGAAGAAGATTATACAATCTGTTCTTATTTAACCAAAGCCTGCCATGGAGATTTATATTTCAGTTGTATTAATCAAACTTGTTTGAAAGACGTCCGTTGCAATGGAAAAATTGATTGTGAATATGGCGAAGATGAATACTGGTGCCGTGAAGATATAGTCTATAGAAATGGTAAATTCTCTCACTTGCTTAATCTTGAAAAACTGAAACACTTATTATATTATCCGCCTTCCATACCTATTAACCAATCAATTTCTAATACAGTGAAAAATCAACAACATTCTAATTATAGTAGCATCCTAATAAAAAAAATATCTCAAATCTGTAACCGTGGTGTTGCTATTTTCCATTATATTACGCAAAAATGGATATGTTTTTGTCCGTCTAGCTATTACGGCCTATATTGTAATTTTTTTAGTGATCGTATTACTATCATCACACATTTAGAGTTAACTTATTATTCGATCAATGACAATACAACGATTATCAAAATAGTCATAAGTTTTTATTTTCATGAGCAACTACTTGATTTTCATCAATTTCATGTCACACCAACAGCTGAACGAGGGGATAATTATATTAAACATAAATTTTCTTTTCTTTATGCGAGAACTGATGCAATGATTAAAAATAAACAACGTCGTTACTTTAATCGAACTGACATTAAACAAAATCATCCATATTCAATTCGATTCGAAGCATATGAACTGACCAGAAATTTAACAGTAGAATTACTCAACGTCTGGCAATATCCAATTTATTTTGATTACTTACCAGCATTTCGTTTTGCTAAGGTATTACGTCTGAATCAAACGAATGACTCATGCGTCGATACTAATCGTTGTGGTAAAAATGGATTTTGTCATCGTTTAACAAATTCTAATGAAACATATTATTGTGCTTGTAAAAGTGGCTACTATGGTGTTTTCTGCGAGTACTTTGATGATCGGTGCTCATCGTTTTGCTCCGCTCTCTCTATATGCAAACCACAAAATTTTAATAAACAAGCTTTATGTATATGTCCATTGAATCATTTTGGTTCAACTTGTCATTTAAAATATAATCCATGCGATGAATTGCACTGTTTAAATAATGGTACATGTTTGACTGTTCATAATTATATTGATATATTTGAATATAAATGCTTATATCCAAGAAAATATTATGGAAAGAATTGTGAATTGGAGAAATTTGCCGTTCGCATACAATTTAATATCACTATGACAACAAAATTAAGTAACATTCGTGCAGCTTTAATACACTATTATGATTTAACTCCCAAAATATTTGATTTGATAATAAAAGAACAGCAACTATTTAATAAAATACCACAAATATCAACGTTCGATCATGATCAAACACTTTCGCCATTATTGAGTATAATTCGTTTATACAAAGAAGAATATGATCCATTTATGTATTTGTTATACATCAGAGAAAATGAAAAAATCATTAATATAACAATTGATTTGTCAAAAGAAAATTATTGTCCTCACACGCGTCTGTTATTTGAATTATCAAGTAAGTCCGTTAGATATACGGAATCTGCCTAACATGTTTTTTTAATTTTAGAATCTGAATTTAATTTAAGTATATCTGTTTCAAAATATCATCAGCTTTGTCAAAGTCGATCGATATTATGCTTTCATGATGATAATTATTTTTGCATATGTCAAGCAAATTTTTACCGTGCTGCATGTTTTCGATATGATTCAACAGCTGATCGATGTGCTCATTGTCTGTTACAGGGACGCTGTGTTCAGGGACAATTGAAAAGTGTCTCTGATTTTCTATGTGTTTGTTCTCGGTGTTATTACGATCATTTATGTCAATATAGTACAGAAGTATTTAGTTTCACCGTCGATTCTCTCATCGCCCACGATATCATTAGCAGCAGAAAAAAAATATCCATTAGCATTTACGTGCTTATATCATCACTTGCTTTTTTGCTTGGATTTGTTAATAATATATGTAGTTTTCTAACATTTAAACAACCAAAACCAAGAGAATATGCTGCTGGTAATTATTTATTAATATTATCTATTTTTAATCAATGTTCATTATTCATATTACTGGTAAAAATAATTCATACTGTACTCAATTTAAATGGTAATCTGTTCAATACTCTATTGAACTTGTACATGTGTAAAATTATTTCTTATTTATTGTCAGTACTGACTCGAATCAATTATTGGTTAACCAGTCTGATTACTATACATCGTCTAGGATTAGTTCTTTATCCAACAAAATTGTCAATTAAATCACCGAAATATGCTTTCATCTCGGCAACGATCGTTATTTTTGTATTATTTGTTTTTCACATACATGAATTATTTTTCTACAAGCTTATTGATGATCCAAAACAAATATCGGCTACACTATGTGTTCCAAACTATACGCCGTATCAATGGTCAGTGTACAATCGTTTCAACGTAATGTTTCATTATCTTGTACCTTGCACAATTCAAATAATTACCATTGTAGTTCTAATTATTGCTACTGCTCGTAATAAAGCCAAAATAAATACCAAACATACACAACAAAAATTAATAATGAACCAGTTGAATATTAATAAAGAATTATTTATAACTCCTATTATTATTCTTGCAAGTGCTTTACCGCAAGCTATTCTAGCCTTTACTTATGCATGTAAAGAATTAGTTGAACCGTGGCAACGTTATTCTCTTCTAACTACATATTTTCTGTCATATTCACCACAAGTACTTGGTTTTCTTTTGTTCGTGTTGCCATCAACAACGTATAAAGAAGAATTTTATAAAACAAAATTAGCACAGATACTATCTATAAAATGACATTTGAGATGTGTGTGAGTGTAGGTTTCCTCTTATTCGATGGTCATACCAACATCCCACTATTGTTCGAAATCGTTTTTTCCAAAACTAAAATAAATTAAATTTTCCTTCTCTCGAGATTTGAATCTTTGAAAGCTGCTTACGGTTGTTATCGTTTCATTCGAAAAATTAAAGTATCGCTAATTACTAGTTACGACACTTCTTACAAATAGTTACCATCAAAGATAGTCACATTCATGATGATTATTTGAAAAACGAAGATTTTTTGGAGTAAGAGGTGGACATGGGTGTGGGTATGTGCGTATGCGGGTGTATAAGCGTGAATGTGGATATGAGTGTCCACTCACACCCACACCCCACCATTTTCTTTTGAAGACTTATTATATCTATTATAAGTTGTTGAGATGAAAGAGACTTTGTTCAAATCGATTATTCCTTTTTGATTTAAATAAAAAAAAACAAAAAAAGAGACGTTTGATTATTGTTGAACTAAAGAAAAACGGAGGGAGATTAAAAAGAACAAGTCATATTTTACAAATGTCATAATTGTGAATCTCTTTCCAATGTATAATATTCACAATTAAGTTGCACGATTATATCATTAACAAAGGACTTTTTCAAATGCTAATCATCGATCAAACTTAGATTTTGTCCATAAGTAATATTTTATGAGACTAGAAAAACTCTAGAAAGGTTCGTTCTCGTATGTTATCCTTCTCGAATTATGACCATTTTATTGATAGTGGTGTGAGCAGAAAAATGTTATAGGGGAAGAGTTCAACCATTTGTCAAGAGGCTCAACGTCTTCTGAAGGAATGGAAGGAAATATCAAGTCTTGATCTCTAGACTTTATTTACTTGCACAACTATTTACTGGATTGCCTATTTCTAGCAAACCACATAGAATAATCGAAGTATAGAGGAATTTCTATATGAACATTTGTCTATATATATACATCGATTTTGTAATCACTAGATAGTTCTTTAAATTTCAGTTCAAAAGAATATTCGGTTCTTGAGATATGAAACATTGAAAGTACTTCATTTTCTCAGTTTTTGTTGTGACACTTGATTAATTTTTGAATATGTTATATTTCAAAAAAGAATACATTCTTCTAGACTAAAACGTTTCGAACTATCTCATGTCTATAAGATCAATCTATGAACAAAAATTCAAATGAACATTATGTAATTGGGTTATTTCATATATATCTTGCTAGAGACCGACAATTTAATAAAACGATCATAATTCGAGAATATTACCGTATAGAGACGAATCTTTTCATAGTTCTTCTATTCTCATGGACTCGTACTTATGAACAAAATCCGATAATACATTCGATGAAAAGATATAATCGTTTCCTTGAACAAGTTTTTCATGCATATCAGACGTTATTATAGCTACTCGAAAGTGTTACAGTAAATTAAACTTTGTTTTTTTTTTTGTTCATAGTAGCAAAAGACTTCGATAGAAGTAATTTATTTTGTAGTGTATGCTGTTTTTCAAGTGTATCTTTTTATCAAATGATTCAAGACTAATATTCGTTAATAGACATCAGATCAGATCGAGATCGAGATCAGTGCACTTTCATAAGAGAATCTCAAATCGGATAATAATGCTTGTATTGCTTTTTTGTGTAGACAATTTAGATCGTAAAAATATTAGTGTTAATGTTGAAAATTTCGTTTAACATTGAAATAATGCATTATTAAGTCATTCTTGTTCATCATTATTCAATATATTTAAACTATGTGACGGAATATCGAGTATTTCACATAAATCTTGAAAAAGCGCTGTAGTAACATCAACAGCTACAAATGTTGTTCTTCGAACATTATCAGTGCCTATTTTAGTCGATGCCTTTCTCACACTTTCGATTTGTAATTTCATTTGATGAAGACTTTTCATTAATTAATTTCGATGTTGTTCACTCAAATAATGATTTGATATTTTACAACGATGAATCTATAGAAAATAATTTCAAATGAATTAGTCTCAATTATTTAATGTCTATACTTGTTCATGACAGCCAAAATCTTTCAACAAACAGTTTACAATGATTTTTTCACATGTCGATATTTTACGTTCATTAAGGTTTTCAACTGAAATCGAATTGTTCATGATAATATTCTTATTTTGTATTTTAAGAAATTTGATCAAGATATTCATTTAGAAGAAAAGAATCTAACGTTCTGAAATAAGATGAACATAAGATATTATACTTGATAATTTTTTAGGATACCAATCCAATTACAAAAAGAACATTCAAATGGTAATGATTACATGCCCATTTTAAAACCTTGATTAATCATCATCTGAAACAACGAACATTTATATTCTACTGAAATAAAATGAGTATTTTACTGATTTAGTCTATTTTCGCCGAAAGTGACATTCGCCAAAACAAAGATCGCCGAATCATTTTATAACCGAATAAATCCAACTTATTCGTTTTCGGTGATAAATTCATTCGGCGATAATGGAATCGGCGAACTTCCTTTTCGGCGAATTGCGTTTTCGATGAAATTCATCTTCGGCGAAAATGGAATTTACCATGATATTTATTAGCTACAGCAATAAAGAACAAATAAGATATTGCCTGAATAAAATAGGAATAAACCACATCTGGCATAGTCAAGTAAGTAAAGTAGCCTTGCCATCGGTATGATATTGCACTAGTGTCCATTGTACAAAGATTAGCTAAATAAGATTGTTTGATTGAACAACGCAATAGAATATAGACTACACGCAAATATTTCCGATCAATAGATGAGTGACTGTATGTAATCGCTGATTCAACACTAACAAAGCCAAGATAAAGCCGACCATGACGATGTCGACGACGGCAAAACCAACCGAGATAGGTATAACGACAGAGAGATCGGTAGGATCATTTGGTAGAAGTGTTGTAGTAATGTTTGTCGAAGTCATTTTTTTGTCGATTGTTAGAGAAGCTATGAGAGTATGAAGCTAGTAGTACAATAATGTAGAATTGTCCAGAAAACAATATGCTTAATTTCTTCTAGCTCTGATTCAAAGAAAAAGAATAGTGTTTCGTATGTTTTAGGTAATCGTTACTGGAAAGCATAGATTGATTCCGATTCGCTCATCACTGTCAAACAGTAGAGAGAGAGAGAAAAGCGGATTGAAATAAAAGATCAGCGCATGGAGAACAGAAGTACTCTTGCCGAAGAAACGTCGACTTTTAAGTGGCCGATTACAGTGAAAATTTCCGACTTATCTGCTGTAGTGATTTACTGTATTTTTTCTACTTACTGACTTCGTCGCAAAAGAACTTTGTTTGTCTGTTCGAAGACTCAGTACCTGAAAAGTTTAGCATCACTATTTGAAGGCATCAGTGCGACTAAGTGTTTATTTTCATCGAATGACAAAAAACAAATTTTCTACATGAAAATTATATGCTATTTACAAATACCGATAAAGTTTAGTATGACAGACAAGTAAATAAAATGTATGTTTGACGCAAAGTGACGAACCATAATGTGATGCATTTTTTTTTCTTTTCCCTAGTTTTTCATTATGTGAAAAATCGCATTTTTCATTGATTCGATCTTCTCAAAAAGATGTAAAAACAGCAAGTGTGCATTCATTCTATGTTGAATGATACTTTCATCAAAAATATAGAAAAGAAAGTCCTGCGTCGATCGATAGAATATTTCTTAGACGATCGAAATCATGACTTTGTTGTTGAATTGGCGTGATAGATCCAGCAAGCGCACAGTTTATACTGCTTGTCACTTGCTGAAACATATATTTTACTTTCGAGAACGCTTAATTTCACGTAGATGATGGTGCTACATTACATAGTAATAGCATGACAATACTATAGTCAATTCAGCTTAAACAAAATACGAATGAAAGATGTCGTTAAATCAACTTGTTGATTTTACTTTATTAGAATAGTTTAACATCATATATAATTTCTATCAGTGAAATACTTTATGTATTGTAAACATTAGCGTTTCAAAATAAGTTTCATCCGACGTTGACTTGATACTGGATGTCCAGGTATGAGTACGTTTTCTCTTCACTCGCCGACATACATCCACACCTTTTTTAGAGCTTATGTCTGCTTCATGTATTCTTCAAGGGCGTTTGCCAATTCAATAAACTCTAAATTCGTATGCTTTATTAATCTACGCATTTTTTTTTACAGTGCACACCTCACCCACGCCTCAAATTCCTGACAACAAGCAATAAAAAGTCACAAGTTATTTTATTTATTAACGTTCAAATGGTTCATGATGAGTAAATATAATAGAATCTTTCACATAAGAAAATATAACAATACAAATACGAATCAAAAATGAAATACTACTTTCATCGAAACATGTTTGCCTGGAATTATTCTTGATCTAGTCGATGATGAGTCAGAAATAAGAATTTGTTCATTAGTCATTGTTGCTTTGAGAATACAACCATTTTTATTCGATTGTTGATCTTTTAGAGAAACCTAAATAAAACAAAAAACAAAAGTAACGATACTTCACTAGGATTCGAAGTTTTGTTTTTTCATACTTACATTTTTTTCAATTCGACAATTATCTTGTACGATATTTTGCTGCAATTGAATTTCTTCTACTGGTGGAGTTGGCCATTGTTCATTATCAGTTATTAAATATTGTTGCTTGAAAAAAAATGATTCAAAATTTTTCTAAGAAAATGTTTTAAACGAGAGACATACTATTACTTCATTGTTTGATTGACTCGAAACAGTTGTTATTGAAGAAAATGATGATGACAATAAACAATAAGAGTTATTTGATTTACTTGATCGTAATGATGATGATGACATTGTCGAACATGAAGAACAAGAACAAAGTGACATCTGTAAAATGCAAAAAAAAAAACGAAGCTTTATGGAAGAGAAGAAACCTCTTTGAATTTAGTCAACATAATGGTTGATTGACATGAAAGAAGTCTACGATTTTTACATTGTAGAAAAACAGAATTGTTAATTTATAAAATCGATACAAAAAATTTTAAAGAAATTCAATGGCATCGAAAGAACAAGAATTAAATTTGTCTGTATGGCATGATCGAGAAATTCGATTTGATGTTGCGGTGAAGTAATTTATATTTCATATTTATTCCTAATAATAAAATCATTTTTTCCAGTGATCTCAAATGTCGTCCAGGTGAATTTATTATTGATACACTCAGCTCAGTCGAAGATACAAAAGGAAATAATGGTGATAAAGGTAAATCAATGATTAGTTTTGTTCGAAAAATGAAATGAACAATCCAGATATAAGGTAATGATGCCATAATCCGTCATACAAAAAGCAACGATATGATGGATTACGGTGAAAATTAAGGTAGTAATTCACTATTTTCGATGATCAAAATAATCGCCCTAAGAAGATCAGTTTAATTTTTCTTTGAAAAGAAACTGATTAATCTTCACAACAAAACTAAAGAGAAGTAAATATAATCTCAATAGCTAGCAACCTACAATTTTTCGACAATCGTCTTCTCACATTTCAATATTAAGCAAACAAAAATCATACAGATTTCTGTTGATTTTTAAAGAAGTTTCTAACTTTTTATGAAAGTTTTCATAATTGGTTTTGAATTGTTTGCGAAGATGATAGATTTTTAAATCGTTTTATCTTATATCGTATTAGACAAAAAAAACAACATCAGATGTTCTTGTCTTTCGATTACCGAAAACTGTAGATCATTAATTGTTACCGTTGTCGAGTTCTTGAGTTTACATCCATTTCTATTTACTTCTAGCGCAGAAATTAGACAATTCTTATTTCATCTAGGAAAACTTACTATAACCAATATTCGTCTAATTTGGCATAGCCATGCATCACCACGTGTTAATCTTTGTACGTAAATGGATAATTACAAAACAAAATTTCTTCATATAGTTTTCCTTTTCTCTTTTAAGCTATTGGTCTTTATGCGATTGTAACAATTACTGTGCGAAATGCGAAATCTGTATTACTAATTAATATTTGATTTTCTTATTTATAATCGTGTTGTTTTTTTTTTCGAATAGAAACTTCGTGGTAGTACAGAATCATTATATCTTCTAACAAAATCTGGTCAATCTCGTTATGAATTTATATTTACTAATCTTTTATCTGGCTCAAGTGCAATGCTTAATTCAGTTGTTGCTGTTCATAAAGCATATGATTCATCACGTCTTTATCGTGAAATTCGTCTTCGTTCATCATTACTTAATAAAGGTCAATTACGTATTTTACCTAAAGAACGTTTACATAATCGATATAATGGCGTTTGGAATCTTTCATCTGATCAAGTATTTCTTTGAAGTTTCTTTTATTATTTTTTTTTTGTTGGCATTAGAAAAATCTGAGTCTTTGTTTTTTTTTTTTTGTTAATTTAAGGGTAATCTTGGCATTTTCCATATAACAGATATTCGTGTTATATGGCATGCAGAATTAAATGAAAATTTTAATGTTAGTGTACCATATTATCAAACAAAAAGTATTAAAGTTCGAGATTCAAAATTTGGTTTAGCACTTGTTATTGAAACAACACCATATGTAAGTAAATTTCTTGAAGTTATTTTTTCAAAAGAAAAATTTTTGTTTTTTCTAGAGTGGAAATTATTTACTTGGATTTCAATTAGCACCTGAAGAAAAACTTCGAGAAGTTCATAAAGAAATTGTTGCACTTCATAAGACGTAATTAGACGAATGATCTCATTTGAATTTTAATGAAGAAAAAAAAAAATCTAACTGATTTCTTTAGTTATTTTGCAAATCCAGAATTTGGTGTACAATTTTCAATAGAAGAACAACAACCTGATCAACCAACAACACGTTTAGAAAGTAAAGTTGATGATATTGAAATATTACAAAGTCGAGAACATACAGATTCATATGCAGTAATGTTTTATTTTTAATTCAATTTAAAAATAAATCGTTTTCGTTTTCTTTTTTGTTGTGTTAGACTTATTTGACGGATGCTGGTAAACATGATCATGAACCTGTTTATTCCGAAGAACTTGGTTTAGCTATTGAGAAATTACCACAAGGTTATACATTGGCTAGTCTTTGGGATATTCTTAGTTGAATATGAAAATTTATTTTCTTATCAAAGTGAACATATAATGTAAAGCTTTATTGATTTTAATTCTTTTTTTGTATTGATTGACATAGAAAATCGATTTATGCCAAAACAATATTGTAAACGATTGAGAATTTTCGAATCAATCTAATTCATTTGGCGGCTAACAAAAATTATTTAGATCGGTAAAAAACAACTGGATTTGTCAGATCATTTTTGATCAGTTAACAGTTCTTTCGCTAAAAACAATTTTTTCTTACTAAGGTTTTTACAAACTTATAAGAGAAAATTCTATGTTACAAGCATTTGTATCTGTAGAATTTCGCAAACATTAATATTTTTCTGGTATGACAAAATAATCAGTTATTAGGTGTTGGATTATCAAACGAAACGTCCAATGTATTTCTCTAAATGATTGTCGAAACGTAAATCTAATCTCTATCTCAACGAATCTTAATTAAATGCAATCTTTTTTTTCTAAATTCAAAAATAATTATTATGTTTTATGGTATCTGCTCCATTTTTTTAATAACTAAACGAAATCACTATTTATCTAATGATCATGATGAAAAGTAGATAATATGAGATATGACTCATTTCTTGCTTCTTTGTGATACGTCAACGACCACTCTGACGTGGGTACGATTACAGCTAGTCGAAAGTGCTCATTACTAAAATGTTTTCAGTTTCTAATTTGTAACCTATAAATATTCAGCTGCAGCCGAAAAGTGGCTGCATAATGTCAGAAGGTCAATCAACACATGTTAACATGATTTCATGTTACTACTATCCGTTTCAAAATAGAATGCACCTGACTGTAAATTGAATAACTTTTGATAGGAACTAGATAGAGACTTGCGGTTTTCACCATTCGAAAGAGGACATTCAGGGCTACAAAAGTATGTGAAAATTGATTGGTCTGACAATTGACCAATAAGATAAATTTTTGCTAGACATTTTGAACACGAAATAGGGAAAGTATTTTCCATTTGATTTTTACTTTTTATATAATCGTTCGATAGAAAACATTGTTCTCTTTCGATCTACACAAGGCCGAGATCTCTAGCTTGTTCTGTTAAAGAGTTATAAGAGTTTTCCTGAGACCCCCGATTTCNGGCCGAGATCTCTAGCTTGTTCTGTTAAAGAGTTATAAGAGTTTTCCTGAGACCCCCGATTTCGGCCATTTGGCCTTGGGTTACCTTGGAAGAGGTCAATATAGGGGTAATTCACCACGCTGAGTCTAGTGGTAATGTTTGTTTTCAGTTTTCAACTCATCTAAAACCATAATATCAAAAATTTCGAAGGTTCTAGTTTTTGTGCTATATTGCGTAAAAAGCGGGATATACCGAAAAATTGGCATAGTGCTTTTAGATAAGTTGAAAACTGAAAACAAACATTACCACTAGACTCAGCGTGGGGAATTACCCCTATATTGACCTCTTCCAAGGTCACACAAGGCCAAATGGCCGAAGTCGGGGGTCTCAGACAAACTCTTATAACCCTCTAACAGAAACAAGCTAGAGATCTAGGCCTTGTGTAGATCGAAAGAGAAGAATGTTTTCTATCGAACGATTACATAAAAAGTAAAAATCAAATGGAAAATACTTTCCCTATTTTGTGTTCAAAATGTCTAGCAAAAATTTATCTTATTGGTCAATTGTCAGACCAATCAATTTTCACATACTTTTGTAGCCCTGAATGTCCTTTTTCGAATGGTGAAAACCGCAGGTCTCTATCTAGTTTCTATCAAAAGTTATTCAATTTACAGTCAGGTGCATTCTATTTTGAAACGGATAGTAGTTCTTAACATCAAACCACTGTCGTGTAACACCAAGCACTATTGTTGGTTTATTCTTTTAAATATGCACAGTAAGTCCATCTGTTTTTCATGTGGTCTATGATTGTTTATCATAACACAATACATATAACAACATTTTTTTTCTTGCTCTGCACGCGATTGACAGAACATATGTTGTTTGCATTACAAAAGATGTTATTGCTTATGGAACCATAAACTAAGCACTGATTGTTCAGAATAAGAAGGTACTCACACAGCGAAATTTTATTGTATTTAAATTATTCATCAGCGATGCATAAAGCAGCTTGAATATTGTTACTACTGAATCAATCATTTGATGCGAATAGAATAATTAATCTATCTATTACGAGCTCAAACAAGACTTCATAAATCATCATCAATCATATTTAAACTATATGGGAATATCTGAAGGAAAAAAAGATGAAATCTTTTTGTTTGTATTTACAAATCTTGTTTTGTTAACATGCAGAAAACAGAAGAAAAGCAATATATAAGTACTCTCTTTTTCTTAATTAACTAAAATGTTTATGTAGTATCTATAGTTTTATGATATCTTCATGAACGATCATTTCGTGAACGAGTATCCGATATTGCCGGTGATCGAGATCGATAATGATGTCGTCGTCGATCATCATGAGATGAACTTCGTCGTCGATAGTCATGATGATGATGTTTATGTGATCTATATTGATCTGAACTGTCATGTCGATATCGATCAGGTGAACGTGATCGTGAACGATCATCACGAGATGACCTAGAAAAATTAAATAAAAACAAAATAAATTTTATTTCTCATAAATTCTAGTTTTATTTTTACTGATATTTTTTATTTCGATGAGAATTTGATGATGAATGATGATGATTATAACCATTACGATCAGTTGAGGATGATGAAGCTACATTACCGAATGTTTCAGGCATATCAATCGCATTTGATGATGTAAAAATTTTTTCTCCGGCATCATCGTCATAACTGTATGAAATGAAAACAGAAGGAAAAAAAAATTACACGATTATTAATATAGAAATAAATAATTATTCTTTCTTACTTTCCCGACTCACGTACCTTGAATATGCACCATAATTATTATGTTTATATGGTCCATGTTCATGTAATCTTTCCGTGATTTCTTTTTGAGTTGGAACCGGTATACGAGGAAATAACGTGTCAAACCATCTAGAAAGCACTATCGTTATTCAAAAAGACAATTTCAAAATAAAATGCACATACTCAATTTGTATTAACCATTGACGAAGCATTTGACCTATTGACATAATACAACCACCACCAGCTTTTACATCTAATGTCTAATCAACAACAACAAAAATTCATTATAGTAGGTTTTCCTTTACTAGAATTTACTCACTTACTTCTGGATCATCAAGATATTCTTCAAACCATTCAAATAGTTCATTCGGTGGTTGAGTATATCTTTAAAAAAAGAACAAAAAAATTCAATTTTTGTGATCAAAATAAAAATATAATTCTTAACATACCGAATATACATAAAACCAAGTCCACGAATATATGGTGAATCTGTATGAATAGTTAAACTAATTACTTGTTTTCTTGTTAATTTTAGTGTATATAATTTGTACAATATACAATATGCTGTTGATACAATACCACCTCCACCAACACCACGTACCTAAATATTAACATTTTATAAACTAAAACAATTTCGTATAAATAATTTCACTGCATTATAAATCAAAACTCAATTAAAATATTATATGTATAGATTAATTTTTCTCCTGTTAATGATTATTCGAATCTCAAGAGTTCGTAGAAAGAAATGACTCAATTTGAAATTATCTATGATTAAAAGAATTGATTTTCACCATTTTTTCGATAAACAAAAAAAAAAAAAAAAGATTTGAACGATTAACAAAAATTGTTTAATTCTTTGGAAATCTTCAATGAAACATTGTTAAGAGATCAGCCACTAGTCTTACTGCAATAGAATAAGTCTTATTAAAACTATGTCGTGTTTCCTTTGAGATAATCTTTAAAATTGATTTTCTAATATCTTCAAATATCAATATTGAAAATTCTTCTTTGCAATTAGGTAAACTTTGTTTGTTATATTTGAAGACGAAAGATATAATATCTTCATTCGACTCTCTACAAATGTACATAAAATGATTCAGTATAAAAACTATTATTAACAGATTGAGATAATAATGTACTGTGTAAGTTTCTTTTTTCATCTTCTTAGCTGTTCAACATGTAACATACAAATTTAATCAATCATTGACAAGCTCTTTCTGAATATTAAATTACATTTCTTTTGAAATTTTAAAACTCATTTGTTTGTTTGTCAAGTGAACGCACTAGTCTGATACGATATTCAAGATTTAGAAGAAAAGTTTCGGCATGCGTAAATTGCAACAACATTAACTGATGGTGATAAAAAAAAATGTATATATTGAAAACGAGAGTGACTACTCGTATATGTAATCGAAGAGAGCCACCTTATGCAAAAAATTCATCATTTCAGCATTATCCAGTCTTCTGTGCAGAATATTTGACTTTTAACTTCTATATTGAATCGTTTGATATACCTTTTACAAAACTCGAACTTGGAAATAGTCTGACAATGATTATATAGTATTTCGTCAAAAAACTAAATCTATGGGTACGAATCATTTAAGATTTTCTCTAATTTCAATAGAGCCTATCTAATGAAGTAAGACTCATCTGAAAATTGATTTATTATTGGACAAGATTTCTTCATCAATGATATCGTTCATTAATGTTGAATTCATTATATATGAAAAAGAAAATATATCTACATACTCCTCCACACATGCCAGTTAATCCAGATGTTTTTCGACTTCCTCTTTCCCATGGTTCCAAATGTTTAACCTAAATAAAATATAAATTCATAAAGAAAACTTAACAAATCAATTCATAAAATTTTACTTGATAATAAATTTCATCAACAACTTCATGATAAGTTTTTTTTTCATATAAATTAACTTTAAAATATTGTGATGCCAGAATATTATTAAGTACAAGTGAATTTAAATTCATTGATTCTTTATTTCCCCATATCGAAAGAACATTTGAATCTTTAGACATATTGTTTTCTTTCGTTTTGTTTTTATAAAATCTGAAATTCCAAAAAAAGAAAAAACAAAATAAATGATATAAAAAATAAATTATTCACCATTAGAAAACGAGAAGGTTATATATAAGCAACAATTCTGTGTAGCACAAGATAGATCTATCCATAGAAAGAAATATAAATGAAAATATAATAGACAATAGTATCACACTATATTAAGGCTTATGTTCAAAAGTTGATCTTAAACCAGATGCATTTAGATTCTCTGGCATATTCAATAAACAAAAGTCAATAATAGCTCATTTGGTAATCGGAAATTCTTTATGGAATCTCATTCTATAGATTTAATTGTTTTGTTCTTAATTTCAAAGAGCATGTCAAACTGCAGTACCTTTTCTTCTTAAATCCTTACTTTTTATGTTGAGAAAAAAAAATGACAAGTTCAATACACCCCGAAAATAGTCATGTAATTATAGAAGTACTTTTTTATATAATAATAAGAAGGACAGGTTCTGCAGCTTTACATACTCTTTCAAACAAAAAATAAATAATTAACTACAATGAAGCTTCTTCGAGAATTCTAGAAAAGCATATACTCCAAGTAAAAAATAATAAAAAAAGCTTATGTCGTTTATGAGAGATCAGACGTCGAACTATCTTCCCATACGTTTTATCTCAATTTTGATTTTTCTGACAAACATTGACTATTTCTAAACGGGGGGGGGGGGGGGGGGGGAAAATAAAAGGGGAGCCTCTTTCTTTTTTTTTTTAAAAATATTTTTTTGAAGAAAATATGGCAGTAGTTTTTGAGACAAAAAANTAATTAATAATCAAACATGTTTCAATTAGATGTTCTTATTGATACATCTGTATTACCACCAAATGTCATGTCATTACGTGATGATAAATTTATTGACTTCGTTAAAGAAGAAGCCGGTCGTGCTGCTGCTACTCTACTTGAAGTACAAGATATTAATTGTGCCAAGTCATTGCTGATGACAGATAATGTTTTCTCTATTATGGACTTGAAGAGTAACAGTTTAAATGATTTTAAACACAAATATGGTTATATGCAAGACGATGGTACATTTGTTATACAACCTGGAATAAAAGGAAATGTACAATACCTTATTGATTTGTTAAAGAAAAAATGTATTGATGACGCAAAATTAGCTAAATTATCCAAACGTAATCAATTATTATCATCACTAGATAAAACCATAGATACATCATCAACAATAACAAAAGCAACGTCGCCTGTTCCATCCAATAGTTCATCAGAAATAATAACATCAAAATCTTCTAATTTATCAATTAATGGACATAAAACATATCTAATTGATACATTGAATAGCTGGTGCGAAAAAAATAAATCAAAATTTGATTTATCACAATTATCTTTAGTTGAAGGTCAACATTATTTTATTTCGATATTTGATGATCTAAGTGGTGCATTAAAAGGTAATATAAAATGCTGTTGTAAAAAATCGTTATCATTGACACTTTTCCGTGGTAAATTTCAACTGTCGAACTTCTACAGACATTTACAAGACTTTCGTAATGGTAATACATGTAATACAATAAAAGAAATAATAAAAATTCATCAATTAACGTCATCAACAACAGCAGATAATCAACAATCATTTGCAATTCCAAATACTGTGCTATATCAAGGATCATCATCACTGAATTTTGTACCTTCCGCATCAGTATCAGTCACAATCCCATCAAACTCAACATTTTCTACATCATCATCTATCTCAATATCAACAGATGATCATGAAAGTATTGAAAAATCGTCATCATCATCATTAAAAACTAAAAGAAAAGTAAAAAGAAAGTTTAACTCAATAGAATCTTCATATAATACGAGAAAAGAAGCAAAAAGAATGAGAAGAGAATAAGATTTACATACACAACACCATCTTGTTTATACTTCTCGTATTATTTCTTTGCTCGTATCACATTCAGAAACATTTTTTATCAAGTCTTTTTTTACTTACTAATTCACCTATTGTTTTCTTAAAATTTTATCTTTTACGTAATTAATTGTTTTCATATCTATATACTCGTTTTTTTAATTGTTTTTACATTTTATCGATCATTTTTAAGCAAATACACGAAATGCTGATAGTAATAAAAGAAACTTTTTTCTTTGAGTGAACGGTTATTAAATAACATTTGCATAGTCTCCGCGAAAGGCCACATGTCTTATCACTAAAATCATAATTGTTCTTTGTTTTTTAATAGATTATCTCAGAAAGCAGCAGATTTTACAATAGCATGAACATCAGAACTCAGAGAAGGACGAAGTCCAATGAAGTCCTGAAGTCCGCTGTTTCCCCCTTGTCTTCTTGCCATGAAAATAAGCAAATGATGTTATTATAAGATTGTCATACATATAGTTTTAAGTAGTCATATATATTTTTTGATAATGTTGAGGTAATGTCAAATTTATCAAGTGTTTGTTTCCTTTTTGAAAAATAATTTGGAATACGTCTTAGTAATTTTGTTTGCCAATTGTTATTAAAATCTTTATATCCAATCCATAGATGTTTATCATCATAAACGATTATAAGGGATTAATTTGTAGCAATGAAGATTTCTGAATTTTGTGAAACATTTGAAGGTCTTGATAAAATTTTATCTTGCCATAGTTGTTGTTCATCATTCCAATGAATGATAATTATCTGTTGTTATGGATTGACGATAATTAAAACATTGTCAACACATTGTATTTTGAAGTCTGATATTGAATGTTGTTTGGATTCAAGAAGCTATGCGTCACGTAAGCACCGGTGGTATAAAAGTAATGCAAATGTATTTTCATCTTTTTTCACAATAAATCCGAAATAATCTTGACGAGCAAAAGCTCGATACATGCATACTTCTGAAATTTGCGGTAAATTCATAAGAGGAGCTTTATTAGTTTGTAAGATTTTGAAATTCAAAGTTCTCACATAGATTTCACTTAATATTAAATAATTGGGTGCAATTGTAACTTGAAATTGTTCTTTGACAACATATTCTCCTGAATAGGAATCAAACGAATGTCTTATGTGTTCAAGTTTGTTTATATGATAGATAAAATTGAATTTTTCTCCACTTGGCAAACGTACTTGATCTAATTGTGTAGAATTATCAACATTTTTATAAGAAAATTTCAGTACAGGCTCTGGACATGTGTCTTCAAGTTGCGAAAATGCGATTAGTTGTCAAGTTTTATTTTGAATTTGATATTTAAATTCAATTGTTTGAATATTTACGCAAGTTGTTAATTAATAGTTTTTAAATGATGAGCAAATATTGGAGAGAGTACTATATTACCATAGATATCATTCAAAATAGGTTCTTCATATTCTTCTAAGGATTTGTTTTCATAATTCAGTTGAACAATATTGTTATAACTATCCGAAATTGACTTAACATACATCGATTGTGTAAATGACTGATTACCTACTCGATGGGTGTCGGTGTGGGTAATGTCTTTGAGTCACCCACACCCGCAGCTCCTATGGAGATGAAATGTGGAACTCACGTACATCGTTCAAACTTCTTATTTTAATACATCATTTGTAAACTGAAAAATAGTTTTTTTTTCAAATAATTATGAAAACATTGAAATATAGTATAGCAGTCGAGCTCATATTCTTCATACTGTTCAAGTAGCTTTTTTTTTATTATGAACTAAATCTGAAGCCTATTGTGCGCGGTTGCTGAGGTCTATAATGGTAGCCTGCCGGTAATGGGGGCTTACGTTGCTATGTGCCTGTAATGGGAAGTGAAAGCCGCAAAAACTTGAACTTAAAACTTACACTCACTATTTTCTCCCAGATCCAACAAAATGGTGTCGTAAACGGCCTTAAACGGCGTATTAACGACGTACAACGGCGAAAAATGGCGCCGTAATCCTTCATACCAGATTACGAAAGCAAAATCGGTGGAAAACGATGGGCGTTTTCTAGCGAGAAAAATGGCTCGTAATACGGTATGACGGGACACGGCGATATAAGACCAAAATTAATGCAGTAATTCGCCGTTTTATAGCCGTTTCAGGCCGGATAAGACGCCGTTTTCAACGATCGGAATGATCGACCTGGGCTTCGAAAATATACGTGAGTTCCACAAAAAATTTATCTGTATATTAAATACAAAAGACCACGACATATTCTATTGTAATGTGTATGGTTCTGTAGTCGTACTTCGACTTTATATACACGTCGATTGGTGCAGCGAGCGAGAGAAAGACCAATTTCTTTTTGATCGTACAGCTAGGGTGTCAGATTTCGCTTGTTCTTGCATAGTGAGAGAGAAACACATTTATTTTTCTCTCGTAGAGACGAAGAGAGGAATTGGTTGTTTTTTTTCTCGACAGACCTGTATATTGTCAACATCATTGAGAAAAATCATCAGCATCGTTTGATAATAATATGTCGTCATACTCTTGAAACCCCGAATCGTAGATACATTAGAACAGTCTCAATCGTCTTGCTTTGCTCTCTTGCAATTGTCGATAATCCAATAGACGTTTGATCAACAAGTATGTATTTGACATCTTAGTTTAGCCACTAGACGTTTCTTTACGAATGTACGAAGCAACAAGCGTGTCTATTATTAGCTATCTCAAAGACAAAGGTGGGAGAGAAAAAAATATCTTGACGTTATCTCTGTTAACCAAGATAGAAAATATGTCAATTGGTCTCAAGAAAGTGCTAGCGCAGAAAGTATATGATGAAAGATGCAAAACATTGATAACTTACACTATGAATATAAAGGCGTAACTCACGGATGACATTAAAAAAAGAAGGTGCGCGTGGACAACAAGAAATCCGCACTCAAGATTCATGCAAAAACCGTATCCCACATCGTCATCTCTACAACTTAACCATCAAAACTTATTTTAATCTAAGTATAAGGTTTAACCATATGGTCTTGTATGAACATAGAAGATTGTAGGATTATATTTCACTATATTTCTGCACTCTTGTAGAATAATCTACGTAGGCTAAAGCCCACTTCTGAATAATAGATTGAAGGGTCTAGTTTCAACTTTTTTTACATCGAAATCGTGCTTTCTGACATGATGAGTATGCGTATATAAACAATATTTGAAGCTGATATTCGATGCAAATCATCTGTTTGTATCACATTCTCGAGACGAATCTAATGATTTAGAAACTCATATATCTATCTTATTTACTGATTGATATGTCTCCCTCGCAAGTATTACACAATCATCGCACATCTTTTGTCATCCAATATAATCATATCCAATGATTGATTTTTCGGATATGTTTCATAATTGTATCTTTTTCAATATTCTTAAATAAAAGATTTTATTTTTGAATCGAATACATTAGGGGTAAAAGATTTTTCAAGCCTTTTAAAAAAATGCCCAAAATTTCAGCCACTCGTCAACACACATACTCAATGGAAGCTCCAGTGTCCGTTGAGGAAAAGAGGAAAATATGAGAATCGCGGGTTATTTTTTTCTGTACTTTTTACTCATATATTTATGAACGTTGGGATAAATATTTCGCTCGATATAAGTGTCGTTGACGGTCGAATTTTGAAAGTATTGACGAATTTGTGTTGAACTGATATCGACGAGTTTGGTACGTTCTTTTGTTAACGGAATGTAGATGACATCTAATGTTTTTACTGAACGAGTAATCTGCTGTTCGTCGTAGCCCACACGGTAGACAACAGCAACAGACATATTCTTTTGCGTTGCCATGGTTTGAACATAAGGACATCTGTTAAAATGATCCAATCCGCAAACATATACTAAACGCAATGGATATTTCAGAATCTTGTTTTGATCGACAAGTGTGCTATTTAGAAAGTCTCGTAGATATTCAGTAACAGGACCAAAGTCAACAAATCCGTTAACCCATTCACTTTCACCTCGAGAAACGCCAATCCAAGATGACACTGCTGAACCTTCATACTCGATAGCTTTTTCACAAAGTCGACATCGATCTGCAGCTGGAATCCATGCAGGATCGCCCAATTTGGAATGTACATACGAATCACTTTAATAAATAGGTATTATATATACGTCTATTGAAAGAGAAACAAATTAGAAACTACATACTGTGTCGGTGAGAGATATCCTGCGAGAACGTTCCATGAAGGTTGATGTTCATGTTCAAAAAATTCTTTGACATGTAGAAGGTTTCGAAAATGTAATGGATGAATAGGATTGAAAGAACCAGTAGTGAATAAAACACAACTACACAAACAGTAACAAGCGTAAAATTGAATACTGAAGATGCAGTGTTTCTTTTGAAGGGGGAGGGGCAGGACAAAGGCTAAAACTTTGTGACACAAAATAGTGATTTAAGATATTATACTTGTGTATTGAATGTGCTCTAGAATAATGGCCTATATGATTTTATGGTTCAGTAGATAAACAACAAAGTATAGCTATAAAAATCCTTTAAGTAGATGACTAATATCGCCATCCACAACTCTGAATCTCTCTATATATCCATATCTTCTATCAGCACTTTTGAAATCTTTTCTGTATGCTACCATATTTATATCTATATCAGATATTACTAAGCACCATCAGATCACTAAAAAAAGTCACTGCACTTCATGACGCTCAAAATTAAATTACTATATGCACAAAAACTATTTTAAATCGTAGGCGATGAAATAGGGCGAGTAAGGCATTTGAGTTCTACAACTTTGTAAATTCAATACTAAATGTTTTTTTCATTTCAGTAGAAACACACGAAAACCTCGTGTGAACTCTTCCATTTGAAAACCCATTCCTCCTTACTGATTCAGATCTGATATTGCTTCGACTGAAAAAACACCTTTTGTTTTTACAATTGTGTTTTATGTTCTATTTTCACTTTAGTTACAAAGTCTCTTCCACCTTTTCCACACGAATACTCACTTATGACGATTATTGGCCAAATTTCGATTTGTGCAATTTCTTATCAGAATGTTAATGTCTATATTATTGACGTTGTGCATCATCTGACTGTTCGTGTTGATGAAAGTTTTTGAATGCTCACCACCGATCGCACCTTGATACGCTTCTGCACTAGCAGTGGTTGATTTATACGGGTTTTTATTATCTTCTACAATCATTCAAAGATAGAAAGTAAGAAAGGATTGATACATTTGGAATGGGAAAAGCATGTGGCTGTGAGTGTGGATAAAGGGAACACCCACATCCTTTCTTATACCTTTGTACTATGTTTATGAGGTCTATACATGTCTTCAACTTACTTGAATGCGTTGAGCTTCGAAATTTGTTGTTGTGGTTTGAATCTTCAGCGTGTAATTGCTGTGATGATGTCGGTCTTCGGTCAAAATTTACGAAATTCCGTAAATCACTAGTTTTCGTAGACACTGAAACCGATTGTCGTTGTATTGAGTTTAATTCTGATTGAAGGATTTGTTCTGCTGTTTTTTTATCACTAGTAAAAATCAAACATTTATTACTGAAACCCATCTGTCGTATTGCTTTGATTAATCGTGCACCTGCATTATGAGCAGGTATTTCATTTGTACGATTCATATCAGTTACAATACGGAATGCATCCTGATTTTTCAAACGCTGTCCAAATGCGGATCGTAAAAAGGACAGAGCACTATCAGTGGACGATTTCGGAATAAAATGCACGTTTATATCAAGTGCATTGATTGCTGCGTATTCCATGTGTTGTTTATTCTCCCAATTTTCATCAAATATGCGGTCGTCCACCCACAACACTGACCATGTGCATAAACCCAGTTCGACTTGTCGCATGTAGATTACTTGTTTTCCCTCTTTATAATATGTTTTGCGGTTGAAAACAAGAAAGGTAGAATGGGGCAGAAATAAAACTTCATCTTCTTCCGGATAGTTAGAAAATTTTTTGATGGGACGACCAGTTAACGAGAAGATTTTAAAAAGTACATTTCGATCTTTAAAAGCATTCGAATTAACTGCTTTTTTACCTTTTTTTGAACTACTAAACTGAATCCAAGTGATTAAAGCGCCAGGTACGTACAGTTTCAATTCATCGAATGTAAGCTGACAGGCTCGAGTAACATATCCCCAGTAAAAAGGGATGTATGAAAGTGCTTTCACCAAATAATAAAGAATGATAGCTGCTTCGTTTATTTCGTTTTCTACATCTTTTCCAAGGACTTCCCCATTACTTTTGCGAGCAACAAGACTGGCACCACGATTACATGCTTCACTCTTCGAACCTGTATAGAAGGAAATGGCGAATGCCAAAGCTTTGGCTTCATCAGGTGGCACTTTTTTTTCACAAAAGTACGAATATGACAAATTCGCACGATTCTCATGTTCGCCCATCACTGTATCCACGTTAACTCCTTCGCGATGTTCGTATATACGACATACCTTTTTAAGTTTCTCGAATGATGATTGTGTTTGCATCATAGTAGTCAGAGAAGAATTAAAATTATCTTCATAGACGAAATGGCTTCTACGCTGACTTTCAAGCTGTTCAGTTTTTCCTGTTAATTTGATATGCTCCAAAATTGATTCAACCTTTTCGGATTTCAATACTGCATATTCTGCTTGATTTTCATCTTCTTCTTTCGTCGACGATATTCCTTGTGATTCACTCATTTCCAACAACATATTCATATGTTCTTGACTCTTCAAATGACCAACCATGATCATATAACAGTCGTGGGGTAAACGATCCCCTGGATCAGCTGACGCTACAGTATAAGTACATAGGTCTTTGAGTATGTCTTTCGTTGATCGTGATGACGAGCTTGCATCGGGTGACGAACTTGATTCTCGTGACATTTTTGTACTTGTACACTACAATATCAAATGTTCATGATCAATCATGTTTATGAGTGGACATGGACTTGGGTGTGGGGGTAGATGTGAGATTGGGGGTGCGATGTAGGGGGTGGATCTTCTGCTTTCTCACATATCCATACATCTGCTCATTACAGATTTTAGCAATCGAGAATAACATGTATCAGACTTTCTAGAGTTTTTTTTTGCAAAACTGATCAAGTTATCGGTTTGCAAAAATAGTGATTAGCATTGTTTGTGAGTTGATTAATATATACAATAATGCATGAGAGTAGCTACAGATATCATTGATATGTAAAATAGACTTATTTGTCAATTAATTAATTGATGTTAATGAAAAGAATCTTAAACTATGAGAATCGTATTTAAAAATATTAAAAATAATGAGCTTAAAGCCATAATGCAAACACAAATAGGATATCCATAGCAAAAAATTAAAAGTTTCTGTTTGAAATGTAGAAATTATACAAATTATTACTCTGATGTTCGGTTATCCTGCAAAAGGATTATAGCCGCCAGAGCTTTTCCACTTTAGGCACTGGGTGTTCCAAAAGTCATGATCATTTAACAAATGCATATAATTTCTTTACTGATCAACTTTTGTCGAACAATTTTTTTATCTGATAGAAAAGAGTAGTAAGTTTTCTTTTTTAAAGACGAAGCTCATAAATAACCTATAAAGGCCATCACTTCTGGTTGCAATACAAAAAGTTCTCATTTTTCAATGCCAGAAAATAATATACAACTTTTTCATATATTTAACTTAATTTCTATGGTTATTATGAATTTTAAATCATCAATATCTCTCACCGTTCCTTTATTAGCATTTGTTTTCGTATAATATAACGAAAAAAATGCAACTAAGTCAATTTCAATGACATCAAGAGTGATGATTTTGTCCAATATCCTCACTTCACTGACTATCGAGCTTTTTGCTATGTTAGGAACAATCTACTTTCGAAAATTGTTCTAGTCAGCTGATCTTTTAAAAAAGTGTCCAAGAAAATGCCAATAAAGGAATGGTGAGACATTTTGATGATTTAAAATTCATAATAACCATAGAAATTGAGATAAATATATGAAAAAGTTGAATATTATTTTCTGGCATTGAAAAAATGAGAACTTTTTGTATTTCATCCAGCAGTGATAGCCTTTATAGGTTAATTATGACTTTCATCTTTAAAAAAGAAAACTTACTACTGTCCTCTCTTAGATAGAAATAAATTATTGGACAAAGCTTGATCAGTAAAGAAATTACATGCATTTGTTAAAAGATCATGAATTTTGGGACACCCGGTAGTCCCACATCTCAGCTCCAAAAGAGGACTGCACCAGCAAGCCTTTTCTTAATACATAGGTAAAGCTATCACTAGACTCGAGTATTTCCACCCCGAATTCGCCGAGGAGTTTGTTACAACTGTCGTATTCTTGTTTCAAGTAGCACTTTATGAGCTCTATCCATTGGTATAATCTCATTTTCCATAGCTAAAACAGATCGCCTGAGAAATCGATTTTTCCATTGTATCACATAACACTGAAATGTAGCCGCACTCGTATTCATCTAGGAACTTGTTCCAAAACTCATATTCTTGTTCTAAGTCGAATTCGTTGAGCTCTATCGATCGGTACAGTTAGATTTTCTATAACTCAAACAGATCGCCTGAAAAATCGGTTTTTCCATTTTTTGCCCTTGGTATCAGATTAGCCTGAAAAGTAATTCCACTCTAGATTCGTCCAGGGACTTGTTCCCAATTTTCAATGCTTGTTTCAAGCAGAAACCGACGAGCTTCGTCGATTGATATATCACATTTTCCATAGCTGAAACAGGTCGGCTGAGAAATCGATTTTTTGCTTGTTTTCCTCGTGAGTCTGGCGGTAGAAGAAATCAATTTTTCAGGCGGGCTGTTTCAGCTACAGAAAATCTAATTATCCCAACTGATAGAGCTAGTCGAATTACTCTTTGAACAAGACTGTGACAGTTTGAACAACTTCCTGGGCGAGTCTGGCGTGGGACTACTTTTCAGAGTACCTCGATCTCATTAGAGTAAAACAGAAAGATCACTTTTCTAGACAACCTGTTTGAGCTAGGAAAAATTTGATCATACCAGTCGATAGAAATCGTCGAATTCTACTAGAAACAAGAATAGAACAGCTGGAATAATCTCTGAACATATCCAGGATGAAATTAGTTTTGTGGGTGCCTGTAACCCATACGGTGAAAATCGAAAAATCGATTTTTCAGCTGATCGTTTTGAGCTCTGGAAAATCTAATCATACCAATTGATAGAGCTAGTCGAATTCTGCTTGAAAGAAGAATTGGACAGTTGAGACGAGTCTCTGGGCGAATCCTGGGTGGAAATACTTGAGTCTGGTGATAATTTCACCTTCGCTTTCTTAATACAAACGAAAATCATTTCGTAGTTTCTGCTTCTAATAAAAAATGAGTTCTGCATGAGTTTATTGTTGCCTGTAACACATGCATCGTCAATGGATTGAGACTGATCAAAATAATAAATAACTGTGAGATGAAGACAGCAGAGTAAATGAAGGAGATTAGTAACTGACAAGCATCAAAGAATCGCTGTTTCAAATGAATAGTCAATCCTTAGAGTAGATTTCATACAAGTGTCTCAACTGTGTCTGATGTGCAGATCATATTGACGTCTCAGAATGACCATTACGACAGTCATAAATGATCGTATATCGTCGAGTCGCATACGACGCAATACGACCATTGTAAATGGTCGTATATGGTTGCAAACAAGGTTGTTTGTCATCGTATTGCACTTAAGTTTTTTCTAGCTACCCTCAACCCCTCCCAACTCTCCAAATACTTCAGTATCTGATATTGGAGATTCCTAGTCTGACCGAAAGTTCCACTTTTTGTTGTCTCATTAAGTTTCAATGATACATCAGAAAAATATCATGGTTTCATGCGTTGGAGTCTACTCAAATCCGTGACATTTTTCTGATCAATTATCGAAACTGAATGAGACAACAAGACTTGGAATGTTCAGTCAGGCTGGACAGCCACACTTATCTAAACCAAACTTGTCGTATCATTGACCGTTCTAGTTAACCTAAAAACAGATAAATTTCTCTGAATAAAGAATTACGCACTACTCCACTTATCTTTATGTATAATCTAAAAAATAAATTTACCTTAATAAATCAATACTTGATGTTTGATTTGTCGTAAAATTTAATCTAAAACAAAATATAATTTTTTTAAAAATATATCATTACTTACTACAAGATTTATCATTATAGATAATCTAAAAATAAAAAATCAAATTTATTCAAATAAACCAACACTTCCAGTTTGATCTGTCATTGTGGTTAATCTAAAAAACAAACATAACTTTTTCTAAAAATCAATAATTACTTGCTGGTTGAGTTATATATACTATGGGCAGCCAAATGTTCTGAGAATTTTCAAAAAGGACTGTGTCGAATTTGGTGACCTACTCAGAATTAATAAATCAAACATACCGTGTTGTAGAGCAAGACGGGACGCGTCGAATGGTATATAATAAATCTTGTTTTAAAAAAATTTTGAAGAAACCAGATTAGATTTACTGGTGGACAGCCATGCATTCAAAGATTCACCGACAGGGATTACCCATGAAAAATGATAGTGGGTCATCGAAAAGTCGCATTTTTCTTTATCAAAAATAGAATGATCTGAGGTACGAAGTATATAACCTTATAGCCCGTAAAAAACTCTACAAAACTGTATTTTAGGGAAATTATTTTTACAAATACTTTCGACTGATACTAAGGCTCAAAATGGTCAGTGCTTTGAATGCGTGACCACCTATCGATAAATCCAGTCAGTTTCCCTCAGAATTTTTTTGAAAACAAGATTTATTACATACCATTCGACGTGCCTCGACTTGTTGTACAACATGGTATGTTTGGTTTATTAATTCTGAGTAGGTCACGAAATCCGGCATGGTCCTTTTTGAAAATTCTCAGAACTTTTCGACTGCCCATAGTATATAGGTAACCTAAAACTGAAAAAAATAAAATTTATTCAAATAAATCAATACTAGCTGTTTGATTTGTCCTTGTGGTTAGTCTAAAAAAAATCTTTTTTTTCAAATAAATGATTACTTGTTGTTCGATTCATATTTAGGAACGATCTAAAAACAGAAAAAACAAAATTCATCCAAAGAAACCAATAATTGCTGTTTGATTTATTTGGATAGATTTTGTTTTTTTCTTTTCAGATTATCCATTAATATAAATCAAAATGCAACTAATTATTGATTTAAAAAAAAATCTTTTTTTTTAAAGATTAACCACAACCTCAAATCAAAAGGTCAATTTTGACTCATTTGAATGAATTTTATTCCTTATTTTTTGATAATCTATAATGATAAAACTTATAATAAGTAATTTAATATTCAAAAAAAATTATATTATATTTCAGATTGACTACAACCACAAATCTAACAGTAACTATGCATTTATTTAANTAAAACTGAAAAAAATAAAATTTATTCAAATAAATCAATACTAGCTGTTTGATTTGTCCTTGTGGTTAGTCTAAAAAAAATCTTTTTTTTCAAATAAATGATTACTTGTTGTTCGATTCATATTTAGGAACGATCTAAAAACAGAAAAAACAAAATTCATCCAAAGAAACCAATAATTGCTGTTTGATTTATTTGGATAAATTTTGTTTTTTTCTTTTCAGATTATCCATTAATATAAATCAAAATGCAACTAATTATTGATTTAAAAAAAAATCTTTTTTTTTTAAAGATTAACCACAACCTCAAATCAAAAGGTAAATTTTGACTCATTTGAATGAATTTTATTCCTTATTTTTAGATAATCTATAATGATAAAACTTATAATAAGTAATTAAATATTCAAAAAAAAATTATATTATATTTCAGATTGACTACAACGGCAAATCAAACAGTAAATATGGATTTATTTCAATAAATTTTGTTTTTTGATTTTTAACTTATCTATAATGATAAATCTATAGTAAGTAATTATTTATTTGAAAAAAAGGAGATAAATTTCCTTTAAATAAATAAAATTCTTACTGGTCAACTATTTGTTATAGATAATTTAAAACTAAAAATAAAAAAATTATCCAAATCGATCCTTGTAGATTGTCTTTTTGTTGTAGTTGGTCTACAGCAAAACATAAACATTATTTTAGAAAATAATTATTTCCTGTTCTATTTATTTTTATAGATGATCTAAAAATCTAAAAATAGAATTTATTTAAATAAATGCATAGTTACTGTTAGATTTGTGGTTGTAATTAATCTAAAACTAAAGGTCAAAGGAAAATTTTTCTGAATTAATGCTTACTGCACCGTTTAAGACGAGCATCAGGATGGTTATAAAGTATCGTACAAATCACAACATGCGGTGGTATAAGTTATTATAGACGTAGTTGTGTATTATTGATTTTGTATGATCAATGTTGTCTCTGGCAAATGAAGAAATATTAGGCATTCTACTATGGTTTGAAGTGATATTGCATTATGATAATATGTATTTATTTCAAATACAGTATTATACTGAATAGACAACAATATAATCATTCAAGTCAATATATAAAATAGAAATAAAAAAAATAATTTCTAGCAAGGAGTGAAGCATATAACATTAGCAAGCTATCTTGTTATATACGAGAAAAATACACGACGCAAATATGATCGCATACGAACGTCGTTTGCAATCGTAGATTTTAAATTCGTGGCTGTGTGAGATATTAGTTAGATTTATTTTTGCTTTTAGTATTATTCTAATAACTTACTCACAACAACAAAATGAACAAAACCCAATTTATGAAGAAAATTTTCTGTCATTAACCTATCGGTCTGGTTTGGTGACGTGCAGATAATAATGTTTACTTATTTAGTCAAATAGTCTGTTTTTTACCTTTGCAGCAAGTCAAAATAAAAACACTTCTTATCGTTTGTTATTTTGCCGCCTTTTTCTTTTTTCCAATGACACACACTACCAATAATGAATCTACACAAGATGAGCACAGAACGTTGAAAACTACGAAACTGCCGAACGAAACGACATGCATCAGTGATCTGTACACATTGAATATTGCATATGAAATAAAAAACAACATACGTATACCTTGAAAAACATTGATAAGCAAAAAAGGACTAGAAAAATTAAAATGATTTTTATTTTGAAACCCTAGTGTTTTAGATTCATATATGTGTCGACATTGACTTTAAAATAAGAAAATTTTAAAGCCAAATAAGGTGCCTTTAAAAAGCAACTGAATTTTAAAGTCAACTCCGACATGTATAAACGAAAAGTTGCAAAACAAATGATTTCGATAGTCATTGTCATACGTAGCTGATAGCCAGTTATTACAGTTGTACATATTCATCATTATACACTTCGAACTGCTTGTTCTTTTAACCAATTTAATTTTAATTTTTTTTCATTATTCAAATTTATTGTGCCACTTGAAAGTGCTTACAAATAAAAGAATTGCTGCTATTCTAAGAATGAAATAATACATATTTATTAACAATTTAATTTTGTAGTTTTTCTCCTATTTGAGCAAGGGAAGTGTTCAGGTTGCTTGTTTAGCAATGGATTGAGATAAAGTATCATTAAAAATTTGAAGATTCAAAAAAGAACAAGAAGAAACAGAGAAGGCCACTGAAAGAGACAATAGCTAACACTTAAATATCTTTGCGATCAGTTATTCACCATAAAAAAGTGTGAGAAAGAAAAAAACGAAAAAGAGAGAAAGAAAGAGGAAAGAAAAGGAGAAAGACAAAGAAAAGCGAGAAGNATCTTTCTTCATACCTAATTTTTTTAAAAGATACCGGAAATGTCGGTTGTTCAAAATTAATCTCAGGTTAACAGGTTACGATATGGACAACCTGTAACCTGCCCTGTAAAAATTTCATAACCTGGCCCTGCCCTGCCCTGCTATTTTCGCAGCTTGTCCTGTCCTGCCCTGTCAGGGCAGGGCAGGGCAGGGCAGGTTACCTGCATCCTGCAGGGCTCTAACCACTTGTTCAAATCGTTGAATTTGATGTTAAACTTTCATCTCGGATAATTGATTTTGGTATTGTACCTTGTAATGGACGTCGAATTGAACAAAATATTTTCTTAGAAAATGTTTTACCTTGTTTAGTACGTGTTAAAGCTCAAATACAAACAACAGAAACAAATTCTCGTCAATCGAAATTACTTATTATTGATGATGAACTTGATTTAGCTGCTAAATCAAAAATTCCATTTTCAATGGCAATTGAACCTTGTGATAATAATGAAGAAGATATTGAAGCTGATATTGCACTTGCTATTGATACAAGAAAAAATGTTAAATGGATTAAAGTATTAGCATCTGTTCGACGAACTCATCTAACAGTTATATTTGATAATCGTATTATTATTGATGATAGTCAATCAGGTCATTTAATTATTGAAAATTTTTATCAAGGTGAAAAACGTCTTATTCCAATGGAATTTTATAATAATGGACTTGTTGAATATACACTTTGTTTAACATCAGAAGATGATGGATTAATATTTCCATTTGTTGATTTAAAATTATGTGCCGGTGAAAGACAAACATCATATATTGAAGTGCAAATATCAACAAATGTATCAACACGAATTTTTAATATTAATATTGATTTTTTTAATATTCGACGTCGATGTAAATTGATATTAACATGTGAAACAGCAAAACCTTCACTTAATTATTATATACCTAAAATTGAAGAAAAACATGTGATTATTATTAATAATGATGAAGATAAAGAAGATATTTGGAATTCAATTCGTAATGTTCTTAATCCAATAAAACATCAAGTAACATTTATAAATAATGGTAAAGCTGCAGCAACAGTTCGTTTTGATCGAATACTAACAGAACAAAATTTATCATTACCATCAACAACTTGTTTTGATGTTAAACCAAATAATATTATTGTTTTACCACATACAGAAACATCAATTGATCTTCTTTATTATCCAAATGATTTTCATTCATTTAATAGTACAATTGAATTTGTTAGCAATGCATTTACTGATCCAATTCATATTCCTTATCATTTAGAATTTCATAAACCTTTGCTTAGTACAAATCCACGATCAGTTATTGATATTGGTCAAATTGAATTAGGAAAAATTATACGAAAAAAATTACTTTGTATAGAAAATATTGGATCTGTTGAACTTCGTATTTGTTTTTCTGAACCATTTCATCAACATTCATTGGTCAAAACGGCTGATATTGAATTTTCATCATCACGATCAGATCCTCATATATCTAAAGAGAATTTTATTAGCATAAATCCAAAGAAAAAACGTTGGTTTAATGTTATGATTGAATTTAATTCAACTAATTCATCAACATTATCAAATGTAGTTGCACTTTGTGCTTTTCAAGTGAATACTCAATGTGATCCAATTATTAATACAGAAGGAATATTAGTTAATCGTCAATTAATTCTTCTTATTGTTGGACATACACAATCAATACCATCATTTATTTTACCAAATGAATCTGAACGTAAATCATGGTCATCATTGAAATTGTTACCTTCATCTTGGCTTTATTCAATTCATAAAAATTATCATATTTATGAAAATTATATTGATTTAATAGGACTTATTGCTATTGCACATGTTTGTGGTTGTCAACAAACAAAAGATAAATTACCAATAACTCTATCCGAATGGAGAACATTTTGTTCGAATATTAATAATCAATCAAATATTTCTCTTGAAATGTTTGAAAAAAATCAAAATAATCTTAATAAATCTCTTGAAATATTATCGAAATTATTAAAAGAAACAAATAATGAAAATAATTATAATTATTCATTGTTTTATCATTTATCATCAGTTCAACATTCATTTTCATCTGATGATACAATTGTTATACAATTATTCAGTGTTATTAATTCTACAAATCTTATTGATGAAGCTTATACAATGCAATCATATGTAAATTTATTTTGGAAATTTTATAATCAATGTCCTGAAAATGAAAGTCATCGTCAAGCTATTCATTTTGTTTATCAATGTATTAATAAAGATTCAACAATGTCTTTGGATGTTATTAAATTTATTGAATTTATTTATCAATCATTAAATTTTAAAACATCAACAGATATAATTAATCAATTATCAACAATATTACCTAATGATGATGCTATGGCAGAATTATTAACATTAAAAATTGATTCAAATGGTAAATTTCGTTGGCCATTACTTTTTTTACTTATATCAGATTCAATTCGTAAAATAATTATTCAATTAATTAATGAAGATTATTTAGTATTACTTGATATACATATGAATTTAATTAATCAACAACAATTATCAAATATTTGGAAACGAACATTATTTAAAATGATTAAAATTTCAAATAATTTCTGGAATACATTAACATTAGATAATAAAAAAGAATATATTGAAATATTTTTAAATCATTTTCCAAATTTAATATCAATTATATCAGAAATTTCTAATGAAAATTTACCACAATTAAATCATATTTTATCAATAACAAAAATAATACTTCAATATATTGATTCATCATATGATTTTCATAATATTGAATTCATTTTTCAAGAAAAAACACAATATTCAATAAGAAAAAAACATTTAATATTTTCACATTTACAAACAACAGTAAGATCAAATATAGCATCATCAATATTTTGGTTAAAAAAATCAATTATTAATGGTTTTATTGATGAACAAGCACGTTCTTATCAAATAACTGAATATTGTGATATTCTTGAACAACTTGTTCAATTAGATGTTAATCAATGGAAATTATTTCAAATGATTTTAACATCATTGTGGTCTCTTATTTGTATTATTTGTAAAAATGATACTAAAATATCTGATATTATTGATAAAATTCTTCATTTTCTTCATATAATTGATATTGATAAACAATGGTTATTAATTCGTGATGCATATAAAGAATATTATTTACAACCATCATGGTTAACAATGTTAAATTTAACAAATATAATTAATTATGAAAATGAAATAAATAATTTTATTAAAAAAATTTCAACACATACAAATGAAGATGATGTAGCATTAGATATATTTAGACTTTGTCGTTGTTTATTAACAAATGATGAACAAATAAAACTTGATCAAAATCAAATAATTATTAATAATTTATCAATAAATATTCAATCAAACATTGATTTATTAAAACAAATTGAAAATCTTGTTTCTGGTCTTATCAAAGAAAAAATTCATTTATTTCTTCAATCAATTAAAATATTTCAAACAATTCCATTAACAAATATTAATATTCAATTATGTCCATTTGAAACACTTTTTCCATTATGGAATATTTTATTTGATATTAATTGTAATTATTCATTAAAACTTTTTGAATCTATATCATCTATATTAATATCATTTCATTCTCTTGTTATATCAAAATCAATTCCATTTATTCAACAAATATATACAACAAATATGGCAGTAGCACTTTGTACATTAGCAAATTCACGATTAAATAATCGTCAAATAGGAATATCAACTATTGATTTACCAAGTGTTCCATCAATAATGTCAATTATTCGAACAAATATTATTCGTCGACATTCATCACCTTGTACAACACCAACAACTAGATTAATTCGATCGAATATAATGCCATGGGATAATATTCCACTAAGAAAATTATCAAAAACAATTATACCACGAACTTCACCTTATTCAAATATAACTTTGACAAAAATGCAAGTTTCAGTTGCTGATTATGTTAATCATGCACAACAAACATTTATTCATTTTAAACAATCGGATTCTGTTCAAATTATTATTGATGCAGCTATTTCTTATCATTCGTTGGTTACACAATGGTATGATGCATTTATGACATATAATGTTCTTGTACGTCATTCATTAAATCTTAATCAAGAAAATCAAATTAATTATGGTTATCATATTATTCAATATGGTCTTAAATTACTTCGTGATCTTATTGTTAGTAAAATAATTCTTGAATCAACATTTACTAAAAAAGGTGTTCGTTTTCTATTGGATGATATATCACATTTAGAAAATTGTCTTCGTTCATTATCATTAGAAAAATATCCTAATTTAAGAAATACACTTCGTTTACTTCATATTGATATAAATCGATCGAAATTCGATTTTAAACCACCATCACGTTCACTTGCATTGAAAGGGAAATTAGTACGAAAATTTCAATTTGATATTGATTCACATGAAATTACAAAATCTTTACCAATATCTGAAATATCAAAAACAATTCCTTTACCATTAATAGTCGATCATGATAATATTAAATTATCAAAAAATGATTGGGAAAATGCTATTCAACATGAAACTCTTAAACATAAAAATGTTAATTTAACATCAACGAATATTATTAAACATAGATTAACAGATAAACGTAATCGAGATGTTATTAACGGTGTTCAAACTGGTACACAAAGATTAGCTAATGATATTTTAAATCAATATATAAATATGAATGATTTAACAGAAATCGTTCGAAATAATACGACAATTGAAGATGATATTGAATCGATGTATCCAAGTTCAATATCAGGAAAAGATTTTGAATTACAATTGAATCTTATGCGTGATCATTTAAAAAATGATAATACAATTATTAAAATGTATAAAACAGCCGATAAAAAAGTTGCTTCGATTGTACCTGATGGTAAACTTGATAGTCGACCAGCACTTAAATTAACAACTGAACCTGAACGATGGACATATCAAATGTTAATTGAAACACCAGCTATTACTCGTATGATTGATTTAATTGTTCGAGGATTTCGTTCAAAATGGGAACAATTACTTATTCGAAGTGATCCAAATATTGAACATGAAATTCATTGGTGTATTATGATTGATAACTCAGGTTCAATGAGTATTCATCGTAATGCTATTTATGAAAGTTTAGTTGTATTAATGGAATTATTAAGAAAACTTGAAAGTAAATTTGCTGTTGCTCGTTTTGGTGGACGTACAAATCAAAAAATTTTAAAAAATCTTGATGATCTTTTTACTAATCAAGATGGCCAATATATATTAGAAGCATTAACATTTGATGAAGGCACATATCCAGCGACAGGACTTGCACGTGTTGCTGATCGAGTATTTCCAGAAAAAAAAACTAAAACAAGAACAAATGTTAATATTCATCAATGTGTTATTATGATAACAGATGGTTTAACAAGAGAACGTGAAAACACAACATATACAGGAACAATGGCTAAATATAATATTGATCTTGGAATTTTATTTATTGAAACAGATAGACAAGAAACAAGTGAAGTACTTCTTGCTTGTTTAAAAAAAGTACAAAATGTTGTTATTAAATCGAATCGTATGACCGAATTACCACATTTAATTCCAATATTATTACATAAAATGATTGGTCAATGTTTGAAAAAATCAAATTTTGAAACAGAATTAAATATTATACCACCAACTATACATATTGAAGTACCGAAATATCAAGAAACTAATCCAATAGTTAATAAACCATCGAATGAGAAGCTGAAATATTCAAGTGCTAATCCCAGTTCATATATGATTAGTAAATCTACAGCAAACATTCCTGGATTATCTCAGGTTAATTATATTAATTCTACTAGAAAAAATTTTGTTTTTCTAAAACTTAGATATATTTTGTCAAAGAAAAAAATACTGAATATTAATTGAGATTAAAGCAGTTATAGGCTTCTTTTTATCTATTAAAGATATTAACAACAAAAATCTGAACACAGTTAAGATGATAG
>CAJNSZ010000090.1:330011-368521 GCA_905329745.1 Rotaria sp. Silwood2 | reverse complement strand
CATATTCAGAAATAGCACAAAATTCTGGTTTTAATCCATAGTTTTCGACTCGTCTGAAATATTTTCAAGTGGGTCAGATATAAACAAACATTTTGTGCGAAAACTTTCGATCCACCCGTTATATTTGCATAAAAGAAGTAAAATGCTAATATCGAGAAAGTAAAGTGAGCAACAAAAGCTTAAGACGTTGTTACAGTGATGTTCAACATGTAAATATTCGCAATTGGGATACAATTTTCTATTTATTTGCCATTTTTGCATCTAGTCTTCTTGTCTTTCTGTTATCTAACTATCAATATATATATATATATATATACGTATAAACGTTTATTTCATTTTGTTTATTCATTCCTACTAAAATAAAGATTGTGTGCAAGTACATTCAGACTCATGCATATATAATTACATATATATCAAAGTAAAGTATAGAGAGAGAGAAAATGGAGAAGAACCGTAACAGACACTTTCAGCATCTTATAGATTTTATCGGTATATTAAAGAAGGAATGTTTTTGAGAATTTACCCTGAGATTCTAAAAACGATAGGTTTACATTTTAATATAAAAACTGGATTTTGGAGTAGCTGCTTAATTCGAGTTCGAATATAAATAAAGATTTCAAAAGTGACCTCATTATATAATTTGTCTTGGTAAAAGATTTAATTTGAATTACCCATATTTTTTAATTCATATATATATATATATATGTGAATTATAACTATGGGTAACTAAAATTAAATCTATTTCTATGCAGTTCTGTTCTAAACTAAAGTTACAGTATGAAGTTTTTCATTTATTTTCGAAGTGAAAACAAGCAGCTAAATTTTCATTTATATTCAAACCCATAGTCTCCTTTTTCTATTTTAAGGCGAGTGTTTATCTGTTCCTTTACAATCTGATTGAAACCAAATAGCTCATTGTCTGTGAATATGGGATGAGTTAGCGTGGTCGTGTTGATGACAGAAATACTTCCACTCACTCATCACGTGCCTAAATCTCAGCGATGGAGAAATTATTGCTGAGAAGCAAGTGTTGTGGTCACAAAAACCTGGAGTGCAGTTGTCGTGGATCCCAATATGCTATTTCATAATTACTGATTTTGTGATGGGTGTAGACAACATAATCTCAGTGATTTTATTTATCCATTGTGTTTATTATTTGCAAAAAGAAGTAAATTAAAGTAAACTGGATTTAAATGAAATGAAAATATGTGTAATGTTTCTTATGTTTCAAGAAACTTGAATAGTTTTTGTTTTCCTTCATACGTTTTAGTGTTAGTTTCTCGCAATGAACATTAATTATATAGAGTAGTTTAAATATGATACCATTTGCAAACTGTTGCTTTACATGCTGTTTATATTATCAAAAATGACTTTTCACTTCTCTTTTAAGCATTCTTTTCGTCTTTTTGATTCCATAAAACATAGTAAATAATCTGAAAGGTGTTTTGAAATTCAGTGAAAAAAAAATATCACGCATATTTCTTAATTTGTTCAAAAGATTTGCATGATATTTAAATAGTTTGACCTTAATTTCTTCGCAACTCCATTTAGCAGAATTTATTGAAACACTTAGTCTCGGAAACATTAGAACAAATATAATTTTACATATGATAGAATATATCTGATAAAACGTGTTCAGGGCTCATTTCGCCCAAAAATTCTACGAAGTTTCCTAGCAGACTTATAAAACACCTGATACATTTACTTTATATTCTTTTCTTTCTGTAGGTTGAATATAAATCAAAATTATCGTCAAGTTATGTTCAAATAAGTCAAGATTTGAAAACGTTTTTTGAAAGAATTAATCCAACAGCAAGAAAACTAACGTCAATACTTACATGAGTTAGTTGATATTTTTTATCACTTACTATGTAGCTGATGAATCGCTTTAGAAGTAGAAATGAAAAGGAGAAAAGAACACAAAAAAGTAACATTTTGCTAGAAGAAAACTTACCAATGCCAATCGAAATGGAAGTTAGCTTTGTTTAAGTTCTGCTCACAACGAGAGAAACAAAGGAATATCGATTCATAATTTTGACAACAATACTCGTCGACTATGAGTAAAAGAATGTGTTCACTTATACTATCGAGCAATTTTGATTGACTTCATTATTCTCGTCTTTAAACATCGGGTGAACTTTCAACTTGGGCTATCGATAATAGAAAAACAAAATAATGGCTCAAGATCTTCCAAAATTATCATCTTTTGTGAGAAGCTTCTTTTTTTATGTACTTATATTAATTATCCAACAGGAAAAGTGTCTTTAAAAAAAGTTCATTAAATATATAAAATTGATAATATTGTCAGATCTGAAATATGAACTTTGATATTTCCAACGAATAACTCATACTGAAAAAGCTCTGATAGAAAAATTTTAGCGAAATCATTTGTTTTGGCAAAGGTAATGAGTTCTGATCAAAAAATATTGTTTGTTCTCTTGAAAGCGTTCCAAAACTTGAAGTATGTTTTTCTGTTTTCAGTTCCTTTGCGTTTTAATTTTTCTTCGTGATATCTCATTCGAAAGAGTGAAAAACAACTAAGCTACATTACAGACATCGTACGATTTTTATGGTCAGAGAAAGCTGAATACAAGACAGAACACTCTGCTGTTCAGTCACCCACTAGAATGAAGTCAAGCAGCAGGACAGGACATGACAGGGAAAAAAATGTTGTTCTATGACCAGTTCTGATCTTTTTCGATCTTTTTTAATAAATTTACATTAATACATTCATAACAATGACAACACAGTTTCTTGTTGAAAAATCATTGAGATCAATGAGTCTATTTGAGTATTTTCTTTGGCTTGACTTGGTGGTATATCATTATTTATTATTTATGCAGTTTATTAAAAGTAATATGTTTGTTTTTCTTCAGATGGAATTTTGTAAACTATTCCAATTTTTTCATATGTCTTAATGACTTCAAATGATTTAGATATGCCTATCAAAATGAACCTAATTCAAATCAATATCCTTTTCAATGGATATAAGCTTTTCTCTTTGATTTCAATTAGACTAAGCACCATTCAAGATGAAGAGGAAAAACAATCTTATCAATGTGCACTAGAAAGGCGGAGTCGATTAGTTTGTAAAGATCTATTTTAAGTGGTATTTTGATTAGGATTTTTAAAGAAAAAAAATCAAATAATGTAAACTATTGATAGTTACTGAAAAGAAAATATACAGTAGAAAAAAGAAACGTTAGCATTTATGAAAGTAGAATGAACTAATTAGTTTCTAACAAATATACAATGATTTTCCTGATTTTCAATTATTTTTGCATATTCTTTGCATTGTTCAACTTTTTGGATAATTTTTTTCTTCTAGTCAAAGAAGAACTTTCTCAATCAGAAAGATGTGACAGAAAAACTAAAGAAGATAAAATGAAAGAACGGTAATGAATTGAAGAAAGCTAGAGCTCATCTAAAAGAATCTGTCATTATCATTATTGCAGTAAACAGTAAAGTAGATGAAATAGATTTTCTTTTAAGAAGTCGCAGAGATTCTCTAATAGCGAGTACAAAGAAAAATACGAAACATCTTAAAAAAATGTCTCGGGAATATGTTTCTATTTGTAATGTTTACAGGATCAGTTATCTTGTAGATTTAGTTCAATTCTATTCTGCAAATTGACTGATAACACATGATTATATTTAGTTTAAAAATAACAAAATCAAAACCTAGAATGTTTTTAGAGAAACTAGTTTAAGTGAAATGAGATTATCTAGTCTTGTAGCCGGTTATGATTATCTTGATCCTACTTTCTATCATATAGATCAATCGAAAAATTTCAACTTTGAAGTTAAACTTCATTCATTCGACCATCTGTTCGTTATAAGATCAACGAAAACTCAAATGATTAGAAAATCATGAACTATTTGAGGAATTCACACAAAAGGTACATACTGCTATATATCACTTCATCCATGGCAATATAAGTAATGATCAATTGAAGGTGAGCGTTAAATCTTCACAGATAGACTTATTAAAAAAAAAAAAACTAGAAGAAATGTAATGTTCGTTTTTTTCTTTTTTTGTGTCCTCCTCTATTGTCTCTTTTTTGGCTCAAACGCATGTTCGTTTTGAAAATAAAATACTTATGAACTATTTCAATAGTGTTTTTTCTTGATTTATCAATATGGAATGTCTCGATCAAATGACAAACAACACGTTCAGACTTGAACATCTCAAACATAAAAATTTCGACAACAATTATTTAATCTAATGAAACGTTCATAGCCAATGATTAGAATGATTAACTATTTATGATTAAGTTAATAATATACGAATTCGACATTTTTCTACACATTAAAGAGAATATTCTTGTGCATGTTCCTTTTTAACGACGAATCTCTCTTCTTTTTCTTTTATCGGCATTATGTCAACGATTAATCTTATTATTCATCAGATACTATAGAAAATTATTTCGTAGTTTTATTGAAAAAACTATTTTCAAATGTTAATTTTGTACAAATGACTAGTATAAGTCTACGCTTAAAATATTCCATTTTTTCTTATCACTTATGGAACCATAAATAGTTTATATATTGATTAAATATTGAAAAATTATTTTTTAAAAATTTATTCTTCATCTCTTTTCCTTTTTCCCAATTCATCATAATCATTTTTCGATACAATAGTCGAAGTCGATTCAATTCGACTATCTGCTAAAAGTTTTTTCAATGCTAATTGTTTATCCTCATCAATATCCATAAAATGTTGTTGATTATTTGTTTTCTTTTTTTTCTTTTTAAATATCTGAGATGTTGTTTTATTTTGATTGATTAATTGTGAATTCATTGCAAGTAATTGTTCAATACAATAATTAACTAAATATTTTTTACATTGTCTAATACTTCCACCAACATGAAGTGTTTGTATTGAACATTCAATTTGATCAATGATTAATTTTGAAATAAATGTGGCTGCTGTTTGTAACATATGTTTATTATCACGAAGACATCTAATAATAGCAACATGTGTTGAGGAATTATAATAAATAATTGAAAGATTTCGTGTAAAATGAGCAATACCAACATCACCATATAATCGAGAAATCATTGTTTCAAATGTTGTATGAATATGTGATGATTTAATTATAATTGTTGGATTAAAATTAAAATGAAATTGAAAAACAAAATATCGACGTTTAACACGAACCATATTTATATTTTATCTAGAAGAAACAAAACTAATCATTTTTATGTTCTAATCGTTCATATTCTTTTCTAATTTTGTTTATTCTTTCCATTTCTTTTTGAGGATTTATATAATAAGGTCGTTTAATAGGTTTTCGAAGAATACCAGTTTCACGATAAATTGTTCGTTCAGCCAAATATATTTGTGTACATTCTTCACGAAAATTTTCATCATTAAACCTACAATAAAAAAAAAAAATCAAAATAATATGTTGATTTTTTGACTTTTTTTTTTATAAATTACCATTTAGCAAGACAATCGTTCATTGCTTTTACTTCTTTTCGACATTTGACAAAAGACCATACACCATGTTTTTCACCACATTGACCAAATTCTAGATCGATATTAAAATATAAAAAGAAGATTTTCTTTCATTTGATTGTATCTCACCATCAAGTAAATTATGACATTTTTCTCGATGAGCTCGATCTCGAATAATTCCTGGTATAGAAACTTCTAATTCAACTTTACGTAAACTTTTATCATTTGGATCACCTATACAAGAACAAATTTTTATTCAAAATTAACGAATAACTTCTTCTTCGTGTAATATCTAACCTACACCATGAGGACCACCTCGATATCGACCAGCAGATACATGAGTAGGTGAAAATATTTCTGCTTCGTGTTCTGTTTTATTATTAGTCATATCTGAAATAACTGACATTATTTTTTCTTAGAAGAAAATTTTTTTTATTTTATCATTTATTTTTTCGACAAACAACATATACATATAATATTGTCACTTAGAGTTCTTCATGTTGTGATAAATATTGACGAAGACGAGTCAACATTTCTTTTTTAATTGTATCAGGTACAAGTGCTAAAAAAAACCAATACAAAAATTCAAATTAGATGAAAATTTGAGAAAAATATGTTTACCTCGGCCTTTAGGCGTAATTTCTTGTACAAGTTCATCAACTGTGATATTTTCAAGACCTTTTTGTTTAACAATCTCTATAAAATAAAAACTAATATAGAAAGGACATATTGACTTGAGTGATATCATACTTAAAACCGGATCGGTTTCAAGTATATGTGTCCTATATTCTGGATATTAGAAATGCATCTTTCGAAATTATTCAAGGATAAATTTAAAAAATACGTGTTTTAATAGTAATCTAGATTTAAGCAGAAATATAAGTACGAAAAAAAAAAAGATATAACATCTTTAATTTCATCTCGATTGAAGCTCAATTTTTTCCTCAAAAAATAAACAATATATTCCATTCATCGTAAAGTGTTTTAAATTGATTAAATCCCTAATTTCTGTATATGAAATGGATGAGTTTGCTTATATATAGTCTAGTCCACTTGCATGTGTCTCAAACTGTCGTTATCTTGAACATGATTGAGTATTGCGAATAACTTTTGTTAATACCTTTACAATAAGCTTTCATTTGATCTCTCCATCCATATTCCATCAATCGTTGTCTTAAAAGTTGTTTCATCCTATTTGATAAAAACAAATAGAAAATAAATTAAAATTAAAATTTATATATTCAATCTTACTGTTCTCTTTCACCACTCTCAATTAATTTCGCATTTAATGAAGCTCGAATTTGGGCATTTCGATCAACCATTTTTAATAAAATAATCTGTAAAAAAAAGAAGAAGAAAAGAAAGAACTAAACTCATCTCGATATTGTTAGAAAATGTTGACAATATTCTATTTTTATAGGGAAAAAAACCGATAAATACAATATCAATGGGAAAAAAAGAAGTCTTTTTAATTCTACAATTGGATTAATAGAATGGTAAACGTGTCCAACTTTGATAACGAAGAAAAAATGGTTTTATATCCCAATTATTTGTTGCCCAATAATATCGAGGATCCTAAATAAATATTTTAATTTAGATTTAAAATTTAATAAAATCTAAATATTTACATATTTCATAAGACTTGTTTGACTTTTTTGTGCATTTGGTTCAGTCCACCATTCCGAAAGATGAAGAAGGCGATTAGCATTAAACATTCGTGTCCAAAAATGTTCATCTTGAAGTCTAATAAAATTAAATAAACCAAAAACAAAAAACCTATAGTAAGCAAGATGAAATTCAAAACATACAAAGCACGAAATCTTTCTAATTCAACATCAACTGTCATACGCCAATCCGGAAATTTATTTGTATCATCAAAATTAAGTTGTTCAATATCAAAAACAATCTTAATAGAAGAAGAAATTTTTAAATTAAATAACACAATAAAAAAAACCTACATCGTCCAATGTTTTAATTTCATTTTCATTGTATTGAAGAATGTGACAATATGTACTGTAAAACAAATTTTTTTTTTCGTTTTTCGTTTTTCGTTTCTTTTTTTCAATCGAGAAATAATAAGAACAAACCTCATTCTTGGCAACCATTCTTCTTTGTACATTCGATCCATTGCTTGAAGCAATTCTAATGAATATACTTTACTCTGTTTATGATAGTCCTTTAAAATTAAAATAAAATCGTTTAATTTATAAAAAAAAAAAAAGAAATATTATAATAATAATATTACTTTTCCATTTTTTTGCAAATCTTCCCAAATAGCATGAGGATCTTTATCAATGAAGATAATAAGACGAGGCATTTTGAAATTATAATCAATTGAAACTTTATATTCCAATAAAAAGTCATAACCTTTTCAAAAATAATAATATATTATTAAATACAATATTTTTCAATTAATATTAAATAGGAACTTAATTGACTGTTTAATTTACCTCTTAAAAATTCAAGTACCGAACCTTTTATTAAAAGAATCAAGGTTATTCATATCTATGAGATTCATCTCATAGAAGAATCATTTTTATGTTACACGAACAATGACATCATGAAAAGAAAATTGACTATAATTGATCAATTTTTTTTCTTTTTATAAAACGTTTTCATATTTGCTTTCTTAACAAACATCTCGATAAAAGATTTTTACTTATTTTTCTTTCTTTCTCTTCAATAACGGTTGTCAAAGCAAACTTTTATTATTCGATGAAGTTGAAAAATGTTAGGAAGAGAAAAAAAAGAAAAGAAAAGGCTTCTTGTAACTGAATGAGTCCGTTTAATTTTTTTTGTTACGAATAACATCAAAAATTTTTTCATAACTACGAATAAAAATGACATTGATTATATCTAATTAATTGATATTTCTACGTCAAGAAATAATAATTCAAATGATGAAGCGAATACTAACGTTCGTTTTTATTGTTTTAAGTAAAGGAATTGATCTTTTTCTATCATGAAAGGTTATATTGATAGGAGCTATTAAAAGATTAAAATAGGACATGAAACGTGGTTTTGAGAAAGATATTAACTCGGATATTTGACTCTGTCACAAACAAAGTAGATTATTTTAAATAGACAAACTGTTTGTCTATGATAATTTTTCACATTGGTCAATACAAAAGAATCTGTTTTTTTTTAGCAGGAAATCTATGTATAAAAGTATGGAAAGGGATGCCATTGCCATTGGAATATTAGAAAGGATTTCTTTTCATAAATCTGGCTTCAAATAATCATGACTAATGTCCATTTTAAAATAAGAAGCGGATGGGTATTGTTTGAATAAATTTTCATAGAAACAAAACAGAGGACTGCGGTTTTTAATATTGGAAATAGGGGATGAAGTCCCATCAAATCATACTTTATAAGTTCTCCTAAGATATTTTCTGAAGTTTTTTTAATCGAGTTTATTTCAAAAAAATGTCGAAAACAGTTCCTTTTAACATAAATGTGATTTTTTTTCTCAGCAATTGCTTAAAAAATCGATCGAGAATATTGATTAGGACACCAATGGCTTCCGAATACCTAAACTGACGCTTGCATAGTTTTGTAGAACTTCTATTGACAGCTAAGATGCATACTTAGTTATTCAAAACTCATTACAGTCACCTCATAGGGTACGTCAAGTTTCAAAAAGGTCAATTGAAAAACTTTAAAAAACCAAGTTGAAAAAACTTGTAATATAAGATTCAATTCAATGCGTCTTCATCTTATCTTTCTAAAAGGGCAAACCGCAGTTCTCGATTTCTTTTTTATCAAAATTTATTAAAGAAATTCTTATCCGCTTTTTTTCAAAAATGGACATTAATATTAGATTGTTAGTATATTGATCATTATCCATTTATTTATTTTATTTGTTTATCAATTTCACTATTCCTTAATTCATATTTATATTGTCCTAAAATGACAGAATTTAATACGTTTTCTTCAACAAGTTTTTCTAACCGATTAAGAGAGTTTTTTCTAAAAGTTAATATTATTATTTTTGTTTTGCTTGTTCTTAACAAACGAATATTTAATTATATCAATAAATATTTTGTGTAGTTATGTCATTTCAGTATATATGATTTTCTTATTTTCTCATAAAAATAGTTTTCTGCCTTGATTCAATTACCATTATAATATTATTATGGAAAAATTACACAAGACCGTATCAGACAGATAGATCAAACCAAAGAAAATATATGAAAAGTACAGTCAAGTTAAAGAAGTTCATAGCCTTTTTATGAGTCCACCTGTAGATCTATTTCGAGCTGCTTTTCAATACTTCATTCTTACTATATCAGGCGAATATTGTTCAACCTTGAACCACATCATATATATCCTAATCAAAATTGGCCTTTGGTAGAATTCATTTTTAATTAAGCTCAAAACTACGAAAAAATTTTCTTCTATTTAAAAATAAATTTTTATTTTTGTTTGCATTAAGAAAACATAATATGTATTTCTTTTTCTTTTTTACTAGACAGAATATTCATTTTTACTTATTCATATTGTAATTTATGCACCAATGGTCTCCTCTCCATCGACACCAGAAAATAATTTTCGAAAGTATTTTTATGAACAAACAAAGTAACATTTTAACCTTTTCGGTTACTTAATTCGGATAGAAGGCGCTTATTATTCAACAACAGAGAATACACAAGTGAAAAAATTCTTCGTTTTTTTCAGGTCGAAAAATCAGTCAATCAAGCTTAACAGCATTATTATATTTATACTTTTCAATCATAATTCGATGTTAGTTCATTTCCGTTAGATTAATCGATGTTAACATAAATACAGAGGAGGATAGTTTGAGGTCGGATCTTTCACCAACAATATAATTTTTTATTTGACAATTTTCGTCACTCTCTGCTTGAAAATATGATTTTTTTAATAATAGAACTGAGAATTTTCGAAGGAACTTTATTCGAGATATTTAATATTTTTTATTTGAAAGAATCTGTCAACATACACAACTTGAGAAGTCCTTTTTTCAAATTAGACTTTTCTATTAATATATAGACAAGCACATCTATATATAAATCACAATCTTTTTTATGTATTAAACTTGTTGCTCATCTTCTCCAGATAATAATTAAGGATATAAAACAAAGCTCTGCCACATCCTGCATCTTCCCACGCTGCTTCAAACAAAAAGAAAACTACATATATATAGAATGTGGCTCCACGACGAATTTCGCTTTCTTAAATTGGCTATTTTCGAGCCTTGTTTGGTGAATATGTCATTTCAAACTTCATGGTTTACAACGTAAAATGTCAGCTGATTTAAATAGATAACGCCCGAAATTGTGAAAGTTTGAGGAAGAGCCTTTAAAATATGACTTAATTTCATCATTTTCTCTTATACTATGGAAAGGAGACAGATGAAAACATGAATGTAAACTAATATCTAATGTTGTCGCCATTAAGTTATATAGTAAACTTATTGAAATCATTGTAAATTTCTCAAATTTCAATTGATAAAAACTATTTCTCAAAATTGATTAGAAAAAACTTTTGATCAGTACATCTCATGAATACATAGTGCCCAAATAATCACGATTTATGACTTTTAACATGACGATTTATTCAATGGTTAAAATTTTCAATTAAACGCAAATAGATTCGTAATACAAAAAAGAACATAAGACTTGATACTTCTATTTTATGTTTGACATCAAAATGAATACCAAAATACACAGTACTAATCAAAATTAAAAGATCAACGTATTTTTTATTTTTTCTATGTTACCAAACATTTAGCTCAAATTCAAAGAATGGTTTGAATAGTCAATGAAGATCACTATCAAAAAATATATTTCATGATTGAAATTTCATAGAAGATCTATAAGAGAAAGATTTCTCAAAAAGCAAACACGAGGATTTTCAGATCCCAAAAGCCTTTGTGGAAATAAGAGATCACCAATTTTTTTTCCAAATTTTTATCATGCTTAGTATTTGTTAAGGGAAGATCATCAAAAATACAGTGATCTCTCATTTTTTTTCAGGATTTTATGCTCTTTAATATGATATTCTTAAAAACTATTTTCCACATAATCTTCTGATATTTGAAAATGATTGTGTTTGCTTTTTGAAATGTCTTTCTCTTATAGAACATCTATGAAATATCTGTGTGAAATGCATTTGATAGAGAACTTCATTAGCTACTCGAACTACTATTTTGGTTTGAATTAGATGTTTAGTATCATAGAAAAATTCAAAAGCACGTTTATCTTATATTTTTTTTACCAATACTGTACAATAATGTTTTGTAGACTTTTGACCTCGTTTTTTGAACAATTTTCCACAAATCTCAATATGTACTTTTCAAATCATTTTTTTCAAACATTGAATAATGAAAATAAAAACATTTTATGTAAAAACAAAACTTACCGTCTTGACTAATAAAACCAAAATCACGAAGAATATTGAGAATAGGATAATAACTCCAATAGGATCGATCCATAACAATTCCTTGTCCTATGAAATAAATAAAAAAATTGATTTTTTATATTATTAAATAAAAACTATACCTGTTGATAACATATGTGATAAACCCATTCTTAATTGATAAGTCATTGTTTGTAAAAGAGGTCTTAATAAACGTACAGATCCATAATGATTCGGATTTAAATGCCATTCTTCAGGTATTGGCATATAATCTCTGGGTAAACAATAATCATTATGAAATTGTCGTGTATTAATTGTTCCTGTTTCATCTACGAAGTGCATTCGATCCATATCCGGCTTTGAAATAGGTAAAAATCCAATATGATTAGCTAGACGTTTAACAAAATCCGAACGACGAACACCAAAATTTGATTCAACATGAAAAAATAAAGTATTATCATGAATATTGGCTAATGTATAATGACCACCTAAATAATAATGACGAAAAAAATCTAAATAGAAAAAAAAAAATATATATAATTTAAAAAAAATAATAATAATCATATAATTAAATTACTATAATTCTTGTTAACATAATCAAATGGATGAGCCGGTTTTTCTGTATCCTTGTATTGCATAGAAAATGCTCGATGATTTTTAGGAATCAAACATGTCGATACAATAAGCAATCGATGGTGTTGATTTGCCACAAAAATTCGACGGAGCGAAGCAGCAACACCGCCGCTCATTTTTCTATTTAATTTATCTTAAATATCAAAAATGATGGTAGATGAATTAGACAAAAAAAACAATCGTTCTTATTTGAATCTATATATTGTTTATTCATTCATCTACTTCAATGTTGTCATCAATCATTGGTTAAGTATTGACCATTAGGATTTTTCCCTTTCATAATCGTCAATTGCAAGTCTCCTTTTAACTATTTCTTTCACAGCTTTACCTACATTCGTGACTCATCAATTATTTCTTTTTAATTTTCATCAAAAAAATCCCAAAATATGTTCTTCCTTCTATTCCAGAAGCTTCTTTTCGTCATATTTATGTCATTGCAAGAGACTTCTTTCAATTTGATAGTTTCAGATAAATATTTAACTAAAACTTAATTTACCGGTGTAATAAAAAAAAGATACCTATAGCACAATGGCAACGGCTGTTCCTGATTATTATTGTCATAAATGTCGACTACACATCGGGCATGTTACAGTAAGAATTATTTCAAAATAAAAATCTTCTTGATTATTATACGACTTTTTGTTTAGAATTTTGAATGCCCACGTTGTAGAGATAGTTTCATAGAAGAACTTCCTGCACAACATTCATCATCGTAAGTATTTTCTTCAGCAATAGATTCAAGATCTTGGCAAATGAGAAGGGCGATCATCGTCACAAAATGTGTTTTGAAGTCGAATTAGAGATCATGTAGGCAGTGGCGTAGCCAGGAATTTTCTAAGGGAGGTGCCCGACTCATTATGGAGAGTGCACACCAGCCGAAAAATAAATTTTTGTTTCTCGGAAATATTTTTCACCTGTACCTCCCTCCAGATGTTTCTTGACCAAGGGGTGTGCTCGAGCACCTTATGCACACCCCCTGGCTACGCCCCGGCACGTAGGCTCATTTTTTAGGCGTTTTCTTCTGAAAATAGTTCGAAAATGAATGACGATCGTTTCCTTCTAAATCTGTCAATGATTTTGTTTTAGAATTTAAAAAAAAATAAAATTCAAATAAAATGTTTAGTCATTCGCGAAGTAATCAATCACGCAATCCTAATAGATTTCGTTTTCATGGTTCAACACCATTTGGTAATACAACTATAGTTATTGGTGGTGGTAGTCATCCATCAAATATTGGAAATAATCAAACTAATAATCCAGATCTAGGAACATTTTTTCAAACAGTTCTTTCACAAATTGTTGGTGGTTCACAGGTTCCATTGTAATTATATAATTCATGTTTAGAAAGAAATTTTTAAAAAATTATTTTCTTTGTTTTTAGTGGTATGCAACATGGCGGAGGAGGAGGAATTTTCGAGTCAGCAAATTTTGATGCTTTTCTGACTCAAGTAAATATTATTTATTTGTGTGTTATTTTTTTTTTATTTATTCTTGATGTTTTTCTTTTGTTTAGTTTTTAAATCAAATGGGAGAAAATGGTGGCCCGGCACCGGCATCGGAAACTCGTATAAATTCTATTCCAACAGTGAGAGTAACAGCTGCACAAGCACGTATGTTTTTTTTTTTCAATATTCTTTAAAAATCAAATTATTTTTAATATTTTTATTTAATTTATATTTAGGTGATTGTCTACAGTGTGCTATTTGTATGGATGAATTTAAACAAAATGATGAAGCTAAACGTCTTCCTTGTTCGCATCATTTTCATGAAGAATGTATATTACGATGGCTAAGAATGGTTATTTATAAATATTATTTTATTTAATTAAATAATAATTTTTTGTTTAATTTTAGCATGGAACATGTCCAACATGTCGTGTTACATTAGATGGTGATAATACAAGTAATCGGGAATATTATAATTTTTCTCCAAATCAACAACAAACATCATCAAGGAATAATAATCGTCGAAATAATGGAGGTAACAATGGATCTAGTTCACATTCAGGGTCAACTTTATTCGACTTCGATTAAATTAAAGATATATATATATATATATATATATTTGTATGTGAGATTTGTTATGTAAAGAACAAAAATAAATTTCGTTTTTCTTTTTCTTCTAATGATATTTATCTTTTTTTGTCTTTTTTTCTTTGGCCATTGTATCGATTTTTTTTCTTTGTTGAAAATAAATGAAATCATAATATAAAGTTAGATAAAATAATTACATACAATTTTAATTAATCGTGAAATTTGTTTTTTTTTTTTGTATTTTCGATGCATCATTTTGAATTATTAAATATTTTATTTGAGAAAAAGAAAAAATGATTAATAAACAGTTTTTTTAATAAGATTCGATGATCGAAATGTTAATGATTGTGTAAAGATAATTAAATGAAAATAATCTAACTATTACATATATTAACAGATTTCATAATTGGAGAAAAAAAAATTAAAACTTTTAGTCATTTATTTATTGATTGATGAAAATATTCTATTCGAATTAATATTTTCTAATTTATTGCATTTTTGTACTTATCAATCAATTTGGTTGATTTTACGGTTTGAGATAATGAGTTTTATTCTGTAATTAAATAAACAGTGTAAAAACTTTGTTTACGACATTTTGATTTACATTTTAGTTTATTTGAAAGAATAAAATCATTTATTAGAATTATTCCTTTTCTTTTCGTTGTAATAATTTGTATAAAATGATAAAATTCTTTTTGATAATTAAATTGTTTCTCTCTTATTACATATTATTCTTTTAGTAAATAAATCCATAATCAGTTTTTAAAGACATATGACTAACATTCATTAATTCTACTTTGCATATTAGTCTTTCGAACGAATAAAAACTCACATCGGTCGAATATTTTGTATTTGTCAAATATGAATGCATAAAATTCTGCCCATCTCCGACAAACATTTTAGGTTTTTGGTATGAAAACCGTCGAAATCAAACCAAATGTTTGTGTCAAGTGAAACCAGCTTAATCTGCTCTATGCAATACTGCAGGTGAATTTTCTCAAAATTTTCAATAAAATAAAAACATTTCATAGAACTTTATCGGAAGAAAGAATATTTCAATCTTTTATCTATCTTGCAATATGGAGTATTGCCTATTAGTAGATTCTATAATCCAATATCTTCCCTACAACTATAAAAGACCGATCTGACGCAGAGTTCTTGCGCTCCTCATAAACACTAACTAAACGCACAAGCAGATGTTTATTACAACGTAGTCACCATACTATTGGACAGATGATGCGAGGCAAACAGATGTTAGTGATTTATCCAGGGGCTCATTCCATGGCTAGTAGTGTTAAGCTTTGTACTTGATAGATCTTTTAAAAATGTGATGAAATCTAGTAGCAGTAGAAAATCAAGCAGGTCATATTTGGCACAAAAGTTTTCGGTGATTTTCATACCGAAAAATTTTCAATCTTGGTAGCAGATGAACAAAATTTGATTCATTCATAGTGCCAAATGAGTATCGAAAGATTTTTATCTTTGTATTATTTGAAAAATTCTAAGCAATTCTTTTCTTTTTTTAGCTTAATGAAAATAGAAAAAAGAATCTGTTATTGTCCTACGGTAGGAGCAATAATCTCCCAGGTGTTTTATTTGTTGTTTTTTTTTCTCTTTAATTAACAGATGATGATCAACAAAAACAAACAACAAGCATTATATAAACTGTTGCTTATCAAATAATTTTCTTCTTTTGTTTTATTGTTTAGACGAGCACTTCAGGAAATTCAAAGTGAACATCTTTGCCGGTAAGTTTCTTGTAAATTGATTGAAAAGCTGGCACCTAGAAAACAAAGAGAAAAAAGAAAAATATTTCTATTACCAATCATTTATAAAACAAACCTTAGTTTCAACAAGTGTTTGTTGATTTTTATCTAGATGAACCTTAAATAAACGAGATCCATCCAATTTAATTCGAATACGTTTGCCTGTTATTTCAGCTGGATAGACAAGATCGTGTAAAATGGCATCATGAACTGCAGTTAATGTTCGACTAAAAAAAAACAAAAAAATAAATTTAAATCAAAACAAAAATAAAAGAAACATACTTTCTTGGACGTTTTTGTTTCGATTGTGTTTTCGATTTACGTGTTGGTTTTGGTAAAATTCGACGCTAAAATTTGTAAAGAAAAATAAAATAAAAAACTTTGAAATAAAAAATAAAAACCTGTCCAAGAAGAACAACAGTTTGATTATATTTCTTTTCGAGTTCTGAGACAAGTAACGAATGAACTCGTTGAAAAGCCTTTATTTTTGGCACTGGAGTATAAATAACAAGAGCTGATCGTCCATCACCCAATTCAACTTTCTATTAATAAAAAAATTCATTTAATTAATCATAATTAATAAAAATCTTTCAAACCTTTGCTCCAGTGATATAAAGTTCTCGTAATTGACCTTTAAATTGTGCATTACCTTCAAGTTCAGTAAGTTGCTAAATTAATTTTATAAAATAAACAAATCAAAAAATTTAAACAAAAGAAGAAAACGAATCTTGTTTCTTTACTTGTGAAACATCAAGTTCGAGAGGCGTTGGTGGTTCACTACCACTTTTCATGATCTTAGTACCGGTATTCATTGTTGACAATAAAATTTTAGTCAAACAATCTAAAATAATAAAATCTTTATGTTTGTAACTCTCTATCAGCTAAATACAAGAAATGAATTAAAAAAACAACAAATGGATCCTCCACTATATTCCATATTTTATCATATTGAATCAAATAATCATCGACGAGTGTTTTTTTGTATTTTAAAAAATTTTTTCGAAAAAATATTTTTATTGATAAGAAAAATAAGATATTAATAGAGAAAAAAAAACTTTTTTTTTTTTTCCATAAAAATAAAACCTTTTCAACGGATAATTAAAATAAACCAATAGGAACTATGAATTTATTGTTCAATAAGAATTACAGCTGTGATGTTTTAAGAGAAGAAAAAAAAGTAATGCTTAAATAATCGTATGTTATGGATCTAAACAATGGAAAACAACTTTCACCATGGAAAGCTCCATCACGTATATCATTAAAGCGTATTCGTCATAAAATAAATTCAGATTTATCAGTTCAAACAGTTTCATCATCATCAACAATAATTGAAAAAAATTCTCAAAAACAAAATGGAAAACGAAATCGTCTTGTTATTAATAAATTTGCATTAGCACGTTCAATATCAACACCAACAGCTGATGAAAATCTTACACCATCAATATCAGAAAAAACAAATAATGATGAACATTTACTTGCACGACTTCATCAAATCATGCCACCACCACCACCATCAATTAATGATAAAAATTCAAATATAAATTATAAAAGTTTTTCATTTGAAGAAACATTTCATAATTCTGAATCAAGTAAGATAAATAATAATAAATATTTACTAAATAAAATTTCTAATTTAGATAAAATATCTGATGAACTTGTTTGTTCATTTCCAATTGATTGGTCATTAAAATCTTCATGTCGTTTTTATTCTCTTGATTCATCATCATTTTTAAATAATTTTATGAAACTTCGTTCTACAGATGAATCTATTGCATTAGAATATATTTGTTCAAATACATCTCAAGATAATGAAAAAGCTCTTTTTCGTTCTCTTACATCATATTGGACATATCCACATATAACTTGGCTTAAATTATTTCCACGTTCACAACAACAACAACAACAACAAATAAATATTAATTTTTCATCATTAGATGAACAAGCACAAATTGCTTTACAAGATGAATGGAAAATTGCATTTCAATCTCTTTTTCAATCATTTAGAGCGAAATATTCATCGTTTTTTTATATGTCTACACATACATTTAATATTTTATTTCGAGAAGATTCTTCATCACAAATTATTGCAATTATTAGTCCAACAACTAGTGGTTTAAGATCAACATTTGAACGAGAAGGAATTGAATTTACAATGGCTGAGTAAGTCAAATATACCAAATAATAAGAAAAACAATATCGACACTTATGAGATAACAAAACTTTTATGCCTTAGAAAGTATTCAACAATGTTTTGTTTAATGTGAAAATCTGAATGGCAACAAGCCTTCTAGATATTGGCTCTATCCTGATGAAAGTAGACTGGACTTTCGTAAGTTGTGACGAGACAATATTAAGGGCTCGCCTCCACGTGCCCTCGTCGCCCCTCCCCTCCCCGGTTATTTTCCGNCGCATGCAAATAAACTACGATTTGGTATTGGAGATGCTGAAAATATTGATTTCAATGGATAGAACCATCTGATTTTCGTATTAATGAACTTTCGATAACTGAAACCGAAATCATATAAAATAACTTGAGAATAGATAGAGACAAATATAACAACATCAAATTTCTTTGAACTATCTCAATTACGGTTTGCTCATGTTCAAGTAACGGATGTTGCATATCGATAAACATGATACGAAACAAGTTTTAGCTATCGATTCATTATGATTATTCTTTCACTTGTCCTGAAAATAAACAGATTTTTTTAAATTAAATACTGTCTTTTCTTCACCTTTCTATTTAAAATTACAGGAAATATAATAGTTGATATATATTCTGATGGAGAAATGAACTTAGTTTCTGTTGTCATTTATGTTTTATAAGAAAAGTAAGAGCGTGAAACAGAATCTAAATCAATAACGAGAGATTCTGTTAGATAGAATTGAAATATGGTTAATCGATAATGAGATTATATTTCATAAAAGACAAACGATTTAGTTCTTTCAAATATATTGTATAATAGATCAGTCTCAAGCTCATGAAGAACATTAGGCACTCTTTGTGTTACATTATATCATTCAAAATAGCAAAAGCATAAGAATACATCATTATTGGCTTTTGTTCTTTTTTATATTTATTTAAGTCTAATAGCTGAGCATTTTAATAACATATGTCTGATAATGGATTCTATTCTATTTTATGTTAGATGACCTGTACAATAGAATTACATATCAAAGTACCTTGAACTTTCTGAGATCATCGACAAGCGTTGTTCACATCATGTATAATGAAATTTTTATCATGCTAGAGAGAACGAAGTTAATAACTATAATCAGGAGAAATCAAATCAATCATTTACTCATATTCTGAATCAAGAACTAACTCGTAATCCTTGAATATAGATTAAAGAATGTGTGAAAAGATTTACTATGTATGTTATTATACAAAAGTCATCATTTTGATGGTTTTTGTCAAAACTTTTGATTGATATTCTATGCTGAAAACGAATAAACTCAGCATTCTTTGAGCTATGTGAACTGAGATTGTCAAAAGCCTGTGTAATACGGTTCAAAACTCTTTTCTGTACCAAAACACGGAGATGAAGATTAGCAAATCGATTCAATAAAATCAGATGTATATATTTTTCGTCTGAACATATCCTTAATCTAGTTACATGATGAAGTTTTTCTTTTCTCATCAAAACCTAGTAGGTCCATTGCAAAGATTTCTTAATCGACAAACGTGACTGTAGAACCTTTTCGTAACTATTGAACAACTCATTTCAGAAAATGCTCAAATAGTATAATAATCATTTCACATCTTATCTATTGATTATGATGGTCTTGAAAAAAAGAACACAAGTCAATCTAAACATCATATAAAGATATGTTATTTATTTGTTATTATCATTATATTCTTTTGATGAGTTTTATTATCTGGTTTAAATNGAAAAATAATGGGTATCCGATAATAACTGATGAAAAACTGTTAATGATATTTTTCATACTTTTTATTGATGTAGAGAGCTGAAACTTTTATTACATATATATCTAATTAAGACCTTTTATTTCTGAAAATTTCAGCTCTCTACATCAATAAAAAGTATGAAAAATATCATTAACAGTTTTTCATCAGTTATTATCGGATACCCGTTATTTTTCCTTACTTTTGGGCCACCCTGTATAGCCTAAAAATGGTAGATAAAGTTTGCAATCGATAGAAAGATATTGTTCTGTTCACTTTTTAATAACATTATTCCTAAATCACTTATCAAAATTTCTGTAAGCATGCATTAAAAGATCACGATCATTCATTCATGTAGGCTTCTCATCTATGTTTTGTGAAGAGTATTCTATAATTATTTAATAATTTTATTTAATCTGCTCATTGCTCTAAAAATTTCTATATTTAATTTAAGCAAAAATATTCTATATACATGCAACAAGAGTTTTATAGTCTATTGATCTATACAAATGCTTGTGACTTAAATCCGTGCGACAATAACTCTATTAAGACGCAGTGAAAAATATTTTCTTTGTGTTCAATACTTTAAACTTCATTCCTAGACAAAACATAAAAGTTCTATTGTCATGCAGTAAAAGATTCGGTTCTTCCGTTTATGCAAAGACTGCCTCTCTATTTCTTATGAAGACCATTCTATTAATATGCAGTAAAATATATTTTCATTCTGCTCATTAGTTTAAAGAAAATGTATATTCAATTCATGCAAAAAATTCTATTGACATGCAGTAAAACAACTTTTTATTCTAATCATTCATACAAAAATTCCCATTTTTAATTCACTTAAAAACATTCTAATGTAAACTAACCTTGTCAAAAATGTTCTAATCAGGTGCTCATTAAGATTACTATACAAATAAATATGATACAAGTGTTCCCAACTTACGTTAGTGTGTTACGAGAGAGAGACACAGGAACAAAGAGAAGGAAACAAAGAACGGTGTTACGACGAATGAAATTAACGCACAGAAACACATAGCATTAGATAACCATTGGTTAGTGAAATCTACTTAGATAATCAACAAGGGAAAAGTAAATTGTCAAAAGAAAAAAAACAATAGAAATATTTTATTATTTCTAAAACCTTTTCTTTACCAGTTAACTATTCTTTATGTTTTTTGTTGCTTTTCTTGTATATTTAATCCAATGGAAATGGATTATTACATAAAGATAAAAGATTACCTGCTATCGACTAAAATACATCCTCACATTAATAGAATTAAACACACTTGACAGTTTAAGTGCATTTATTGTAGATCGAATATAATCTTTTGTTACATAAATAATCAAACTTTTTTCGGCTGTTTTTTTCAAGGATTCCAATCGAATTATTTGTTTCTTTTCATTTTCTTACCTTGTATGATTTAACCCATCTTTGTATTGTTTTCTATAGAAAAACGGATGTAGATATGCTAGCGATGACAATATTTTCAGTAGTATCACAAAATTCATCGATAGCAACATACATACGTACACCTTTTTGCACAAATTTATTGTATGGGACTTATCATGAAACAACATAAGAAGTTACTAATTTACACTCTATTATGCAAAAACTTGTTTTTCAACCTGGAACTGATATTAAATTTCTTCCCGTTCATAAATCTTTTTTGTTTTCAGTACTCTAATCGAAGTGGAAGCACTTAGTCATAATAAACAGATAGTTGTTTGCTTTACTTTTAGTGTACTTTGGATAGAATGTTATATTAATTAGTATTAACAAGCAGCTTCTCTTCAATTAACTTTTCTTTATGCCAATTCATTAAAATGTATGATATATCTATGTTAAAATGCATTAACTTGTGTAAATTCCTTGCATACAGACGTTAAAACATGTTCATTAATCTAATATCTTAGTTAAATCCGTTTAAATGCGTGAAACGTAAAAAAAAGTGTTTTCACGCGTTTATTTCTTGAATTTGCCTAGTAAACGAGTTTTATAGCGTTGTTTTCTTCAATTCTCATCGTCAATGCATCAAAACGGCGTTTTGCCGTTTATCTGTCTGCATGGGTAGTACTTATATATGTGCGAGGAATGGCATCTAGGAGACAACAATACTAGTGGTCATCTCTTTTATCGACTGGTTTATTTCTGGTTCTCTTTACATTTTCTGTTGTTTACATAGTTCTAACTGTTTTTCTTCACATTTTCTTCACCATGAGCAAAAATTTTCGTTTGTCGTCACCTGAAAAAATTGAAATTGTGAAATGGTACGCCGTTTACCAAAATGCAACTGAAGTTGCTCGTCAATTTCAAAATCGTTTCGATCGAACTCCTCCAATATCAAAGAACATTTTGAGTCTTGTAGGAAAATTTGATGAAACCGGAAGCGTCGAAGATAGACCTCGATCTGGTCGTTCTAGATCTGTTAGTACCGACGGTAACAGAAAACGTGTTCGTGCTGCTTTTAAAGAAAGTCCTGAAATTTCAACAAGAAGAGCTACTTTGGAACTGAATCTGCCTAGAAGTAGTCTTCGACGAATGATGAAGGAGCTGGGATTGAAGTCTTATCGTCCTCAATTACTCCATGCTTTGAACGAAGACGATCCTGACAGACGTTGTGAATTTGCCGACATCTTTCTGAACTTGTTAGCTGACGACTCTTCCTTGCTTAATCGAATTGTTTGGACTGATGAAGCCATTTTCAAGTTGAATGATCATGTCAATCGACATAATTGCGTTTATTACGTCGTAGAAAACCCTCATGTCATCATTACTCAAGAAATGAATACACCGGGCATCACTGTCTGAGCTGGAATTTGGGTTGAAGGTGTCATTGGACAGTTCTTCTTTCGTGATAACGTAGCTGTAGACAGCTATCTCGAGATGCTACAGAAAGACATTGTTCCTGCTATTGCAAGTGAAATGGATTTAGAAGAAATATTCTATAGGCACGATGGAGCTTCGGCTCATTACGCTCAATCTGTCCGGCACTTTCTGGACAAAACATTTCCTAATCGGTGGATTGGTTGACGTGGATCGATTGATTAGCCAGCACGGTCTCCAGATTTCGCACCGACTGATTTTTTTTATGGGCTGTGATCAAAGACCGTGTGTATGCGACGAAACCTCAAGATCTCCAAGCACTAAAAGATGCTATAATCACCGAAATGCAAAGCTTACCAGTGAAATTTTGTCGAAGAGCTTGTCAATCGGTACGTGAGAGACTTCAACTTTGCAAAGACTTAGAAGGTGAACATATTGAACAATTTTTGTGAAAAACTTCATAATAAAAATACTTCACAAAGACATACTTTTGTACGTGTGATTTTCTTTGTCGGAACTTCTAATAAGTTTTGTTGGAATGCACAAGTGTTTCCTTCTTTTCAGTCATTCTGTATTGAATGCTTTTCGACTAATTACCACACCTAAATATCGTTCATATGATGCATCTTTGACTTATATCACCTAGTATATGTGGTATAAATATGAGATCTAACGGGCGATCTATAAGATAAAAATCGAAAAAAATATTGTTTTTCCTTACTTTTCGCCCACCCGGTATATATGTGAAGAGTTAGACATTAAAAGAGACAAGAAAAAAGAATAAAGAAAAGAAAGAAAAAGAACAAAGAGAAGATCAAGACGAGAGTACACATAGAAGACAATATGAACCAATTTTATCCTTACATATTACAGCTAAACAATTTCATGGGAATTTTATTATTATGATATTAGGTGAACAATGATCAAATAGCACAGAAAGATAGAGCATTGCTTTTTGTATCACTCCATATAGAAAGAAAGGTTTCTCAAACTTACTATGTGGTACTAAAGTGTCACTCTAACTAATTTTATACTGTCGTAAGTAATTAAACAATCAATCGACAGCATTATTTAGAAACCTGTCAATTCGCATTGATAGAATTCACGTAGCGATGAATTTTATTACGGTTACTTTTCACGTTCATTCTGACACTAATCAGCTGATTGATCAACATATAACTTTTTTGATTTATCATAACGAACGAAAATTAACTGGTTGCTATAAGACGTAAACCTCATTAGGAGAAAAGCAATTCGAGACAAAATAGTAGACACAACTATTCCTTTTTTATGAGATGTCTTTTTTTTCTTTCGAAACTTGAGATTCGTGCTTCACACTGCATTTCGTATTCGAATCGAACTCGAATATCATCTAGGTTTGAATAGCTATCAAGTCTTTTTAATATCTATGATAACATTGTAAAAGCGCCACATTTTAAGTAGCTATGACGAATTAATTAAATAGAAGAATGTTTATTTAAAAAGTATCTCTTTTGAGAAGCGACGGTTTGGATTATATTTAATAAATATATTTGATACAATTACGTTAAATAGATATCGTGAAAATTTGTTGACATTTTTTTAGTTTACATATGAAAAAAATTTATACTATATTCCATCTTGCCATAATAAAATATCAATTTTTTAACATGTTAAAAATAAACTAACTCTCAATAATTATAGTCTTCTTGATTTGTTATTGATCAGTATCACAACTTTATGAATTAACTTAATAGTTATTCAATGAATAATAACTATGATGTTTTTCTTTCAATTATTTGTTTTTTTGTTATCTCATTAGAATATGATAGGAAAAACAGAGATTCGCATGTACTATCGAGCCTCTCTGTGTACGATAGATGCAGGCAAAAAGCTAATCGCTAGAAATAGAAAGGATGCTTGTCCGTTATTTCGTTTTTAAATTTAAAATACAAGATTTTTTTCTTGTGCAATTAATATAATTGTCAGAAGGAGGTACAGTGGTCCTCCTGTGGTGTTATAAAGTTAAGAAATGAAATTTTATCGATTTAACTGTGAATAATTCAAACTAATTATATACTATGATTAAATTCGTTAAGTTGCTAATTATTATTATTCTATGTAAATTTTTGTCTAATTCTTATTATTATCTGGTTTGTATTAAAGATATTGATGACAAACGTTTTTTTTTACCAGGCTCATTGCTTATCGAATCCAGTCCGCTCACGGCTTCAACGATTATTTTTTAAACTAGCAGGTTACTTTACGGGTCGAGCAGTCATTAAATCCTCACGATCTATTCGCAAGTCAGCTCCGCAGTTGATAGTTTTAATCTATTAAAATATTGTGATGTTCGTAAATAGAATGTTATCTTCTTTTTTTTATCGAAAATGTCCAAAAAGAATACAAGCAGTAGAGAAACGAAAGAATGAATGATAAAAAGAAATGACAAGTGAAATTTATGAATGATTCATAATCCGTCAGAGATCCAATTCTTGTACCAATTATGGATCAAGCAGATAAATTGAAAACGGATTAATCTGTCAATATCTCTGACTTATACTTATATTGTCGTAAAATATTTTTCCTTGATTTATCTTCTGTAATTTGTTCATCAAATAAATTAAAGAAATTCATAATCAAAAATAGACTTTGTTTAAATATTTCTTATTGCTTTTTTTCGGCGAATATGTAGCATATTATTTTTTTAATTAATAAATATATTCGTTTGATCATCTCATTTCGATTTGCATGGCCTTCTTGTTTTCATATGATGACACTCTTTTATTTCCATTCAAGTACTACTATAATATTAGTATATTAAACAAAATAAACAAATATTAACAGGCAAGGCAGGACGAGAGAAACATACGCCAGATACAGGCAGGTTAAACAAATTCATAGATTACCATATGTCCCATATAATCCATGAAAAATCAACTTGTTTATAACTCTGATAAGAAATATTGAAAAGATTAGAAAATAATCCGAAATAAACTATTGTTTAAATTAAAGTAAATATTAATGATTCATACTTCGAAAGAAAATGTATACTCTTATTATAATTCATTTTTAATGTTACATTATTTAGTTATGAACAGTATTGTGCAAGACATCGTCATTTTGAGTCAACGTAAAATGTATAACAAAACAAAGTTTTTATAATAAATGAAATGACGCTACGAGCAAAGCTAATCGTGAGAAAACGACACGAGTCGATACATTACTATGCATTTTGGACTTTCAAAAGAAACCACAAAAAAAACAATGGGATAGGTGAGATAAGAATAATAATCGTTTCTTGTCTTGATATTATCATTAAATAGACAGGGATGTGACGATAGGACTGTAAGGAGAGGTGTACACCGCCTCCCCCCTCCATTTTAAGAAAATTGTATATGCACTTTTCAGCTCTCAAAAAAGCTTTTTTGCACTCCCTCTTCTTTTCTTTCTCTTCCCCACATGCCTAAGTGAATAGAAATTCTTCGTCTATACTTGTTTCATTAAATCAATATGAATAAAGAGTTCCCAAAGAGAAATAACTTCTTTTTTTCTAAATGAATTCTCTTATTCAAAAAAACAAGAAAAAAAATAACAGAATAATTTTTTGTGAATTTATGAAATGACTTGTTTTTCGTTTTTCTTTGAACGCTGTAGATGTCACTATATGACACATCTAACGTCATTACCTCTATTTGATAAAATAAACAAGATGGCGTCGTAGTTCTCATTATTTCTTTTCTGTTTCTTTCACACATTGCTTTCCTCCGTGTTGCTTTCGCTTGCAGGTCCCATGATCATCATCGTCGTTTGTTCTTCTATTCTTTTTTTTTCTTTTTTAGTGTTCTTTTGCTTCGTCTTTTTCTTTGTTGATGTTGATGTCAAACCATCGACGAAAAGAAAAAAAAGCCGGCATTTTTTCTTTATAATGTGGGTACATAGATTCAAATAGAGCCGAGAAAGAGAAAGAACGGAGAAAAAAAAAAGCATCTATAAAAAGGAGTGTCTGTTAACTATACAACAGCGGCCATGACAGACAGCAGTAGATCGGCAACAACAATAACAAGTCTAACAAAAAAAAATTGCTCATATTCTTTCTTTTTCTTTTTTTTAGTATATATATATTGTAAAATAAACAGACCAAAAAAATCAGTTGTGTAATATCGCCATGTTGGTCTGATTTCCCTCCTATTTTAATCAAACTTCGAGCAACTGCTAAAACAGCAGACTCTTTTAATTAACCTTTCCTATTTCTTTATAATTTTCATCATCATCATTATTATCATTATGTCGACGTCAATGTGGCATGTTCAAAAACATCAAATCAATAATGTCTTTTTCAACTAAAATTGAATGCCCAATATATTAAAGTTATTAAATAATAAAAATAATTATTCGTCAACTGGGTGGCAAGGGCAGTGCTGGTCAAGAACAACAGCAGGTTTGTTATTGCTCCATAATTTGAAATAAGAAAGAAAATCTCATTGCATCATACATGAATTTCCGTCTTTTTTTTTATAGCAGGTATTAATAATCAGTGGTTGTCAACAAACTCCTTTATTTAAATCTTCCAAAAATTACAATGGTCATTGTCGTGGTAGGTCTTCGAACAGCTGGAAAAACAATAAATTCATTAACATCAACTCTGGAAAGATTATGTTCCAAAGAAGAACAAACATGGAAAGATCGAATATTCAATCAAATTAGATTAGTAAGCTTTTCTGTTTGTTTCTGTTAAACTAGGAAATAATGAAAGAAACAAAAAAACATTCTTGTTTTTGTTCTTTTCCTTTTTATAGAAGATATTTTTGTCGGTTATTTTACATATTTAGCATAACACTACATCTTGTTGACAATAATAAGGATCATGGTGAAAGGCCAACATAACTTCTTTTTAGGAGAAACGAGAGGCAAATATAGATAAGAACAGTTAATACCTCATATTTACATTTGTCGAAGAAATGATAAAGAAAAAAGAAAGAGAACATAATGTATACAAACGGATAAACAAATGTTTTCTTCTAGTTTTTCTTTTTCTTCCTTTCAATATTAAGTGTCCATCAATCATTTCATCCCGAAGGTATAGACATTCTTAACTGATCATGACTGATGTCCTTTTTTCCTGTCAAAATTTACTACATTAACAAAAAATGAGTTGAGTCTCTATATTTACATTAGAAGGTTTTATTTAGTTTTAATAAAAGGCTTCATATGTTTCTATTTCTTTCATTATTTATTGATTTATCTTAAAACTGAAATAAACAAATTTATTTTATTTAAGGACGAAGTGAACAGTTCCCAACGCAATCATGCATCATCATGGCTTCGCAAAGTGGCAGCATCAATGCATTTTGGTATTGATACTTATGCACTTAGTGTCGATTTACTTGATCGATTTTTGGCTACACTTAAAGTATGTTTATGAAAATTTTCATGAGAAAAATATATTTAATAAAATTGTGTAAAGGTTCGTCCTAAATTTCTGGAATGTTTGGCTGTTGGCTGTTTGTATATAGCGGCCAAATGCAAAGAAGAAGATGATACAATTCCTATAACACCAGAATTTGTTATTGATTGTAATGCAAGTTGTTCAGCTAATGAACTTCTTCGTATGGAACGTTTGATGTTGGAAAAATTTAATTGGTTTGCTGATTTTGTTACATCAGTCGATTTTTTACAAATTGTAAGATGAAAAAGAATTATTTTCATTTTCTTTTTAATAAGAATATTTATTTTATTGTTGTTTTTTGTTTTAGTACTTTGCAATTTTATTACTAAAATCGAATAGTCAACATGAAGGAGATGAAAATGAAGCGGCTTTAGTTGAAAAATATGCTGATTTAGAATTAAAATTAGCATCATGTTTACAACATCATCGTTTAGCTACATTTAAACCACGAATTCTTGCTTTGGCTTTAATTAGTTTAGAATTGGAAAAACAACAAGCATTAGAACCAGAAATCAATATTGATTGGCTTGCTTCTATTACTTATTTACAACATTTAGCAAAAGTAAATTAGAAATAAAATGAAAATATTTTTTTTAAAAATTCTTTTTTTTTCTTATTTTATTAAGATTGAAAGTGATGCCTTATTGTCATGTCGAGATTTGATCGTTCGTCTGTCACCATCATACAAAGTTGTTCGATTGGAATTGGCTGATCTTGCTTTCATATCCCGTGCTTATAATTCTTCAAGTTCATTGAAACCATGGATTAGTTTACCTGGTCGACCAACCTATGCCGATGTTGTTTCTGGTCGCGCTGCTCCTGCTGCCCAATAAATGTGTGTCAATTTTAGTTTCTTTTTACAAAAAAAAAAAAATTTCATGTGAGCATTAAGAACAAACTCGAAAAAATATTGAAGATGGTGAAGTCAAAAAAAAAATCAACGCTTTATTTCTTTTCTTTTCTTTTCTCTTCTCGCTTTTTTTTCTTTATTTTTTTTCTTTGCTAAATCCAAAATTGACGTCGCATGTCTGATATTAACATAGATGTACACATATAAAAATCTATTCTCCATTCATTTTATTTCTATCTCATCTTGAAACAGTGGTTAACAGAGAAAAAAAAAACAAAACAATAAAAATATACTCTTGTAAATTAAAATGAGAATGCATTCCATCTTTATCGATCGGCAAGTAAGTGGAAAAACCACGATAGTATTATAGAAAACAAAACTAAACACTATTGGAGAATGGATTTAATTCATTTATTTCTATTTTGTCTTGTCTACAGTCTTAGATATATATATATACCTATATTATTTTTGTTTTCACTCCATGTATAGAAAAAAAATAATTAATTGTATTTATTGTCCTATATACTTCTTTGTGCTTCTATAATGTAAATACAGAAGATCTCATTATAACACAAACGTTTATCTTTTGTTCACTATTCTTTACATTTTATTTTATTGTAATATTTATCTCTAGAACTTTCCTGTCCTCTTTTTTTTCTCTTTTCTTTTTCATTTCTCTCGAATAGCTATCATATCCTTTTGTGTACATAGATACTGAAAAAAAACTCAGCAAAAATAAATAAATAAATATGTAGAAATGTGAAAATAATTTTTGAGTCCTTGATAAAATGTATACATATATATATATATATATATATATATGTATATCCATGTATTGCCTTGATCGATATAATGTTAAGTAGACAAGAATATCATGAAATGATATAGAATTAAATGATTCATTGATACGAAAACAAGGTTATTTTTAGTTGTCAAGGTACCAATGAATAAATACAAATGAAGGAAAACAAAGTAAAGGTAAATAAAAGCATGAAAACAATAACCAAAAAACAAGAAAAAAAATGTCATAGATTGATAAACAAGAATGAAATTGAAAGACTAAGTCCAAAGGACAACGTATTTCACTTTTTTAAATTCAATATCAACCTTAATAAAAAGCAATACCTTGAAATATAATGTCAGGTTCATGGCAAACATTTTAAGCATTTAACAAAAGTAAAGGCTTACCGATTGAATGCACTGTGTCTAATGTAGCAATTATCTGCATACAAAAGAAACAATGACCTTTGTCAAGTGGCTATTGACAGATTCGTTATTATGCGCATTACAAATGATTATATCGATACAGTTAGTTTAAATAAGTAAAAGAACAAGTATTTCTAAAGCAATATTTTATCTTAATAAAACTGTTCATTTATATTTAATTATTAATATTCCGATTAAGTAGTTTTTCTAATAAAAACAAAATAAGAAATATTCTCGATAGAATATTCAATGTATTATTTTCACACTGATTTCATTTTATATTTTATAATTATTCGTTTGACTTGTTTTCATCATTAATAAACTCAATGATCGAAATCGTACTTGTTTTTCCTTCTCTTTATGCTATTTATTACATATTTTGTACATTTTCTATAACCTTGACAAAAAAATATTCTTTTAATTACTGTACATCTTACTGACCCATTTAATATTTATGATTGCTATTCGATAATACATTAGATCGACATGTTCTATTATCATAACGAAATATAAAAAGAAACAATGATTGATTGTTATTTGATAGTGGATTATATTTTAAATATCTTATTATAATTGAGATATTTCATTGATGAGTTAATATTAAGATGATTATAGAATATGTTCGGAATATACAAAGCTTTTAGAACAATTCTTGCAGGATTAAATTGTCAAATACGATATAGTTACTGTTGTTAATCACTGTGAGATTGTTTTATTCGTTCTATTTTGAAAGACATTTCTTCATCATACGCTTACTGAATCCTCTAGAAATACCATAATGAAGTAATTCATTTATTATAATGATATGTTATTGATATATGGTCTGTGATCTTATATCAACAACGTGTGTCACGGTCGGTGACGAAGAAGAAGAACATTGCTAGGAATGTCTGTAACGTCTGTTGTATGTCGGTGCTAAAATGTTTGTTATGTCTGTGATGAGCTATTCGTAGAATGTCTGTCAAAGTTTGTCAGTTCTATCTGTTATGATCTGCGAGACGCAAGAGACAGTTGAAAATTTCTATCCTCAATACTTCAACATTTTCATTAGATCGTATTTCACAAAATTATCAACTGAATTGAATTTATCTACAAATTCAATAAAATATTTGTTATTTGTATTAAAAGAATTTTCACAAATTTCATTATGTTAATGAAACAGTACATAAATAGAGAAATATCTAAAAACATAACTTAAAAAAAGAAAAAAATTGAATGAGATATGATAGTTGAAAGTTTTTCATGACATCAATCTGATATTATATCTTCTAATTATTATTTCGATTAGGAAAATCGAAAGAAAAATACCATTAGACAAATTGAAGTATTTATATAATCCATCAATGAATAGTTTTCGAATATTTTTTTGAAATGAAATGTTTGCATATATTTCATCACTCTTTGCTTTTATATTTCTATCAAAAGTAATTTTTCTGTCTTTGTTTATAAATTGTTCATTATACAGCATAGATATATTAAACAGATAAAGATTTAATGAGCCATTTATGATCAGTCAGTCTGTGCTGCATATTGAATGCAAGATGAAATGATTCCAATTAAAAGGCAAACCTGTTCGAAAACAATTATTCATTGTATTAGATGATTGTAACAATGGCAGACTTTCATCTTGATTAAACTAAGATATAATATCATCTTCAATAATAATATCTAGCAACAGAAATAAAAACTTTCATCTCATATATTGATATAATTGATGTTTGCGAAAATGTTCGAAAGGTGTGCGTGATCTATGTATCGTTCTCTTTTTTTTTCTATAGATGCGCATTTGTATATGTTTCTCCTCTCTTTTTCTATATATAGAACTATTTCTTCGAAAAAATTTGCCTAGAATTTATGTTAATCGCCTGTACTCTATCATCGCATAGACAAGCGACTACATATATATAGATATGTGTTCTTCTTATGTTTATATTTCTATTAATAGGATCTAAACAAATTAACAATAGATAAATGATTTTTAATTAGAAACAATATTTGAAGACAACAAATAATTTATTTTAATTAAAGAGAGACAATTAAGTCATATGATTGATATATAATTTTAAAAAAAATAATTGATGAGTAATGTGTATTCTGTATCAATTCTAAAATGATCTTTTGAGTAAGTTCATTCTAAAACAGTCTTAAGGAAAATGTATGTATTTCGGATCTGCAAAAATTCAGTTTTATCACATTGACATCAATATTACATTTGTAAGTTATGTAATATAAATATTTTTCATTATGTTGATTTTTTTTCTTTTAGAATATAGTTAGAAGACGATATGAGGCATCATATTGTTGATATGAAAAGGCGGAAAATTAACAATATCAAAATAACTTTTGAAAAAGAAAACATTGTTTGGCATCTGCTGCGACGCAATACTCTCTTATTTTCTCAATCAATCTAAAACATGATAAAACGAGAATATACTTATGAATATGAAAACAATATTTTTAGAATTTGATGTCAATTTTGTATTTAGCTTATTTAATTACGTTCTTCATTGTATTCTGATTTTCTTATAAGATTTACATGAAGATAAATGTTTATTAATCATAGGAAAATAGATCGAATTATATCAAGTTTAATTTCAATTGAAAAATAATTTTTTAATTAACTAATCTAACATTTAACATGTATGTAATATTTTCATTGGAAACATTAAAAAAATCTTTTCATATATCATTTTAATAAAAATTCATCGTCGAATTCAATTTTTTAATTAAATAAAGTAGAAATAAAAATTTTTCAAATACATAAATTGTTTTCCATCAATCAATTGTTTCAACTTGGTTTAATTGTATCCTATTTTGTTCCTCGCAAAGTTATTTGACACAATTGTTAAATGACCATAGTTAACTTTTAATTAAGTCTAAATGCAGCAAATATGTCTTTGACGACAGTAGTAGAAATTGTCTAACACTTTCAACATACACAAATCCGATATGAACTGAAGTAAGAATAGAATATTTGACGATTGAATATGATTGATTATTATTAGATTGAAATTTACAAACATCTCATCATTTTATTTTAAAATTGATCGTTATTTAAAAATGTTAAAGCATTATAAAAGTTTGAGCAAACCGAATGAAAATGTCATGCTTGAATGTAATCACGTCACATTCCGATAGATAAATTACTAAATCGAATACAATACGTAGAAACGTATTGCGAACTTTATAAAGACCATCAAATGTGTGGACAAGCTGAAGGCATGATATCGAGCGTTAAGTGTACAAAAATAGTTTATGAAACAAATTACTTGTTCTTGTCCTATATTTATAAAAGATCGTCGATTATCGTTAGTAGACAGAAAATAAAACTGAATTATCCAATTTCTTTATGCTTATAAATATGAAAGGGAAATAAAGTTATTGTAAATGAACAAGAATTTCATTTTGAAGATAATGAATGTCCGCCAATTGAAGATACGAGGATAGAAAATTAATTTTTTCAGTTGTGTTATACCATGAAGAAACGTTGTTATTCAAATGTCATAATCAGAAGTAGGTGTAGACGTTAGGGAAGACAATACCAACATGCGTTATAATTAACAATAACAAAAGCTTAACACGAATGTTTATCGTGATGCACGGATAACATTTTTTATTCGTGCTATATATAAATGTAAGTATGCATGAGTAGATATTTTATAATCCAATAATAGCTATATTTGTTCGCTTATTTCTTTTGTTCGTTGTCACGAACATACTTATAGAAGAGATATGTCTTGTTTAACATTCATTCTCAATATTTTCATGCGTGTCTTATATTGTTTCTATATATTTTGTTTCGTTCCACACAACAACATATCGTTTGGAAATTATAATATACAGTAGAATAAATAGAAGGAACTGTAAACAATCATCATGGTCAATCAAAGCAATATACTAAACAAACATTCTTAGAAATATTTTATGTCTATAGAGAAGATCATGAAGAACATTGATTTAGTTTTAAAAAAGTATTAGGCAAAAACAAATAATTTTGAACTGAAATGCAGTGACATCTTTTTTCGATGGTCGATTATATCTTCCAATGTCATTCTCTTTTCATCTAGTTAGCTAGTTAACTTGCTTGATTACTTCTTGCTTTCTTATTCTAGTTCTTAAAGACTAAAATTGATTATTATTAAGAATAATATATTTTTGTAGAATGCTTTCAATTATTTCATTCAATCGATCTGTTTCATATCATAAAGTATTTACTTTCTTGACATCCACCATTCGTCAATCGACATCAACTTCATCGGATATAATATCGAACAAAGATTTAGAACATCGTGATCGTTTAAATATAACAAGAAAAATGCGTCTATTAGGTTTACAGAGTAATCAAGCTCGTCAAGCACTTTCAATCTATGATGATTATGTATATCGACAAAAAAAATTACCTGATTTACGAATGTTTGCAGTTGCTATCAATTGTGCTATGATTGCTGAAGATTTAGCTAAAGGCCGTGAAATTCATCAATTTATTGAATGTAATTTTCCACATTTTAAGGATAATCTTATGTTGAAACAACAACTTCGTTATTTTTATATTAAATGTAACGATAAACTATCAGCTGATAAACTTTTTCAACAATCATCAACAATAAAACATACACAAACAAAAACACAACAAAAAACAAAAATCAACAAATCTTGATTATAATCAGATAGATAATATTTAACATAACATAGAATATATTCATAATTTTTGTTACAAAAAAAAAAAGCCAAGAATTGATCTTTGTTGAATCTTATGAAAATATATTAATAGATTGAAATATTTGTTTAACTTTCGTCTTTTTATTCTGTTAGAGAAGAAACGTGATTATGATTCTATCTGTATTTTTAGTGACTTTAATATTTATTCAGTACATTTTGTTCGAAGATCTTTAATGAAAATACGAATTATACTATTGTATTTAATAGATATTATTAAATATATTTATTTTTTGTTCTTTCAACGGTTCTGAATACAAAAAAAATATATATATTGATATTCTTTTTGTTTTAAATTCATAACCAAGAAAGTTCAATCTTTATCTCATGATTTGATTAGAATATTATTTTCATGTTATGAAGAAAGATTACAGATTGAGCAGTTTAGACGTGATCTACATGATCAGTTACTCATAGTGAGCTACTTATTCATCTTGTAACTTATGCTGGTTTATTATATTCAGTTCGACTAGAGAAAACTTTTAGTTCTACGACATCAATCTTTTTTCTATGTTTTGCAGTGTTTTACTGTTGTTTTGATATATTTTTAAACTCGAATGTAAAACCAAAAGCAAAAGAGATCAGTAGTTTAATAATAATGATTCTACTATTATCATATTATTTCATATGACTAAATATGTTTCTCTTTTGTGTTTTGGTCATTGTTATCTTATATATGATTGCAATTAGATGATAAAAGAAATGTTTAAAAATGCAGATATTTTTGAGTGATTCAGTTTGTATGAAGGAAAAAAAAAGAACTCCTGAGTGCATATATGAATGAAGGAATTGGTTTTGAATTTTTAAGTCAACTTCGGCGTATAAATATAATACACTTCATATGAAGAAATTGGCAACATCGTTCAAAGATCATCTAACTAAAAACAATTCTTTTGCAGGATAAGTTGAAGTAAGAAAGCTGAATATCAAATTAAAAAAAAAAGGAAAAAAACTTGATGAAGTAAATTTTCGTTTTTCAGAAATAGAATTAGACGACTATATGCCAACTTTATTTTCAATGATATTAAATCAAACAATGGTAAACATATGCTGAAGATCATATCGATGTAAACAGTGATTTTTCTATACAAATCTCGAAAGAAACAGACGATGTTATACATTATAATATACAGAGCTAGCACAATAACTTTTCAAGATATTATATTTATATTCAGTTTTCGCTTAAACGAGATCCTTTTACATTCTCTTCTTGTTAATGTAAATCAGATATTAGACCTGTTGGTGCCTACACACATGAAGCAACCATTATTTGGTATCTTTCTTATGTACAATATCATAATTTTTAAGATTCAAGAGGTCGAACAAAAATACAGCACACAATTGATGTTATGCAATCACATACAGAAGAAGAAAAAGACGATAGTTACGTATATTGAACAATGAAAAGTCTATTTATAAGAAAGGATCTCTGTACCATAATAAAGATACGAAAATACAGAATTTTACCAATATGAGCCATGAAATCCAACAATTCTTTTAAGGATCAAACGGCGAAAGTCGAATCGTTCGAAGTCGTACATGTGACAATTTAACAGTTGGTTATTTCTTTTCAGATTCATTCGAAATATGATTGAGGAACGTTTCGATTGTAGATATTTACAGAAATAAAAATTGAATAGAACCAGTTCATTATGATAACAGTATTTATCGAAATAAGATCATTCTATTAATTTTCGACTTACTAGTTTTTTACAAAATAAATACTGCTTGTCTTAAATAATAGATAATTTCGTATTAGTTTCGTCGAAAGATAATTTCAAATAATTATTTTATCACAAAAACACGAGCATTCACACGATTTCAAACTTTTAAATGAATTTGATTTCAGAGAGACTGTTTTTGTGAGAAATCATTTTTTATGAAGTTTAAAAGTCGATTTCAAATGATTTTAAAAGAGTTGAGTAAAATCTTAAGTTAGAAGTGCTAAGGATATTTTTTAAAAATTATAAAATAATATAATCATCAGATATTTCATAAGTATAAAAAAATATCACATTATTTTCATTCCATGATTTAGATCGTTTTTCGAAATTTCATATTGTGCTTCAATAATTTAATTTAATCTACACTTATATTATCAAGTATACTGTTTTAGGAGAAAAAATGGTATGCGTAGGAGCAGACAGTATTTCGTGCCCTATTTTGTCTATTCTAAGTAGTTAAAAATAGTGTTTTATCTATTTGCTACTTAAAATGAATTTAAGATAAATTGAATTTTTGTAGTTCATCGCTTGAGTCTTCGAAGAACAATCGACTTGGACTTTGGAGAAAGTCTAGGATAAATAATTCTGCCTGAGTTTGTGAATGACTCAGATGGTAGAAAACATAAACATTCTTTTTGTCATGTTTCCATGTTTTTCAATGTATGACTCTTGAATAAATTTATGCAATTTCATGACATCACTATCATGTATTTCTAATTAATTTCACGAAATGAGAAGTTCGTCATCAGTTTTCTACAGAAAAAAGTTCCATTAAAATTATGTAAATTAATTAATCTTTCTATTTCATGAAATCGCCGCTAAAAGAAAAATAATTTTAGAAAGCTTGTTTTTCTTCGTAATCTAATGAATAAGTATTGTTTCACTACACTAGATGAATTTACTTTTTGACAGAAACGATATAGTTAGTATCTCAATAATTTTATTTATTTCTTGAAAGACGATTGTTTGTTTTTCTTTTTCTTTGTTAAATTTCTCATCAAAGTTTTTCTTTAAATATGAATAATTTATTCTCAAATAAATTTAATTATCATCCTATGTTAGAATGAAGAATTACATAACGATTGAAAAGAAAAACAGATTTATTTGCTTTTAATGAATAATTATCATAAACATGACAATATATCGTATTTTATAAATGTTTAAGAGGAGATATTATTTGAGCACAAATCAGAGCAAGGCTATTACTATCCATGTTCAATAATTCTAGTTTCAATAATCTTTTTTTGTTCTCGAAAATTATTTCATATTAAATGGAAAGTGTCAGAAAACAAAATCTTATAACTACAAAATCATCTATGATAGAGTTTCATTTCAGCTAAACCGTTTGATATTTATTTATGCATAAGAAAAGATTAAAAAACGACATTGTTCATTTGAGATACAATATACTGGTAATTAATGTATCAGACATGTATGACTACGAAGGTTTTTCTTCTCTAAATTCCCTATTTAAATATCTTTTCAAATAATATCTCATTAAGATATATATGTCGTATCGAAGTTAGCATGTTTATCGAAGTTATAACTTCGATAAAATTTTTATCGAAATTACAACTTACACGC
>CAJNSZ010000090.1:270845-329911 GCA_905329745.1 Rotaria sp. Silwood2 | reverse complement strand
AATTTAATGCGTTTTGCGTTGTTTCTATTGGGAAAAAAAAACATCAAAACTGTATGTTTATATGAGCATTATTACCATAGTGGTATTTTAGGATAGGAACAGTAACGAGATCTGAAACCATTCACAAAGAACTATTCTCGTTAAGGTCTGTATTGATGCTAAGTTTCCAGTAGAAACTCGAAAATCTATTTTTCTGCAGAAGACAATGACATTGATTTAAAAACTAGCATAATAGTGCACTATCTCGGCAGTAACAAATTAAGAGCATGAACTCTTTTGTTTTTCAGGACATTCATTGCACATTGTCTCGATTGAGAAACAATTTATTAGCAGGAGGAGTTTCCTAGTAAAATGGCTTGTATTTATAATTTCTTTGAACTGATATCTGATATTTCAGATATAATTATAATTTTTCATTTATTTTCTTTTTGGAAACAACGCCAATCGAAAGCAAAAAAACATATACCGTCAAATGTTAACATTGAAAAAAAAATAATCCGAATATTCAAAAATTTACTTATAGTCTATACATATGAGGTAAAATAGTATTCTATCATCAATTTATAATGAATTATAACTGCTACAAAAAAGCATTGAAATACTTTACTGAAAAATTTTGTTGCTGTGGAAAAAATCTTGGCATAGTAGATTTTTCTTTATATGAATTTATATTTCTGTATGAGATATGGGTCATAGAATCATTTGAATCTTTGACAGAATATAGAACTTGAATATTTTCCAAGATAGTTACTTTAAAAAAAAAATTCAATTTTCTAAAATCCGAATGACTAGAAGCTGAAAATTCGAACACATGAAGAATTAAAAAATCAATGATGGAATCAATTCATATTTTTTCGGAATGAAACAAAACGAATCCCAATTCTGTAAAATACTATTCTAAAGAAATGTTTTTTTTATTTTCTGAAAACGAATAAATTGACTTGAAGTTTTTTGTTTGATAGAAAAAAAGAATTTTGTTTTTCTCATCTAACCTTTTTCTGTCGGTGTTTCATCATTGTTTTCTTCTTGTTCCATATTTAATTGATTTTCAATTATTTTTTGAATAATATTTTCATCAATAATTTGTTTTGATTTTTCTTTTGATATTAATGTTTGTGTGAAAAGTAATTCATTTGGTGATTCAACATCAGATGATGATGGAGAACGAACAACTGTTGATCGACTACTACTAGGTGTTGGTGATGGAATTTGTTTTTGCATATCTTCATTAATCATTGTTGTTGATGAGATTAATACTGAAAGTGGTACAATCGTTGTTGGATATTCTTCTTGATGAAATATTTGAGTACAACGTTTAAGGGGATCAAGATTTATTGTACGATCAACAATAGGTTTTTCACTAATTAATCAAAATAAATAAAATAAAATAAAATAAAATAAGAAAAATACTTGTTGTTCTGTTGTTTTATTTCAGGAAATTCTTCAAATAATTGATCAAGTTCATTTAATGTTATATCCGGCAAATTAAAATCCAATAATGGTAATGGTTCTTTCTATTATATCAAAAATATTAAAAAATTGGATTTATTTCATGTGAAAATAAAAATAAACATAAAACTTACAATGAAAAATGTTGGTGATATTTTAAGAGCTGGTAATAAATTAAAAAGAAAATGTGGTTCTAAAATAAGAATTAATAATAGATTTTCAAATAAAAGAATAAATCGAAATATCTTACCATATTGTTTAATAAACTGTTCTCGTTTAGATATTTCATCATTATGAATATTCTTTGTTTCATGATGAATTGTTTCGGAAAACTACACAAAAAAAAACAGATGAAGAACTTATAATGTTTGTTTTTGATTAAAGAAAAACTAATGTCGTACCCGATTAAAAATGTTTGAATATTGTTTTCGTCTAATACATTCATTTAAAAATGAATAATAAAGATTAGGTGCTTGATTAAGTTGTTGTAAAAATGCCATAGTTTTTCTTGTTCGATTTAATTTATGAGTATATACTGATAATTTAGTATCATAATCAACTAAATGTCGTTGAAGAAGCATCAAATTTCTAAAAAACAAAATTTAGTTTTTTTTTTTTTTTTTCATTCTAATTAATATTAAATTTGATTTTATCTTACTTAAATCTTCGATGTAGTTGATCAATAATTTCTTGTTTTGATTTTCGAATTTTTCTTTCAATGTCAATTAATTTTTGATGTCTTTTACTAATTTCAATTAAATTTTGTGAATGAATTCCCGATATATCTTTTATTAAAGCCCAATCTCTTTGATTACCAACATTTGAACTAAATCTTTGTCGTTGACTGATCAAATACTAACAAGAAGAAAAAGAAAAAGAAAATGAATTATTGTCTAAATAGAAATAATTGGTTTTTCCTACATCAGCACAATCTTTTTGTTCATATTGTAAACGTTTTGCATTTGATAATTCATTTTGTAAAAGAGCAAAACGTTCTTCTATACCAACCATATGTTTTAATTCATGATTCGAAATCCTTCTAAATAACCCATCCATTTCCGTATTTAATGAAGATAAAAGTTCTTCTGAACACTAAAAATATATTTATTCAAATTCAAATTATTATTCTAATATACAAATTTTTATTTACCTCATCAATAAAATGTACACATCCATTGATTATATCGTCGACTTTCATATTGGCTAACTAATTAAACAAAAACAAAGATTTTTAAATTGAGCTTATCTTACAAGAAAGGTTGTTCTATGAGGTCTTAAGCAACAATCCCTAGCAAATTCTCTTTTGTGTCTAATTTTCTCAATTAGGAGAGGATGGACGTACTCCGTCTCTCAGATATATATGACTTTCTGCTAGTTTTTTACATCTTTATGTTAACCGAACTTTGAAGTACCATTTTTTTTTCGCTGTTAAAACGTGAAATAAAAATAAGCAGACAATGCCGCTATGAGGTGAATAGGATTGGGGCACACCCTATGGGAAGAACGGCCTAGTGGCAGATCGTCTGTTGTCAGAGGGATCGGGTCATGATGGAGTTCGTTCTCCCTCTACTTGGATACCACTTTTAGCACTCCGAAGATGAAAGCACTTTCTGCGAAAATTTAACGAGTTTCTAGAGAATTTTTTGGCCTCTCCCACCTCTAAAAAATATCGGTAACCTTTCACATGTCTAATAATGTTTATCTATGTTCTTACGTTGTTTTGTAGCCGAAAATGTTGAATTTTTGAACATGAATAGTTTATTAAGAAATTTTTCAGATTAAAAACAGAAACCAACTAAAGAATTGAATATTTAACAATAAACTAATGACGAAATCGCCGGAACTGATACTCGCTGTTTGATCTCATATTTAGCCTACAAGAATATCTTGGTGAGACTAGTAGAAATCTAAAAAGGTCTATTGGTATGGATCTTTGGAGTCAAGTTATGATTATTTTACTGAATTTTCGATTCAGTTTTAGGTATATGCAGAAAAATCAGTATTTCAACGTAAAATTTTGTCTATAGATAGATCAAATGATAAGTAGAATATTACTGAAAGTTTTAGTCGAAATGAATTTTTTTTCTGTCAAGATATTGATTTTCCAAAAAATAGTCGTTTGTCACAAACATCTAATAAAAATCAAGTTCACTTGAAAATTCAATATCTCGACAAAAGAACATTCATTTCAACTAAAACTTTCGCGATATTCGATCTATATATATATATAGAAAATTTTATGTGAAAATACTGATTTTTGATTTTTCGGTATTGATCTAATACTGAGCTAAAAAAAACATCTAAAATTCTCATCGATTAATATATGAGACATCTTGTAGTTCATATATTGATTAAACATGTAATTATGACAAAAACCAAATCATTGATAAACATACGACGATAAATGGCATTATTATTTATTCAGTAGTCTTCAAAAACTCATCTGTATCGTTTCATCTATTAGATAAACACTATGGAAAAATTTATTGAGATTATTTTTTTAACTGAGAATTTTTCTTAAATCTATTATAAACGATTATTTTTAAAGAAAACATTGAAGTAAAATAATTACTTGAGCAGTAACCCATTCAAATAAAGATATGTCTCCTCCAGTTTGAATATCATTATCGTTTTGTGTTACATAATTAGTACTTATTGTTGCTGCCGAACAAATCGATGATGATGATGCTGATGATGATACTGTTGATTTATAATTAATTCCATTAGAATTATCAATTAAAGCTATCAATTTATTTGGAAGTTTTAATTGATGAAGAATTTTAATTGCACGAGGAAGACTATAATTTCATTTTAAAAAAAAAGTATTTTTAGATTCATTATTGGAATAAAAAAGGTTAAAGAAATGAAACCTCTGAAAAAGTTCTTTGTACGACGGTCTTTCCGATAAATAATTTTGATATATACGATTAAAGGAATTTCGATTAAGTCTAAAACTTCTGTAAACAAAACAAAGTAATCAATGAAACAAAAGTAAGTAATTAGAAACAAACGAGAGTGTATCTTCAATATTAGCAATAACTGCCATCCATCCTTGATATTGTGCTTGTTGATCACGAATAAATCTGTCACAATTTTGAACTATTTTTTGTGCATATTTATTAAAATTCTAAATAAAAAACATAATTAAATTAAAATAAATCTATATAATATCTAACTTGTGCAGTATCAGCTCGTTGAACAATTGTTTCATAAGTTGATGGCATTGATAACCATTGTTCAACAGTTGCATTATCTAATATTGGTATACTATTTGATGTTAATGGTATTTGTAATGGATGTGATCGTTCTAAATGTGATTTGTCCAAAAGATAAATTGGATTTTCTTCCTAAATAAAAAATAAACAATAATATTTATTTAAAAATTTAAAGATAAAAGCAAAACAAACCGTTCCAGCACATGTTTCACGCGTTTTCATACAGACTTGTACAGCATCATCATCTAATAATTCTCCTCCATTTATAATTAATATTTGTTTTGATGATGCTATTGCATGTTCATGTTCAATAGTTGATTTTAATGTTTTTACACTAAATTTTAAAATAGAACAAAAAAATAATAAAAAATTCTAAAACATACTCTTGAAACGCTAATTCAGTTTCAAACGTATAGGTTTCGCCAATATCAACTCGAAATATATAAAGCATTTTTTGTTTTTATTTTGTCAAATGCCACTACATAAATTCATTAAATAAAAAGAAAAAAGAATAATAGTAAATCTACAATGAATAATCCTTGAATTGATCTTAAGTAAATAGAATAAAATTGTACTAGTGAGCATTTTCCGAGTTTAATGTTTTTTTTATTTGTCAAAATTATCAATAAAGGGGAAGAAACATATGACAGATAACAAAAAAAAAAAAAGAAAAAGACGATATATATTTATCGCTGCATCATATGAAAGAAGAAGACGCAGAAGCAACAATTGGATTTTCATTTGTCGCCAATAGTTTTTCGATTAAAGGAAAAGAACGTATGGGCGCCATCTGATGATCTTATTGAGAAACGATATTTCATCATGTCATTCAAAATTTGCACCTTCGTAAAAGGAAAAAAATATACTTGCATCATTTCTTTTTTGCTTCTTTTTTTTTACGCAATTAAAACACACTAAATGGCGTGTATTTGGTTACCAATAGCATGTGATACAAGCTCACGTTGTAGATTTTTTTGTCACTTTAAACTTATGTTTTATAATATGAAAAAAAAATTATTTGAAACTTCTATTTATTTCATCTGTTGACTTCTAATAGAAATAATATATCATTTGAATAATTATGATGCAATTGAAAAAATAAAAGGCAAGAAGAAAGAAGAAAAAAAAAGGTTTTTTCTTTTAGTTAAAAAGTTTGAGATATAAGATGAAGTGTTGAGAAATTTCTTTTTAATACAACAAAAAAACATTCTGATTACTAACCAAAAAACTAGAACATTTTCAGTTTAATCACCACGCTTTCACCTTTACACAGCGCTGTGGATGTGAAATACACCAATCAGTGTGAAGATGCAATGAAAGTAACAGTGTACCCAGATAAATCTAGCTACAATTATACATATATATATATATATGTTTTGGTCAAAATTAAAATTCAGTCAAATTTTAAATTTGCCTAGTCATAATTGAAATTTTATTTTCGTCTAATATAATTTCAATCAAAATTAAAAATATAAGCACAAGCGACTTTTTTTTTATTTTACAATAGTTTTAAACATATATCCTGTGAGTTCTAAATTAATTTAGTCCATATTTGAACATCCACTTCTCTCTGAATGACATTTCGAAAAGCAGAAAACGTATTTTTTCCTTAGTAGTGTCTTTGCCGCATATTTCCTTGACAATTACAAGTATCTCCGGCTGTGGAACGACGAGAATCAAGTGTTCAAGTCTCAATAATAGTAGCTGAGTTTAGATTATTAACATCCATATGTTTGACTTTATTGGAATAAGCATCTTTTAAGTTCACAAATGGTTCAACTTCAAATGTATTCTTTCAAGCTCCCATATTGACAAATTAATTTACATTAAAAAAAAATATTTTTTTCAGTTTCTTTGGAAATAATAATTGGATTGTAAGCTTAATTCTTGTGACTCCGCAGCCGGATATATTGGGTGTCTCAAAAGGCCCTTTCACATAAATTTTTCGTATATCGTTGCTATTTAATTTGACTTTATCAACTAATGTTTTTTTAAATGATAGGTGGATACACCGAGTTTTTATTTATAAGAACAAACTTCAGAAGTACTGTTCAAAGCTAAGATCTTTAACAGAAACACAACAATTTAGTGTGTTTTCTATTTTCAAAAACATATTACGTAACATTGCTTTTTCAATTACTTCGGGATATTGAGTGATCCAGTTCTTTAAATTCTTCAATTGTTGAATGTAGTCTTTTCATAGAATTTTATTTTGGTATGTCTTCAAGAAAACAAACTGAATGATATCAAGTCAAAATTCAAGCAATTAAAACAGATATCATCTATGAGTTTTTATCGAAACAGAAAACAGACTAAATTTTCGTATTTTGATTAATGGTCTTAGTGTTAAACAGTACTTTTGAAGTTCGTTCGTACAGATAAAAGCTCGGTGTATCCACCTATCATTTTTTTTAAAATTAGTTGATAAAGTCAAATTAAATAGCAAAGATATACGAAAAATTTAAGTGTATGGAACTATTGAAACACCCTGTACTTGTAATTGTCAAGGAAATATGCGGCAAAGACACACCTAAGGAAAAAATACGCTTTCTGCTTTACCAAATGTCATTCAGAGAGAAGTGGATGTTCAAATATGGACTAAATTAATTTGTAACTCATAGGATATATGTTTAAAACTATTGTAAAATAAAAAAAAGTTGCTTCTGCTTTTATTTTTAATTTTTTCTCTTACTTTTTTCTCTTCATCAAAACAAATTTTAATATTGTCCAATCAAAATTGAAATTTTAATTTCAACCACAACATATGTATATCAACAAATGATTACATCATAATATTTCACCAATAAGTTATGTTTAATAAAAAAACAATGTGTAATTTTTCTTCTTGGCGAACAACAATCAAAGAGAAGAAAAAAAAAGATACATCTATAAATATATACAACAGTATGATCAGTTAAAGACGAATATGCAGTTTCTACACAATAGTGGTAAACTAATGGATTTATCTAATAAAATTCTTATTATTATCTTGGAAAAATTGAAGTCAATCGATGTGCTGTATTCGCGGGTAGGAGTAAACGAACGACTCAACAAAGTGACACGAAGTATAATTTCAAAATCAACTATCAAATTCTTGAGAACTTCGTCAACAGACTGTATTGGTCCTCTAAAGAAATGAGAACTTGATCGATTTTGTTCATATTTACTTCCTCAAATGCATCATCATATCAAATTGATGACTGTCGAATGTTCATCTATGAAACGTATTCTTCTTTCTGCTGATTATCTTAATCTATGGGCTTTTGATCTTTTCGAATTCGACTATAAGATGTTCTCAAATTCTTTTTCAGGTATGTTAAGAAAATAAATTATTTTCAACTGAGAGAAAGTTATATTAAAAAGATAAACTATGTCTCATGCAGATTTTTTAAAGATTGAAATTTTTTTTGATATATGGCTTCCTTTTTCGAAATTCTAAACACTTGAAAAAGATCAAATAATCTGAAAAAATTGTGAGTCTTACTTCAATTTGATATGAATTGATAAGAGATTTATAATATTCTAAAATATTTTATTTCCTGAAGAAACTTGTAATGATTGTTATTTAAGTAACTGTTTGTTTGTTTTAAACAAAGGAATTCACAATCTATGTGAATAATTTTACTAATTCATAGTATATTTGTATTTAGATGATTCATTTTTGTTCGCTTACTCAAACAACAAATTACAAATCTTCATCTCGTTTTTAACGAAGATGTATCATCAATATCAACAATTGATTTAAGTAAAAATGTTTATGCTAAGATATTTGCTTTAGGAAAAAAACTAACTACGTTGATTTTTGATCATTCTACTCTTTATCAACGTCCACTATCATTTCATAATTTACCTTCGGACATTTGTCATTCATACTACTCTTCTCAATTTGACTATTACTGTATCAACTTTCAATGATTGTCTTGCATTGTTGGATGGATGGATTTGTCAATTGTCTACATTGACAGTCACAATTTATCATATCGATCATTCATCATTATTAATTGATAATACGGTAAAGTACTATGCTAATAATTCTTTTGATCAATGGAAAAAAAAGGATTTTCTTTTTTTGAGATAAATATTAAGGTTTTCATCTAACTACGTAGTTTCCAAAACATTCTATATAGTTCTTATTTATTTTATAGATAGTTTTTCTCAACCTTAAATGTTTTTCATTAGGATCGTCTCGATACACATGTTTGTGACAATCGAATTGTGCCATTACTTCGTCGTATGACAAACATGGAAAAACTTAGTTTATATCTTGTAAAAAAATCGAGAAACATTCATTGATGGAAATCATCTTCAAAACGAAATTCTCACTTATATACCTCGATTGAACATATTTATTTTTTATATTCATACAAATAATTCAATTACTAATGATGTTCATCTGCAGAGTAGTGAAGACATTCAACGTTCATTTACTAATAGCAAATGGTTTCAAATCAGTTATTTTGCTGATCATTTTCCCAATGGAGCCGGAATTAGTAATATCTTTTCAATTCCATTCATGATGGAACATATGGATGGTATAACTAACAGTTTTCCAGGTGGAATATTTCCTACTATCAATGATTTATCGATGATTGACGTAAGCCCATTTGAACATGACTTTTTAAAGCTCATTGCTCAAGCCTTTCCATCGCTGAGAAACTTAACCCTATTTAATCATACAACTCAAGTACGCAAGCAACTAGCCTAGAATAATAATGATCAAGATTTTTCTTTCGTCGTGTATTCTCATCTGAAGTGTCTCTGTTTTTTCAATGTTCATATCGATTATGCTGAAGAATTTTTACATGAAGATAACACATGTCTACCTTCTCTCACACAACTACGAATAAAATATGAACAATTATCAACTGTAACAAACAATTTCACAAATAACAAAACTCGTCTAAACTGTGCACATTTAAAGAGTATACGTTTTTATGAAGTAATTGTGTTTCCAGAAAATGTCTATTTGCACTTTCCTTCATTGTAACCCCACGGTACTCTTCTCTTCTTATACGAATAGAGCAAAAAAAATCTTTTTTATTTATCTAAGTTTCTTTTTTCTTTTTGCATTTTTTTTATTCTAATTAATCACCAAATGGAAAAATGCATGAATGTATGTCAAAATTTGATATAAATATATATTAAGCGAGAGTTGTTATGATTACGAGATGCATCGAAAAACGTAATGAAATTATCATTCATTATCATTTATTTAAATTTGATGAAAAAAAAATCTTTTATGAGCTCCTAGTCCAAACAGGTATGAGTAATAATAATGACGAATTGAAAGTTTTCTATATATTTAAACTATAATGAATATCATGAAACTATTTCAGATACAAGATTATTAGGAGTACCCTTCCCTCCTTTCCGAGGTTTCTGCAGAACGGCTCTGCAGAAAATGTTGAAACTTTCTCGGCAAGTAGATATTGATGAGTAGAACAGAAGTTGTCATAGATTAAAAGTTCCCAGATGTTGTCTTCTATGAGATATTGGGGCCAAAATTAGGAGACTTTTCGCCATATCTTTTGTCCTTCGAATAAAAAGGGCAAAATACCGGACACACACTAAAAAACGCCTGTATTTTTTTAGTAGTACAGGTTTTGTAAAAGCTGAGAAAAATCAACAGAGCAATATTTTTTGAAATAAAAAAAAAGACCCACGCTAAATAGTTTCTAGTATATGTAAAAAAAGTTTCACCTCGATACCTCTTCCCATGCCAGAGAAATGGGTGTGAAACAGTACCTTTTTTGCAGAAAATTTGATTTTGAGAAAAGCTGGACACAACGAAAAGAAATTTACTGTTTTCACGTACAAAACGTAAAATCTTTTTGTTTTTTGTCAACTTTGAAGCTATATTCAAATTCTCAAAATGTGTCCAATCGATAGAGGACATTTCTAAGCACATGTGGCAATGAAAAACAAAAAATCGAAAAAATTTCGATTGCCACGTTCGGAAATACTGTTCAACGAGGCTCAACGGCAGAGACAGCAAGAAATATTTGTGTTACATTCGATGAGGAGGCTATTGACAAACCCACGTGTTGCCGTTGGTTTGCAAAATTACGTTCCAGAGACACCACCATGAAGGATGAACCTTGTTCAGAACAATCTGTGGACTTTGATGGCACAGCATTGAAAGCTTTGCTTCACACCGATCCATGTCAAACAATACGAGAATTGACCGCATGACTCAATTGTTCCCACATGATAGTGGATCGTCATCTTCATGCTCTCGACAAGGTCAATAAGTACGAAAATTAGATTCTACGTCGATTGTTGGCAGACAACTTTGCTCTGCTGTTGTCTTGACAAAACAGCGAGCCTTTTTTGAAATGAATTGTTACTGGAGATGAGAAATGGGTCTCTTACATCAACATTTATCGTAGAAACCAGTGGCTTGTTCCTGGCCAAAAACCATTATCGTAGGCAAAATCAGATATACACCCAAAGAAGACAATGTTGTATATCTGATGGAATATGAAAGGTGTAATCTCTTTCAAACTCTTCGATGCCAATCAGACGATTACCGCCGATGTCTATTCTCAACAATTGCAGCGTTTGCATGAAGCTCTATTTCAAAAATGATCGATTTTGGCCAATCGAAAAGGCGCCATTCTCCTCCATGACAACGAAAAACCATACGTTGCAAAAGTTGACTCAGCAAAAAATTGGACAGTGAAAATAGGAAGTTCTTGCACACGCATTCTACTTACCAGATCTTCCATCATCAGATCATCATTTTCTTTCAATCTTTTCGAAATTATCTGTGCAAGAAATACTACGAAGACCTCGATGAACTCAATTCCAATCTCACTGCCTTTTTACAAGTACAATAGCCTAGTTTCTAAAAACAGGAGATTCAACAATCGCCAGCAAGATGGGCGAACATTGTCGAAAATGATGACAATTATATTTTGTGGAACTCACATATATTTTTCGAAAGAAAATAGTGAGTGTAAGTTTTAATTCGAGGTTTTGGCGGCTCCCTCTACGCACCCCACCCCCGCCTTCCCATTACAAACTTTAGCAACCAGGGTCAATGGGTCGTTTCTATAGCAACGGAGGGCAATAGCCAATGGCTAAGCTGGCAACGAGAAAAGGCGCTCGGTCATAATAGCACCTAGACGATTCTGGAACTTTCTACACTGTTCCAAAGCGTTTTGTGAATCTAGGATTTCTACTGAAATTTCTGAATATTCCAGGTTTTGGTACATAATGCAGCGAAATGACCTTATTATAGATATCAATCAGTATGACGATTGTATTGTTGATGTATTAGATTTAGAACAGGATCAACATAAAAAGCATGAACTGTTCAGGTTCCACCTTTGGGAAATACTTAATATCAGTTGTTCTGTGTTTATTGAGATACATAATAGCGCTTTGGGAGCTGTTAGCAAAAAAAAAATAAGAGAGAAATATATATGCGAAATAAAGAAATAAATAAGATAGCGATTTATTAACAATTTATTATTTGTTCCAGAGCAACTATTATCTGTTAGAGCTTTGTCACTTTAGGTATTTTCTATTAGTATAATGACACTAATCAAGATATGTGAGTTCCACATTTTAGCTTCAAAGGGGCTGCGCTGGCAAGCTTTTTGATTACTGTTGCATATTTTTGTCGTAAAATATATTTGATGCCTAATGAAAAACACTTGCAGAACTTATGTTCGAACCCATTACATTATAGACATTTTTGTTTAAACAAGATTACTTTAGTTCACAGTTTACTACTTATTACACATGATCATTTTTATCTCTATGTAGATTTTATTTTCTTACAACAATAGACAAGACAATTTTCTAATCTTATTTCTGTTTTTCTAAAATTTAATACTTTATTTATTTGTCTTTCAGAATATTATTGGATAACATATTTTTGCATAAGGAAAATATTGTTGTAAAGCAGAATTCGAACGTTTTGTTTCACCGCATAATTGTAATTCATTTACTTTGGCACAATTAATTAGTGTAGCATCTCTTGTGAAATTGTGTGTTACTCGTTGTAAAGATTTATAATTGATATGAAGAAGATTATTTTGAAAATACGTTTTAGTATCAAATAGAAATTGTTCTATATAATCATCATGGACATTAATAATATCAAGCTCACTCAGAAAAGAATATTCAATAACAGATAAATTTTGACTATTATTGTTTGATTCGGAAGATTGTTTGCGATTTTGTGGCTTATGATTAATCAAAGATAATTGTTCTATAAATGGAAATGATTTCTGAATTCGAAGAAAAAATTCATGTTCAAAAAGGATGTTCATCAAATAATGACACCACACGAACATATGTGAATAATCCACCTGGAAAATTATTTGTAATATTGCCGTAATATGGCATAAAAGATGGATATAAGTAAATATGGCATTGACTTTGTTTTGCCTCTGGAAAATAATCAACACAAGAAATTATGTTATTATTTGAAAAGTCAATGAAACTGCGTTGAATATATTCTGTTGATGGCAAATTCATTTCATTATGAATAACCATAATTGAGTGAATATAAAATCTAAATTGATTTAGTCGTGGTATACAATTAATAATGTTTTTTAAATTGTTTCCATCAATAAATGTTTCATCAGCATACAGCGAAAGATACAAATCGAGTTCTTCTAGATTTGACATTCGATATAGAAGTGGTAGGATTAAATCATTATAATAATATATTCCATAATTACACGACAGAGAAAAACACTTTAGATTTGGTAAATCGCCCTAAAAAAAATTGTTTTATTATTTGACAAACAACATTGAAGTTTTCTTGCAAAGCTAACTTGATTTTTAATTTCATCTGAAGAAGAAGTATCCATTATATCAACATAGAGCGTGTGGAGTTGATTAAAACGACCATCGAGAAGATAAAGACAATTATCAATACATTGTACTCTGATATTCAATTTCAAAAGAGTTGAAGAACGAAAAGTAGGAAGAAACTCATCATCAAACGATAATGGAACGCGATTTTTATACGATGATTCATATAATGTTAAATAAATTAGACTGGTGAAAGCACTCAAGATGTAATCGCATAGGTTTATCATTGAGAATAATGTCTCCTTGCTATTGTCAATTGTAACAAAAGTGTTGTAATCTGATTGTTGAGAATATTCGACGAAAGCGTTTCATCTAAACATATATACAATATTAGAAAGAAATTAAACTTATGCAAATAATATCAATATATTCAATGATCTAGTCATCTATATCAGTAAGTTTGAGAAATCTCTCATTTGTTTAGAAAAAAAAAACAATTGAATTGAAATTACTTACCGTTAAAAAGATATCGAGCAAACTTTTCATCAATATTATAAAGGCTGAGACTAAAGTCAAATGACTTGTAAAAATTGGATCATGAACAACTTTATTTAGTCGCTGATTGACATCCTGTAATGAATAAAGTACATCAACATTCTTCAGTTTTTGGAAAATAATCATAAGAATTTCATCAGGTAAATCATTCAATCCAACGCATGAATGTTTCATGTTTATTTTCACCTATCTATTTTTTTTCAACTTAGGAAGGTCAATATTTATATGCTTACACTCGTCTGTTCTATTTGACCGATATCGTCCATAAAAACAAGAATGAATGTTTTTTTTTATAGTCACAATTGGCAACGAAAAAATGTATGATAGAAAGAATGTTGTTATTTCTTTTTCTTACGCCTCAATCACGCCGACTTAATTCAAAGTGAATTAATTAATTCACTTTGAATTAAGTCAGTGTGACTGGGGCCTTACAAATATTTTGTAATGCAGCTGGAATAATGATGATTTTTTGTATACAACTATTAACCCTTTCACGCCGGTTTTTTTTAGCGGAAAATATGTTTGTATTTTTTCAAAAAATAGTCTTTATTATGGTCTGTAAAAAACTGCGCGTTCAAACGTCACAGCGCTCTCTTTCATTGCCCCAAGTCTCAGCACTTAATAGCCTTTGCCAGATCCCGAGTCACCAATTTCCTAAGGGACTGCATGCCAGCATAGAAGATGCTCGATCCTGCGAATAGTATTTTAGTCCTGTATCTTCCTCGAAACGCTTTCTTCTCCAAAGGAGGATGTTGCATGAGCACCCTGAGCTCCGCCGTTTGTAGTATAATTTTTATTAGAAGCGTTTTGATGCATCGATAGACTTACTTTATTCGAGACTCTTGAGAGAGAATGAGAGACGCTCGAAGTTTCGCACTTAAAGCGTGTCTTTCCTATAAAATTTCGACGCTCATAGTCTCTCTCTCGTTATAATAGAAGGAGCTCCTTAGACACAAGTACCAAATATCATTTCGAGTACCGTTTGATATCTGTATCTAAGGAAAAATGTCACCGTCCCGTATATGGGACACCCGGCATGAAAGAGTTAAAACGTTCAATATAATAATTCCAATCAAGTATTTCTCGTATATCAAGATTACCAACTGTTGAAAGACGTAACCATTTACGTAAATAATGATTACGTATTGATTGTTCTGACTGAAATATAGCTAATGGTATAATACGTTCAGTTACAGGTGCATCACGTGGAACATTTGCAATAACAAAACTACAACAAAGACCTTTGTCTTTAATTACATCTTTACTAAGCAATTCAGCAAGTCTAAAGCAACAAAATTTTGAATATGTCGCAAAATCTAGAAAACAAAAAGTCTAGAAATGGAAAAATTTAGAAAAAAAAAATCTAGAAAAATATAAATCTAGAAAGATAAAATTTAGAAAAGCTCAAATCCAGAAAAAGAGGTCGATGAGAGCTCCATAGAATAGAAATACTTTTATTTTATGAAGAGAAGACACGACAAAAACTATCCAAGGAAAAATAAACATTTAGTTTTTGATAGCTAGCAGCAATGAGAGGCCTTCGAGGTATTCTGTTCGATCGATGTCGTCGTTGTGGAAACGAGTACCAAGAGTATCGAGGGTGTGGGGGTGAGTGTAGGCATGCACCAAATTCTGTTTTCATTTGATAATGAGGATTCATTTACGTTGTCAAGAACCGTCAATTCCTGTCAAACCTTCGGGTGCTCTCTACTCAACTTTTATTGCTCTATCTGATGGCAATCACAGATATGTCAAATCCTACTAAAAAATATGCAGGATTTGACTGGATTTGACCGAAAATTCACGTGTTTTGATCAAATCCTGCGTATTTTTTAGTAGGATTTGACATATCTGTGATTGCCATCAGATAGAGCAATAAAAGTTGAGTAGAGAGCACCCGAAAGTTTGGCAGGAATTGACGGTTCTTGACAACGTAAATGAATCCTCATTATCAAATGAAAACAGAATTTGGTACATGCCTAGATGGGTGTGGGTGTGGGTAGGTCTACTCATCACACCCACACCCACACCCATACTCACACCGCCCACACCCACACCCATACTCACACCACCCACACCCACACCCCACACCCACACCCACACCCCAAGATAGATCGAGATCATATCAAAGGCTAAGTTACAAAAGTTAGAACACACTTAGCTTTGACAGATTAATGAATTTTTTAGATTGTTTTCTACATTTCTGTTTTCTAGATTTTTTTCTTTCTAAATTTTTTGCTTTCTAGATTTTCTTCTTTCTAGATTTTCTTCTTTCTAGATTTTTTTTTCTAGATTATTTTTTCTAGATTTTGCGACAGTACCATATTTTCTTTTGACATACTATGATGTCTGCATGAAAAATTGATTTTCGATAAGAACATATACATTTTGATTTTTCTGTTTTGATATGAAGTATTTTGGAAAAAATAATCGATATTGTTTATGAATAGCCATGCTTCCTATTCGGTCAGCTATAAGAAGAGATTGATGGAGAAAGAAACCTGTCATTGTTTAAAAAAAAGTATATTGCATATTGCGTTTCGAATTTCATCGACGCTCTATGGAAAAAAATTGTTTTCCTAGTATGAAATATAGTCTACATGGCTGACTTTTAATAACGACGATTTTGAGATAGAAAAAACGATATACTTGATGAAAATTGATATAAAGTATTTCACATAGTAACATGTATACTGTATGAAAGTACACATGTTTCATATTTTGTTTGTCACACGAAGGACTCTATAAAGGAATATTGACATTTTCTAAGAAATCATATGTGTATTGTTTCGGTTTTGGTATTAAGCTATTTACATATATCACAGCTAACACGAGAATTTCAGTTGAAATTGAAATTCGCAAAAAAAAACATTTATAAAAAATATTTTTCCTTTCTTACAGTTTCGATGAATAATACAGAGTTTCTAAATAAAATGATCTTTCATAAATAATANGTTGGTTCCCGTACATTTCAACTGGCAAGTTATAGCTTTTAAATGAATTTTGATGAAATCAAGAAAAATCTTATCGAAAAAGATATTCTATCATTGGGATATGATTGTGTTTATGATCAAAGTTCAATGACTAAATTTTAACGTATTAAAACTTTCAAGAGAATTATTTGCATAAATCTTGAGTTATATATTGTGTTTACAAATAACAATAATAAATTATTATAAAAATTTAGTCATATGAATTAGTCAAGGAGAGAATTCTGTCGAATAATCAATCATTAGAAAACTTTGAACTATTCGAAAAGAATTTCGTTAATGATGAGTCAGGAAATATGTTGATAAAAACACAGGAAGATTTCTTATTCGAAAATATATTTGGATGCAAAATGATAGTGAATAACTTTTCTTCATCGAAATATAAAAATGAAATAATTAATCATGAAAGAAGAAAAATCTCTTAATCATTGACTTAGAAAAAATTTCCATTATTCGTGAAGTGTTTATCAACTATAGGATTAAGAATTTCTTCTTATTATTTATAAAATAAAAGTTTAAAATAACCTGCTGAAAAACTTTTATTAACAAGTTTGATAACACGTCTTAATTTTCGAATTTCTGCATGATTATTTTCAATTTGTTGATGAAGTTCCTAAAACAAAAGAAAATATGATATAATTAATTAATAGAAATGAATAGAAATATAAAAACAGACAAGATTTTCATTGATGACACTAGATATTTGTTGTTTCATAGAATCATCAACTGTATTTTCATCAATTGATTTATATAATTCAACATTTTCTGTTTCAAGTTGTGCTAAACGTTCTTGTGTTCTTTCATATTCACGTTGATATGATGTTCGACATTGTTCGAGCTCAAGTTCAAGCATTCTTTTTGTTTTTTAATAGAAAAAAACTCAAAATAAAATAAAACGAAAATAATATTTCTACTTGTTTATTTGTTTTTGACTTTGATAAGCTTGTTCAATAGCATCGGCTGCAATAACATCATCTGTTTCATTCTCATGTTGCATAACACGTTCTTGTAATTTTGATTTCATTTCAATTTGTTCACGACGACGATGTTCTAATTCAGCATTTAGTGCATCAAATTGAGCTAAAATAAACGAAAGATTAGATATAAAAGAAAAGAAAAATAAATAAAATAGACTTTTACCTAGTAATTGTTCTTTAGCAGCTTTTTCATCACCTTTAAGTATTTGTTCTCTTAATGCTTTTAAATCATTTTTTAATTTTTCCATTTCTAATTCATCTAAATGCCATGAAGAATTTTTCTTAATTGTTCCTAATTTTGATGAATTCGTTATTCCTTTCTCAAGTTCTTCATTCATTAGTTTATTTTCTTGTTCAAGTTGTTTAAGACGTCGTTGAAGACGAAGAAGAAGGCCACCACCACCTGTTTCACCAATATCTTCTAATGTTTCATTTGTTTGCGTAGTTGATAAATAACGTGGGTGATTATTAACAGTGGATGAATGAAGAGGAGGAGGACGACGTGGGGTTAAACCATCATTGGTCAATGATCCTTGATCCTAATACAAAAGTAAATATATATATTAATCAGTAGTATTATAATCATCATGATTAGAAGATTGACCCATATAACTTATATTACGATACACAGTCAAATAGAACGAAATGACTAAGTATTCAATTATTTCTTTTATAGACAAACTATATAAATATCATTGAATAATTTCATTTTATTTGATAAAGAAAAGACTTAAAATGTGTGTAGTTTGAGCTGAATACGTGTTAACTCCTGCTGGTAAGACAATCAAAAAGGAAAAGAGAAAAAAGGTTTTCTTTCTCTTTTATTTTTGTTTTGATTGCTTGTGGGAATTAATTAATCTAAAATCCCACAGGTTTTAAATTTCGTGATGTTTATTTTCAAATAAAATTTCTTTTGTTTGAATATGTCAAATATTAGAATGGTTTTTCTATCAAAACAATGATCAATATCTTAATTAGATACAAAAAGAAATTTAGGTCATTAGTTCAGATTCAAAAAGAATATTTGTGAAATAGGACTCATAACTGGTTAAAACTATTATTTTGGAGAGATTATTCTAATAGTTTTATTGTTATTAGTGGAATGACATGGTAGATCTTCCAATATTTTTCTTTATAGACCTTACATTGAAAATTCTTATTTTTTGACGTTCTAAGTATTACAAATATACAATCTTTAATGTGAAAAATCACGTATTGCTGCATCTAAACTCGAGGGGTATTTAATATTTAAAAAAAAGTCAACTTTTAGATCATCATCATGAAAGATGATCATTTTGAAATATTGAATATTTTTCAGACGAAATATCCATTATGTTAATTTTTTTTCAGACTAAAACAGTATAAATTGATTTGATTTCAGAATAATTTGTTCGAGACTAGTAGAAAGATAATAGCATACGAGAAAATCTGAAGAAACGTTGATAAATAAAAATCTGTTGAAATCTTTCTCTTGTCTCATTAAAATTAACTTGTGCTTTCAATACAGGATCATGATTTTAGTTATTTTCAATAGATTCAATTATTTAACTATTCAATAATGATAGTTCATCACTTTTTGAGTAAAAATTTAAATGCTATATTGATATTTTAAGCAAAGGACAGAGAATACTCTTGTTATTCAAAAGGGTTAAACTATCTCTATCTATTTTTCGTGCACACAAAATATTGACTTCGAATATTTCTGATTAAAATTGTAATATTTACAGGTAAATCATAGAGATCAAGTGTATCCATAAATTTCGAATCCCAAGTCATATTTGAATCAGATGGTACTTGTTTCGTTGTATTAATATTTCCATTTTGTAATTCACTTTGAAGATTTTCACATTTTTGTTCTAATCTATGCATTTCAATAACAAGTCTTTGTCTTTGTTGTCTTTCAGCATTTAGTTCTTCTTCAAGCTGTTTAACACGTGTTAAAGATAAATCTTGTGTTGATAAATCTCCAAGTAATTGTTTTTCTAATTTTGTTATTTCTTTTGCTTTATTTTCAAGTTCATTTTGTAATTGTGTAACTAAGTCATTATTTTTTAAAATAATTTCATCTTTTAATTGTTTTGTTTGAGTTAAATCAGATCGTAATAATCCATTATCGGATTTAAGACGTTCATTTTCTGATCGAAGTCTAACAAAAAAGAAATTTTTAGAAATTTTCAAATAAAAAAGGTTTCGTTTATCTTACTGTTGAAGTTCTTCTTCCAAAGATGATTGTTTTTTTAAGTTTTGTTTTAATTCTTTACTTTGAAGTTTTAATTGTTCATGTTCTTTTTTTAAATTTTCAAATTCTTGTTCTCTATATGTTAAACGTTCATTATCTCGTTTTTGTTCATCAATTTTATGTTGTAATGAAATAATTTTATTTTCTAAACCTTTATTTAATTGTCTTTGATGTTCAATAGAACGTTGTTCAACTCGAAGTTGTTTAATTTCTAAACAAGCTTCACGTCTACGTTGATGTGATTGTAAAAGAATAATAGCACGTTGAAATGTAAGAAATCTTTGACGTGCAATCCACATACGTATTGACGATTGAATTGTAAGAACACTTCGTTCAATCATTCTTTGTTGAAGATTTTGTCGAACTAAATAACCTCGACAACGAGATTGAATATCAATAACAATAAAACGAAGTGCTTGAAAACTACGAAAAGCTAATTGCATACGCCATAATGATTGAAATAAAGTAATAGCATGTGTACGACGAATATCTTCAGCATGTTTTCTAGCTAAATATCTTCGTGATAATGTTTGAAGTGCAAGTGTTGTACGTCGAATTTTCAAATAACGTTTACGAGCATAATAAGCACGATATGTTGTTTGAATTTTAATAGTACAAGCACGAAGTTTTTCTGAACGTAATTTTTCTAAATAAGCAACTTGACCAGCACGAAAAAATATTTTTGTATTTCCAAATTGATATTTATCTTTATCAGAAATTAAATTTTTAAGAATATTTTCACATGTTCGACGATAATTTGTACGATCAATTAATGATGAACGAGTTAATAAACGATAACGAATAAAAAAATCATGATAAGTCCAACGAGATGGATAACCAGCAGCACTTATACGAACAGTTTCCAAAACACCACACGCACGTAATTGTTGTACTGCACGACGAGGTTCAAATCTTTTAATGTTATTTCCTCATTTATAGATAAAATCAATAAGTAATTTAAAAAATAAACTTACGTAAATGGAGCTTTTTGATCATTAGGTTTTATACAACGAACATAATGAGGTTCAGTAGAATTTAATGCTGCCATTAAACTTGTTAATGAATCACGAAACTAATAAAAAATCAAAAAATGTTTTATTTATTATTTATTTTTAATGAGTTTCAAAACAACCCAGTAATACAACAGAAATAAGAGATATGTTAGCAAGAATTTTTTGTTTACTTAAGTCTCAGTGACAGAAACTCTTCCATAGAAAAGAAATAAGAATCTTGTGCTTGAAACAAAAAAAAAAGTATTGTTGTGATGAATAAAAGGTAAAGGTGTGTTTGGATTCACACTTTATTTAGAATTAGCAAAACACAGTACGCTTATAAAACCGACCTGTGAACCAAGTGAAAGACGCTGAAAAAATTCATATTGATCAAAATTGTACATCTATTCGTATAAACTTACTTGAGATGCAACAGTTTTCTTTCTTTGTGCTTGAACTTTTGATGTTGCTTGTAATGTTCCTGTTTTTTGCACTTGATAAGATTTAGTTGATGTTGATGTTTTTGATCCACTTGTTTTATCGTCTTCGTCGAGAAATAGTTGAACAACAAAATCAAGCTTAAAAAGAAAAGAATTTAATTAGAAATAGAAATAGAAATAGAAAATAATATTACTTCGCTTTCTTTTAACATTTTCAATTGATCTTCAAGTACAGTATCACGATTCTTTTCGAGAAAACCATCGATTGAATATTCAACTTTTTCTGCAAAATGATTTATAATAAATGTTGAATTAGCTGTTAATTTTTTTGTTAAAAAATCTGGATGTTTTCCATGTTGAGTAACTAATTTCCTATGCCAATTTTCATCAGATCCTTTAGGCATCTACAATTTTATTTTTATTTATTTATAAATAATAGAAAAAAGAAAAATCAAAACAAACTTTGCATTCTTCATCTAATAAATCTAAAATTCCTAATTTGCTTTCAATTAAATCAATACATGGTTGATTATCATAAAATTGAATAAATGACCAAGTTATTTTTTCTTTCATATATTCTTCTTGTTCAAGTTTAAATACATGCTGTTTTAAACAAAGAAATTAAATATTTCAACTAAATTAAACAGATCTAATTTTTTTTTTTCTTACTTGACAAAATTGTTGTTGTAATTTTTCATTTGCATAATTTATGCAAAATTGTTCAAAACTATTCATTTCAAATGTTTCAAAACTTAATAAAGAAAATAAATAAATTCGAAAATTTCAATGAAAACTTTTCAAAAATCAAAACCAACCCGTAAATATCAAGAACACCAATAAATGATTGTCGTTGACCAACATATTCTAATGATTTATTTATTTCTTCGACAATCCATCCAAATAATTGTGAATATATATGTTTAGCAAGAGCATCTCGAGCGAATAAAGCCTAAAATAATTAATAATCAGATTTTTTATGCTTCAATAATAAATCAATTGTAAAATAATGGAAAAATAAACGAAGCCCAAATCTTTGCAGTGTTTCCTGAATTATGGTAACGAGACTTTGCAAACTGTTCACGCATAGCCTTCGTTTGGTTCTGCTCAAGAGAGAGAGAGAAGAGTTAAGAGAGAAAGTCTTCGAAAGCTACATAGACAACATGTATTCATCAGTTTTTTCAGAAAAACATATTTGCATTGGAAATTTTTAATTACTCTCGTTATCAATTGTGAACTCTTTTTCCTTCGTCGCTATTTCTTGTGTTAGAAAATTTGTAAAGAAATTTTTTTATCAATGAANAATGACAATTTTTTCGATAACTCAGCCATTTCTTGACGGATCCTGCTCATCTTCGAACTCGACCAAGACATTGTTAAGACTGAACTGTGTAGAAAATTTCATCGCGATTAGACTCTCCTTTCAAAAGTTATCGTGTTAACGGCCGGCCGGACGGACGGACACACTGACCGATTCTGGAGTGTACTCACTTTTTGAGTACACAAAAACAGCTGAACGTACGGACACAGAACTTTCACTTCTTTATTATTTGACAAAGAAATTTCAATAAATAGAACTGTTGGTTTTAAACTTTTAGATTATCAAAGAAATCGTGATCAATAATTGAATATCATGGATATTTCTTCCTCTTCAGAAACATCAATGTCGACCCGAGTGTAAGTTGATGTTAGTCATTTTCTGCATGTATAAGATTGTAAGTTGAGTCAAGATAGTGTTCATGGACGTAGCATCTGCTTTATGAACTTGAGTACTGACATTGTTGTTACCAGAGATGTTGATGACTGATTTTTTTCTTTGACTCACGCGCTACTTCACGGATTGAAGATTTATTCACCCGTCACAGGCTGCCCGCGGGTTAATACAATTTTTTTAGTAAGATATTTAACTACAAATTTGTTAGTTTTTTTAATGAGGCAGTGATTTTTGAATTATGAAACTAAGATTTTTATAATTATAATATTATCTTTTATTCCTGAACATACAGTATGTAAAATAATTATTTGGATACCCAAGGTTCAATATTTTGTAAAGCAAAGGCGATTATAAGTTACATGCTAATTTTTGACCAAAAACTGGGATATATGTAGAATAATAGAGAAAGACTTCCTCAATTCAGCGATACATATATTATCAAATTCTGCTGCGTACGGTTGATGTCGATAGATGGCGCCACATTCGCTGTATTGTACAGTAGAAGGCAGCGAATGTGGCGCCATCTATCGACAATAACCGTACGCAACAGAATTTGATAATATATGTATCGCTGAATTGAGGAAGTCTTTCTCTATTATTCTACATATATCGCGGGTTTTGGTCAAAACCTTATAATCGCCTTTCACTACCAAAAAAATATATTCTCAAATTTTGTTATACCATTCGATAGGCCAAAGTGTCTACTTTAATCTACCAATAAAAGAGCTTCTTTCAAAAACTTTTTCATAAAATTTTCAAAGTTTTTCAATAAACCACTCGATTTTCTATACAGAAAGTTATTCAGACACTTGTAGATTTCTTTTCATTGTACCTTTATTCTGCATTAAAATATTTCAAATTGTATGTCATTCGATAGAAAAAACAGTTCTCTAGACACTGATATGCTTCAAAAGCGAGAACACTAATAATAAAACTCCGAAAACTTTGAAACATCTAAAGTACCATGGGTTTTCCAAAAACCTAGGTTTTTTTCGATTTGATAAAATGAAAATTCAAATCAAAATACACCATTTAATAGAGGAGAGAAAACTGAATCGAATCATGTTCTTTATTTTCAAAAATAATTGCATGAAAGAGTTATTAATTACTAATTATAATTAGTCTTCTATATAAGTCTGTCTTTAGTGTCGGCATTTACAAAGCAAAATAAGACTAAAAAATTTTTGAAGGTCAAAGACTTATGCACTATTTAGTTCTCTACCAAATGATGTGCTTCAGTACACGATATTTATTTTTCCTACATAAGTTAAGACCATATGTTTACAGGTACAATTTCCAGTGTAGAATGGAAAAAAAAATTTATGAAAAAGTTTTTAAAAAGAACATTTTTTTTAAATAGATTAAAGTAGAAACGTTGGTCTACCATCGAATGGCATAAAAAATTTGAGAATATATTCTTTCTTCGTAGTGAAACCTGCTTTACAAGATATGTAACACAGAGTGTCCGAATAATTATTTTCCATACTATATATGTCACGGTCAAAATTAAACTTGGGCAGCATTCGTTTTTAATTAGGCCAAAACTACGAAATAATTTTGTTTTATTTAAAAATGAATTCTAATTCTCGTTTGCATGAAGAAAACGTAGCGCGTACCTTCTTTTTTCACTAGACAGAATACTAATTTTCACGTATTCATATTGTGATGTATGATGTACGAATGGCATCCTCGGCGTCGACATCGGAATATGATTTTCAAAAGTATTTTTATGAAGCAGCGAAGTAATAGTTTGAATTTTTAGAGTATTAATTCTAAGAGAAGGTAGGATGTGGATATGGATCATTCAACAGGATCACACCGACATCAAACACTCTCAAGTGACATTGTTATTGCTATTTTTTTCACAATTTTAGGTCTTATTGATAATTCTTTTTATGGTGACTGGTGTTGCTGGAATATTAAAATTGGTACCATTCTTTCTAATGAAGAATAATGGTAAGAACATCATGAATAAAAAGGTTTTTGACAAAAATCTATAGAACAACCAGGATTGAATACTATGTTATATAACTGTTCAATATTTCAATAGAAAAGCTTGTCAGCACAGCCACATTGAGACTGAAATGTGAAACTCACGTATGTTCTTTAGCCCCATCAAACTGGTACAAAATAAGTAAAGTGAAAAATCTCGTGTAGACTATAGTTCTTTTCCAAGATAATCGATCACCACAGCAAGATTCTCTCTTATTTATTTCTGCATTTTGAGCAGAAGTTTTTCATGGACGTCCTATTCGTTGATTAGCACTGTTGCTATTCATTCGTTATTTTTCAGTTTCGTATTTTGTTTGTCTTTAAGTGACATTATTATTTTTCTAAATCTTCATTTAATGAGCAAAGAAGATTGTAATAAATATTCATTATATGTGGAGCAGGTCCTCATGCACTCTTATATATTTTGATCAACTAACAAACACTAATATTATTTGTACTTCCAAATTTGTACAAGGTTACAAATAATATTTTTCTATCGAAGTACTGCTCCCAATACGAATGATATCAACATTGAATTTTATAACAAAAGAAAACTTCTCGAAAACAGGATTTAGCAGTATATCTAGCAAGTCATAGAATGATCATAAGCTAGAAGACTACAGAAAGTTCCAATATTTTAGACATATAATGGCGAACTATGGGTAGTCAACCATGAAAAAACAGATAGGTCTCAAGCAGTTTATAGCAGTTCAGATTCTGAAGAGTTCTCCTTGCTGATCATTTAAATAAAAAGATTTTTTAAATTTAGTAAATATACGGCAATGCTAGGGTCAAAATACTGAGAAACCTCCAACAGCTCGCTTTGCTAAATCTATGATATTTTCAGTATTTCGATCCTAGCATTATCATTTATCAATCAAACTTAAAAAATCTCTTTATCAACATGGTTGGTAAAGAGTACTCTACAAAATCTAAGCATCAAAAAGCTTCCTGAGACCTATTTGCTTCTTGTAGTTGATCACTCATGGAAGTCTTCAATTATTCATATTAAATCTGAGAAATTTCAGTAATTTTCCACCTCATTATCATACTGTCAGGTGGTAGTTATACTGCTGAATTCCATTTTCGGCGAGCTTTCGTTAAGCATAAAACTCAATGTTGATATCATTTGTATTGGGATCAGCATCCCTTTGCCCCGAAAAAAAAACAGTATTTGTAATTCTATAACTTAATCAATTTACCCTTTTTATGTTAATCATATGCTGGAAACCTACTCTACCTCTTTTCCTCTATTTTTTTAAATCTTCTTTTTGCGTTCAGATTCTATTTTTTGTCTCTTTTTTTTAAGGAAATAAGGTTTTTGCGAAAAATAGCGGACATTCTAGGTCGATTTTGATGAATCAATACGCTTTGAAGCAATAGGGTCAAGAAAAGCATTGATTCTAATACAGAACAGTTTTAGTACTTTTTTGGTTCTGTATTTGATGAGATCAGTAGAAATCGATGTTATTTAGAGCTGAAATTGAGACATCCTATGGAAAAAAATTCCTAGAACTGAACGAGTAAGAACCCATTCTTTAAAAAATTGAAGCGTTCGAACGCATTTTTTATCATGACGAGCACGATTATAGCAAACAAGTTCCATGTCCAGAGTAACGCTTTCTCAATAGAAGCGTTTTTGTTAGTTCAAGAATAATTCGTTCCTGTAGTTGTAAAACTTAAATATTATTCGGTTGCTGCTTTTCTTTATCGGTCAAAGTGGGAAGCCTGTCATGATATCACTTTTGCGTTAATTGATAGATGTAAAGTTTTGCACTATATTGCTGAAATGTTCCATATTTTCTGAAGACTTTATGAATCTGTTTTAGTGTTACTTAAGGAACATTTTAGTTATATCAAGCGTAATCTAATCCTCATTGATCAAAAATAAATACCGGTGACAAATAGGACATTTCAGCAGTATAGTACAAAACCTTACATCTATCAATTAACTCAAAAGCAATATCATGACAGATTTCTTACTTTGATCGATAAAGACAATGAACAATCGAATGCACTCTTAATGAAGAACGAAAGCATGCAGTCAAAAGCTGTTGGATAAAAAAATTAATTTTAGAAAATTATTCATCTTGACCCATTCGCAAGGGGGAAACATGATTTTGTGATCTAAAATGATTTAAAATGATTTAACATGATTTAATTTTGATTTAATTTTGATTTTCAGATGATTTAAATCAGTTGTTTCCTCCTTGCCCATTCGTTTCAAGTGTGTTTTAGAAAGTGATGAATATTGTTTACATCAGTAAAAACTATACCACTTTGTAGAGAATCAAAAGACATACCACTAAGATTCGGAGAGGGTCCACTTTCTCTGAAACGCTCGTCATATACGCTGTTTTGTGTCGTTGTTCTACCAAAAGCAATACAACAGCCCATCACGTATCGATAGAGCCACAGATCTGCGAGACAGGCGAAAAACCGTCTAGCTGCCGCCGCGCCTCGCCAAGGATCTACCATAAAAACAAATATCTTTTTATGCACTTTTTTCAACCTCATGTAATAATTACTGTTTCTTTTATTTCATAAAATCAAATAAAGTACATACATTTGATACATATAAATAGGTTTAAGAAACAATACAAAAATAGATAATGCGAACACAATGAATACCTATGATTCATATAAAACTATCAGAAAGAAGAGAATAAATGACAGTTGAATATATTATTGAATATGTAATTGCCACAAAACGCATTTGAATTTTATTGAAATTCGAGGGCTTATTTATTTCAAGCTTTTAGTGAGCACGCCCATCATTATCAGGAAACACTAACAAAAAATCAAAAATATACAGAACTATCACATGTATATAGATCCAACTAAAGTTTTTTAACAAGAGAATTTTATCGAATAGCGCGAGAGAGTATATAAAAAATGTAGTTGGATCTATGTACATGTAACAGTTTTGTATATTTTATTTTATTGTTATCGTTTCCTGATGATGGTGGGCGTGCTCACTAACAGCTTGAAATAAATAAGCCCTCGAATTTCAATAAAATTCAAATGCGTTTTGTGGCAATTACATACTCAATCATATATTCAATTATCATTTATTCTCTTCATCTTGTGGTTTTATATAAATCATAGTTATTCATTCTGTTCTCATTATCTAGTTTTGTATTGTTTTTTTAGCCTATTTATGACATCTGCTCAACCAAAACTGTATCGCAAGCAAACGAGTTAACTCGTCTATTCTCATACCATCTCGCACTTGCTTCGCTCTCGAAAAACTTGCCTCGAGGCGAGGTGAGACGGTATAACTCGTCGGTTTACAGGTCTCTGTATAGGACTACCTTGAATAGCATCAGTGCTTAGTCCTTGTTCATATATGCTAGCTTCTTCTACCCGCAAGCTATTGCAACTTAAACAAATGTTGGATGTCGAGTTTCTAATTTTGACGTCTTGGTCTATGCATGTCCACCTAAAGTGAAATCACAGTCAAACACTTATGCGGCAGATTCTTTTCCTTTTGTCTGTTTTTTCGTAGTTCTCTCGCTTTGAGCTTAGTACACCAAAGAATTGTAAGACAGTAAACGTCAGCTATTGAAAGTCGTTCTCATCTTTTGATTTTTTTTGAGCTAGTATTGAATACAGATTAACAACGTGTTAATTTATCGATTTTTGATTCTGGTGCGAGACTTTGTTATCCTTTTATGAGTAAAATTATGCATCTTGTTTAATCCTCTATTTTTCGACGATGGACGTCCTCTTTTTTCCTCTTTTTATGCAGACTATCGATGAAATGCCAGTCATATGACAACTATGACTAATCAATGAATGGCTACCCATCATTGTTGACATAGTGAATATAAAGTTTTATTTGCGCCAAAAATAAAAAAAATTGCACTAAATAAAACATTTACAAACGTATTCCAGTCACTCAAATTTTGACAAAGGCTTTGGAATATTCTAGAATTTTCTAGAACAGTCTGAGTCATGTTATTGATGCCGTTCAAGACCTTTTTCGTCACGAAGAAACTAGGAAATGAGTCTCAAGCCGGCTGTACTCGATTGCTTAAGTCTTCATTGGGGAGGGGCAGCGAAAAACTTTGACTTAAAATTTACACTCACTATTCTCTTCCAAAATATACGGGTTTGAGTCTTATTCTCATATCCACACCCACACTCCACACTCACACCTAACAAAACATTTTTTCATTACTAGATACTAATAGTAATGATACAATATGTATTTCAACATCTACAATGCTCAACAATGGTTTTTTTTATTATTCATATTACATCCGTATTTATTGTTATCTTCTTGCATTCGGCTATATTTTCTGGCTATACACTTATCTGGAAACAGTCCAAGTTCAAGATGAATATAAAAAAAGTATGTTTATTGCAATACAGTTCATTTCGTTTTATAAATGAAAATAACAACATTTTTGGTTTTCCATGCCTCGTCGCTTCATTAGAGATTTTTATATGAAAGGAAAGATATATTTTTGGACTGCAAAAATTCAAAGTTCGGAGTAGTAATCCGGGTTTGCTGGATCGAAAATTTATAAATAGGAGTTTTGACAATAAAAATTCGGAGTCTTTTTTATTCTAATTTCGGAAAAAATTTAGAAAGTAGTTGTTTAACGTTCAACTAAGGAACTACCAGGATTCCTTCTTTTGCAATTTATGGGATTTATTTAAACGACTGGATTTATCTGGATTTATTGGTTGATAATATATAATACGTTTTAAATACATCAAAAGAAAACCATAGTTCAAAAACGTTCACTCTCACCTTTAGCTGGTACACTGCTCTAAGTGTCGTTCTTGCTCTCATTCTCAGTTAAATGTTTGTCGACAGCCTAATTCCTGCCGTGTGATGATCAAAACTAAAGCGAGATTTTATAGAAAAGTCGCAAAAAATAAATCCTGGAAGCTGCTATTCATATTTGAGAAATTGTTTATTCAAATGGCTTCTTTTAATAATACAGTCTGTTCAGTTTAGTTCGGAAAGGCTTTAGATTCAAATAAACATTTAGTGTTATCAATCTTACAGCTCTGTACTATATAATGATTGTAGCAGAATAACGAAGACGTATTACTTGCTAGCAAGAGTTCATTTAGAAGTTATAATCGAACTCATGAAAACTCGAATTTAGAAAAATATTCCAATTTGCAAAAGACTCGAAATTGGGAAGAGTTCGGAAAGTTGGACACCGTTTGGAAAAAATGTAAGAATTCGGTATTGTTCCTTCCATTTTGAGGGATCTGTCAACCCTAATAGTAAGGTGAAAAATTTATTTTCGAACTTTCAGATCTCCACTTCTTTAATAAGAGAGGAAAATAAAATAAAAAAAGGATTTGTGTTTTGGCAGATACCATCTAGTTAGTTAAACAATACGTTTCAGAGCTTTCTGTGACCTTTCCTCATCGAACTGTAATGAATCTACGAACTACCCCCAGAGTAAAGCAACAAATGTTCGGAGAGAAATCAAAAAAACAACTTCTAAACAAGTTGTAGGTTCGTTGCACTTTCATAAGGAAACACTAAAGAGAGCTCTGAAATGCCTAATTTTGTTCAAAAATGCTTGTTCCATCAGATGAACTTAGTTTGGAAATGTTTTCCAACGAATCTAGAAAAATAGTTTTGGAGAGTTTTAGTTTTCTAGAGAATTGTTTTCACTAAAATACTAATGGAAGTCGGAAAAATATCACTCTTGATTGGAAGCTCTTTCTACTACTCAAATCTGTTTATCAGTTCATCCTAACTATTATCACTAAGACATCTGAAAAATAAAAATATGCTCAGTTTCGAAAGAAAACTACTAGGTATTTATCATATTGTTTTATTTGTTCGATATTTTAGAAAGGTATTCGACGATGCATTTCAACTTGTTTTCAGATAGGACATATTATCTTTTTCTGCCGTATATCAACAATATCCATGGCTGTCGATTGGATACTATTGGTATGTGTTATATTGTCTTTTTTTCTGGGCATTGTTGAGCATTTGTCACTGATTCATTTCCATCGAAAATTGAAGATACGACGAAATTTTTAGACCAAATTACATAAAACAGTGTAAATCAAGTACTGAATCTATTTTACGTTTTCTCGTGTTTCACGACGTCGTACATTTCTAGTAGTAGTTTAACCTTTTAAGCTTTGGAGAGAGTCGCGAAAAAGCATTGACCGAAGTCATGTGTGCTCAATCCTACCACAACCACTTGTGGTCAGCCCGAATCTCACCTAATTTCATTGCAATGCTTTATATTTATGACATAAGATAAAATTTCGCCTTTTTAGATATGCTTTTGGGACACTTTGTGGCGTATACTGGTAACATCAGTCAATCAAATGAATTTTTGGTTAGATAAATGAGGTGCTGAAAAATATATGAACGCTTCTTGTCCACTAAGGATCCGTCTGAATCCCCTCGAGACTCTTTTTAATGCCTTGCAATCGTAGCCCTAGGTAGGATCTTGTTCTTCTAGCTATGCTTTAGAGACATCTAGCAGAGTATGCTCGTAATATCAGCCAATCCCACTGACTCTCTAAAAAAGAATCTTGCTTCAAGAATCGTATGTATCCAGATGTCTTGTACTTTGATGACACTTTGGTTCTCATGAAAAAAGAAATTATTTCGAAACACGCCGAAATATACGAAAGGTTCTTTCCTTGCCGACACTGCAATTGCAAAAAAACGTAACGCACATGGAAATTCCATTGCCGAAAGAGCGATTTGCTGCAAGGCAGTCGTCGTCAAAACGGAAAATTTTCTCAGAGAACATGTGAATGCTCAATATACATTATACGATCTCAAAAATTTTGAAAACAGCAGATGAAAATAAAATAAAAATATTGAACAAAATAACATTCATATTAATTGGTTTTTCTATTTGTTCTTCTTGAAGTAAAGCTTACTTTAGAATCAACATAGTTCTATTACCGAATAGTATTAATATATTATAGTATTCCTATCTTATTAAGTTAGGGTCCGTACTCATCTCAGATAGTCAACAAGTGGCAGTCCGAAAGGTGCTTCTTTCAGCGTTAGAATAACAACAGATTTTTAGTTGTTTGTTCTGCATTGTTTTCCGTATATGTAATCAAATTCTGTTAATATTATTTTATAAAGGAAGCACAGATCAAAAGGGAAGAGAGATGCACATCAAGATGTAGCGATGAAAAAAATGGATAAGTCAAAGATAGATATACAAGGATGTTCCGAGCTCATCAGAACTAGGAGACAGAGTCAGACTTTTTTCGCAGCATAACGAGTATTATTTTGTTTTAATTTTTGATGTAATAAATATTTTCAATCTAGTAGTGCTATGGAATGAAAAACAGCTCCATATTACCTTTCAGCCTTCTTAGAAAAAAAAAAAAGTTGACTCATCATATTGGGAAATTTTTCTCGATACTTCTAACATCGAAAGCGTTGACGCTAGCGACTGTCGCTCAAGGCCGTATTTTCTCGACGATAGAACGAATAAAAAATTCCCAAAATTAAATTTTAAGTCTATAAAAAATTAATTACATTTGCGCCACTTATACTATTTTCGAATACAAGTTGTGCTATTTCTTAACAAATTTTATCGCCGAGGTCGACCATTCTCATAACAACTGCTCGATAGCAAAGCTCTTTAGACATGAAAGACAATACTGCATGTCTCCAAAACTAAAAATCTGAAAGTTTTTAGGTTGACCATGATTGTGTAGTCATTATACTTTCGTGAAGCAAATTTTTTATTTTAAGTTATAGTTTGTTCGAGAAAAACATAATTTAATTCTTTATGTTCATAATAATAGTTAGCAAGCTACCACTTTGACTAGAACTGATAACTAAAATTCCAATAATTGCTGGAATGAGCTTTATTTGATTCCCGATATCCTGTCGACCGAACTGCCACTGGAGATATTATGTCCTCTTCGATTTGCCAGGAAACTGCAAGAACTTCGGAACTATTTTATAATCTCCTAGTAAAATTATATTAGGTTCATTTACTATAGATAATAAAGTTTTCATAAATCTAGAAAATATTTAAGGTATAGGAGTTGTATATATTCCTATTTCTTTCATGTACTATGAGAAAAACTCGGACGAAATAGATAGAAACCACTTAAACAAGCCATAGTCTGATATTTCATCATATTTTTTCTAACATTCTCACGTCATGTGATAAACTTTATCATGTTACTTTCTATTATGTTTTATTTTCTTCTCAATAACATATTGACATTGAATAGTTTTTGAATACTCATCATATTTGCAGCAAATGTGGATCGCCATACATTTTCGGAAAAAACCTAATATTCAACGAATGATCCTACTCATTTCGTAAATATTATATTCATTTTATTATTTTATGAATCATTAATCAGTTAAAAGTTAATTACTTTTGAAAAATATCGAGGAAGAAAGGATAGAGAATTTTTCTAAATCAATGTAATCATTCAAAAAAAATCGTAGATTAAACGAATAAATGGATTATATGAACCGAAGTGTTATCGTTTATATTCTGTTGTATTCAACATCTATATACAGCGAGAATGAAAATAAGAATTCAATATTTAACAATAAGTTTATTGTAGTAAAAATTCATGTAAAATAAACATTAATAGACTTCGAAAAATTTATACTTTGTCATTCTTCATATGGGTCATTCAACGCAAAATGGGACATACCCCTCTTTCATTTGACGATGATTCTTTACAAGGGTTATTTTTATGAATGAATTCTTTTCGTATAGACGTATGTAGAAATGTTGGCTCTTTCAAGTTCATTATCGCAAGATACATTGTTTTAATCTTGCGAAGTCACGTTGCTAACGAATGAAATGGGTCATATATTATCTGATTGACTAAACAAATATTGTTTGATATCATGATGCTTAAAAAAGTCTTTTCGTTAGCAGTTTATTTCAACTTATGTTAAAAAACCCTTCAAACATTAGTGTGAAAGCACTTAGATAAAGATCTAATTTTCAGTATGATTATTTTTTTCAAAAACCTGTTAAATAATAGAGATTTTAAAGATGATATTTTGTTTAATCAATCAGATAATATGTAAAGAATGATAAAAGATACGTTGTTATACATCTGGTAATGTTTATTTTACATGAATTTTTACTACAATAAACTTATTGTTAAATATTGAATTCTTATTTTCATTCTCGCTGTGTATAGATTTTGAATACAATGAAATATATAAACGATAACATTTCGGTTCGTATAATCCATTTATTCGTTTAATCTACGAGTTTTTTTTGAATGATTACATCGATTTAGAAAAATTTTTCGATCATTTCTTTCTCGATATTTTTCAAAAGTGATTAGGTTTTAACTAAATAGCGTTTGATAAAATAATAAAACGAATATAATATTTACAAAGAGAATATGATCTTTTGTTGGAAATGATTGTATTATTTTAGGTTATTCATGTCATATGTGGTGGATTTCAATTTTATTATATTCATCAAGTATGTGTAACAATTAAAATAAGTGAAAGACCTGAAGGTATTGAAATGTTATCAACCAATCCAACGTCTCATGAAAGTTAAAAATTTTATTTTTTGTTATCTTATTTTTATATTAATTACTACTTCCATATCTTCATTTTTCTCATATCAGCTACTATTTCCATACTTTCATTTTTTATTGGATATCTCTAATTTTAGATATTATTTAATTTTGAATACATATTTGTTATAATTTTATCTGACCAACTATTCACTATGTAAATGGCTTCGTAAAATTGTTCACACAGTAGAATTTTAGTAATTAACATCATTACACAACAGTTAATGCCGATAATGAATCGTTTGAATTAAACGATACGATAGTTTTTGAAGTCATTACTAGAGCTAATACCTATGTCCCATGTCTTTCACTGTTAATTCAATTATATGTGCTAGAAGTCGATCGGTCGAAACTCTAATGCCATAATTGCTATTTGTTGAATCTGGACAAGAAAATTCCTTTTTGTTTGAAAGAACAAAATGTCCAGTGCGAAAATATATGAAAAGAATTTTATCGGCAATGCTTTCCGAAGATCACAAAAACTATCAGAAAACTCTTTTGCAACTTTTTTCAATTTAGAAAGAAACTCCACCGAATTAGAGAGCTTTTCTTTTTTTCTTCGTTTTCCAGTTTTATAACTTCAGCATAAGAGACTATTACCGTATCAAGAAACGAAATATTCGATGTGTTTTGCAGCATCCAATATGAATGCTATTCCACATATTCACTTATCATCGATTTTTCGTAACTAGTAATAACAGTTAAACAAGAACTAAATTCTATTTCAAAAGAGAAGCTGTTAGAAGTTATATATTTCAAATAAAAAAGAAATATAATCGAGTCTTCTACTAACCGATATTATTTCGAATTGAATGCAACTGCTCTTTGAGATATTCAGATAAAATTCTTTTGTTGTGTTAACAGCACTAAATTGAACTTTTAATTAAACTGTTTATTGTTCAGTCTCTCTTGTACGTTAGATTATTTATTTTACCATCGCTGTAATAAATAGTTATTTATATGTGATGCTGAAAAACATCAAAAGCTAATTATGAGAAGTTCAAACAAATATTTTTGGATACAGAAATTGTTACCAAAGTTGCAGAAGAGCTTCCCGATACTTTTTTTTCTAAGATATTAATAATCTTTGGAAAACACTTCTGATTAATTTCTTGCATATATTTTTTCATTAGATACTTTGCTTTTCCTAACAAAAAAAAACGAAATTCATACGGAAATTTTGCTCCATTCTCTAGCATGCTAAAAGTGAGATTCTGATAAAATAAACTATCCTAAGTGTATGAGGTAAATAAATCAAATAAAATTGTAATGAACCAATTTTATGTATGTGTACGTCGATAAAAAAAAATTGATTGAACAGTTGAAACTCTTTCTTTGCAAGTCAATATCTCATTGATGTTCTCATATATTCAGAACGTTAATAGATATTTAATGAGATAAAGTATTAATTCATTCCAAAATTGTATTAAATAATGCCATTTAATTTCTACCTGTTATTATCTTTAATACATAATTGTTATTATTTTACTTACATATAGATTTAAGCAGAATAACAATGAAAACAATATGTATGAAAAGTGCTCAATGTGAGGAAATAATCTTTCTGAGGTTATAACTTATTATCAACGTATTGATCTAATTTCTTATTCCGGAAATTGGTATAGATTAAGTGGAAGAACGACTATTTATTGTTTGTGTTTACATCTTTTGAGTCAAATCATATTTCATTTCGCTTTAGGTTCTTACTAGACTTCATTTATTTAAAAGTCTTCTTCAATTTAATCGTGAATGATGTCGTCTTCAATGAATGAAATTAACAAGAAAAATATACCAATTATTTCGTCATTAAATCAACAGCCACAACCATACCATGTGGACGATAATGTGAGTAATCGCTATATATTGTTGGTCATCTTTTCTAAGACATTTTCATTTTTCTTTTTCGTTGGTCAAATAATGATAGAATTTGTATATTTGTGTATGTGGATTACTTGAAATATAGGGACAAAAATGCGGTCATTGTTTCACCTTCAAAAATTATTCACAAAGAGTTAAACAATTTTCTTGTTTCCTTGAAAACATGCTATTTAGAATAATCTGTAATATTCAATTTATTTTGTGATCAACATTGTGTTTCACAAACAAATTTCATTAAAAAGTTTTTATTTTCAAATACATTCTTTTTAAAATCTATTTTTTAATCTATATCACAGTCAAATTTCTGTATAAGCTTAAAATTGATTTTTATTCAAGATCATCCAGAAAGAAGTATACATCTTATTTCAAAATGTGACCTTGAATTTGTTCATTGGAATGATGTGAATTAGCTACTATGATAATCAAAAATCTATTTCGAAATCTTTTCATTTTAATTTTAGACGACAACAGGACTTTTGACAGGTCTCGGTGCAATTGTAGTGCTCATCCTTTTGACGATTTGGTTTTTATATAAAGCCATTCAAGGTCTAGTAAGTAATATTTACATATTTGTTGTTTTTTTTCATTTCAATTATGAAATTTTGCACAACTACGACTTTTCATAATTGAACTTATACTGATCTGATGATTTTATGCTCGTATTCGATTACATAAATTCAACGGCGGCCAATTTGTTTTTTTCTGTAACTGTATCTTCTTTCGAAACTATGAAAAAAGAAATATTCAATTTGATTCCAAAGAAAAACAAATATTTCCTGAACTAAGGATAGAGTCTACAAATGGAAATTCATCTGTGTCTGTCTGTAACATAGTCACCACATGCTAACTATGATCCAAACGATCGTATGATATCTATTGTACAAAGAATCATTACATGATAGCTTTAATACAAATGAATGCGTAAGATAACGAAGGACATTAGATTTCAAATTAACCGAGTATTATCCCAGGATGAACAATACAAAATCCGTATATACTTGGTATTTTACCGTAAATGTTTGTATTTATCCATACATGATACAAAGAAGTGCGATCATACTACTGGATCATCTAATAGATCAATATACGACGATTTATGATCGCTTACGAGCGTGCTTGTTTAGCCTGAGTTATCTTTAGAAGTGACAATCGCTCTTACTAAATTATTGACAAATATTTAGGGGTAACCAAAAGTTCTGACAATATTAAATAAAAATATAAAGATAAGGAGATATTTTTAATTTTATTTTATCAAATATTCAGGATAGTTGCCATTTTCATTTGTTTTAAAAATTTAGCGAAATTTTGTTAGATCATGTCAGCTGCGTTCTAGCCCTACTAGTGATGGGATATGGACTTATTTTAGATAAGTTAATCATAAATCATATGATGCTAGATGGCTTATTGAAGATGAATCATCTAAGACTATTGTTCATGGAGACAGATTTGAACTAAAACTTTGTTTCATATATCCTTTAAATCAAATAGGTCTGGGTGTAGATAAAGGCAAGACTGTAGGCCACAAGTATTATAATGAAAATTGTTTGAAGCCTTTTGTTAATGTAATATGGAAACAAACAGAGATATCAGGTTCAAAATGTACAAAATTGCTTGACGATCATCGTTGACTTCATGCTCATTCAATGTTATTAATTATTCGAGAGAAGAAGACATCAATATAATGTCGCATCCGCCATATTCACCACACCTAATACTACACAATCTTTGGTTAAAGTAATTCTATCGAATAAAGTTTAACTGATTAAATCAATGAAATATGATTAGGTCATGCGGTTTCCAAGGTAGCTAAAATTTTTTTAGAAAAATAGCTGAAAAAAAAACTTTTAATAAATTGTTAGAAAGAATTGAACTTGGTATAAATAATAATGGCAACTATCCTGAATATTTGATAAAATAAAATTCAAAAATATCTCCTTGTCTTTATATTTTCATTTAATGTTGCCAGAACTTTTGGTTACCCCTAAGTACGATCGATTGTTCAATGTTGTATACATGAGGATATGATGTAATGATTATTAAGAGTTAGAGAGTGAGTCTAAATATATGACTATAATAAACTAAAATAACAATTTTTCAATAATGTCATAGTAATTCTTTTTGTAATAGAAATAATGGTAATATAATCAATTGTAAATAATTGTATTGACTTCTATATTACCTTTATAAATCATTTTAAATATATAGCATACGTTACGTTATATTCCAAGCATGAAGAAGACAGAATAGGATTAGGATGAAAATTTGGAACGTTTTTAATATTGAAACTTCGAATATTATATCGCTAAAATCAATATCCTATTATTTATGACCACATATCATTCATAGAAACTGACTAATTAGATATATATATACGATAAAAAGAATTTTCATTTACGGTATACGATTATCATTCGAAATTTAAAACAAAATTGTAAGATCATTATTAAAATAAAAAGAAAATAGAGTTACAACAGTGCAAAGTTCAAAAAATTTGACAAATTTTTTTTGTGGAAAACCCAATAAAACTTCATATATAAACTGAATTCTATTATAGTACCTTTTTATTTTGAAAATCTTATTAATTTGATTAAAGATGCATTCAACAATCACTAATAACATTTTAACTTAACGTAAGTCTCAAATCAAATAAGATAATTGTTCGTATAGACACGAATACTGATATCCATATAACAATGTGTTGTCATCTTTCCGATAACTATTCTTGGTGCTAACATATAATGCAACTCGATATTTTTTTGAATATCTGAAGAACGAAATTAGCTAGAAAGCTGTGGTTTTCACCATTTAAAAGAGAAGGATATAGGGGAAGTCAAACTTTGCTGAATTATCTGGACTATGTATTGGTCAAATTGGTAAGTTTTTGCTGTAAATTTTAACCAAAAGCTTCTGAAAAAACATTTTCAATTAACAATAAGTTCCAATTTAGAGAACCAATAGTAAAGATATTTCTCTGTCGATCTACGAAAGATCGACCCTTCTAGCTTATTTCATTCAGAAGTTATAAACGTTTTACTGAAAGCCTTGAAATCTGCTAATTGACCACTGGTCACTCTAAACTGTATTGAGTTTTGTGTACGCGTCTACGCTAAATCCAATGGTGGTATTTATTTTTGGCTTCGAAATGATTTGATGTTGGAAAGATAAGATCTTGAGAATACTCCATCCAACGTTAAAATCTTTGTATAAACTGAATTACAAAAATCATGATCTAGCAAATGACGATCATATTGAAACTTAGAACAAGTATTACCATTGGACTTAGCGTAGACGAGTATATGAAACACAATACAGTTTAGAGTGAGCAGCAGTCAATTGACCGATTCCAAGGCTTTCAATAAAACGTTTATAACTCCTAAATGAAATAAGCTGGAAAGATCAATCTTTCGTAGATCGACAGAGAAATGTCTTCGCCATCGATTCCATAAATTGGAACCTATTGTTAATTCAGAAAGCTTTTTCGAAAAAATTTGGTTAAAATCTACAGCAAAAACTCACCAGTTCGACCAATAACATAGTCCAGATAATTCAGTAAAGTTTTCACTTCTCCATATTTCTCTTTTGAATCTTGAAAGTCGTACGTTTTCAGCTACTTTCGTTCTTCAAATATTCAAAAAATATCGAGGTGCATTATATTTTGACGTCAACAACAGCTTTAGTTTTCCTCTATCCAAACACTTCATCATGTCATTATCTATCATCATTAATAAATGCGGAAGCAACTTTTTTCTAAGCAACTGCCTCATGTTCAACTATATGTACTTATTAGAATATAATCCAGTCAGTCATCATTCCTATATTTTTATAGAAGCAAAAATTAAAAAGATTAGGAATATTATACAACATTGAAATGTCTGTAACTATAGGGTATCATGAGATGGTAAATGAATTTTAACGTCTGGTTGGATCGATCCACTAAATGAGAATTTTTTATTTTGTTTAAATATTCAGGCTGAAAAATCAGACATAAGATCTTCAGATTAGATCTCTAATCTTGTATGATCCTCTAAGATCAGAGGAAAATCGTACGAAAAATCGTGATGTGTGCGAAACTTACATCAAGTCTTGATGTAAGTTTTGCACACATCACGATTTTTCGTACGATTTTCGTCTGACCTTACATGATCATACAAGATCAGAGGTACGATCTTGTGTGATCTTACTATTTGATTATTTGACATAGGTAGATCTTGTTTTACATTATCTAAGAAAATTCTGAGGGTATCAGGGTTGCTACATAGGAGACCCACATGCACACTCGTAAAAAAAACAGCTAAGACCTTCATATGATATACGTTGTACGCTTCTTGTTCCGATGGACAACTTTTTATAGTCATCTATTCCTTTTGAAGTAGACATCATCTTACGTCGGAGATTTCGGATTTTGTCAGCATTGTAAGTAAATCAACGGAAGAGTACAACCAAATGGTGGAGCTAGCGTTCTTGATCATTTTTTATCCATAAAGTATTTGTTCGCAATCGAAACACTTCATCCGAATCAGGATAGATTTTTCATGGCCCATCAACATTTTAATATTTATTTTTTAAAGTTACTGACATATTTTTACTTTTCACTTTTTTTTCGAACATGTGTGAAACAATCTCTGAAGCGAGTCATATATAGTTTTGTAGAAAATTTCATATGCAATATTTTAATTAAACCAAAAAAAGAAGAATAGAGAAGAGGTATTCAAAATACAAACAGTCTAATTAATTTTGGACCGTCTATTATTTGGACTCGAATGTAATAGTTATTTAAAAAGATCATGAAATTTTGATAGTAAATCGTAGAAATTGTACTTAACTTGTGCAATCTTTCAAGAAATATTTTATAATACGATCAGCTGATTGAAATGATCCTTCATTGACGTATACTACGCGTCAGTCTACATAGTTCAAAGTATATACTAAACTGTTTAGTTTTTATTTCTGAGTATATCATTTGAGTGTAATTACATTTTCTAAATAATTTCTTCGTCGTTTTCTATTTCACTACATGATATAAAGAAAGCAAATGAAGATGAATTAAGAACGATTTTGATTTTCAACATGTGAAAATAATCTGAATAACTGTTAAATACTATAGAAAATTTTGAATATTTTTTTTCAATATTTAATAGATCACACCAGTCAATTCATCTTACTCAACTGGTTATGCCTTCTTAATGTGCTTTTCCATTCTATTTACTTTATTACTATACATGATTTGCACAGAAGTTTTGTTTTGTGTTAACTTTCGTATTAAAATGATCGTCAAATTGACAACTGTTCTAAACAACTTCTGGTCAAGTTGTTATGTAAGTAAGAAAGTTCTCGTAAACTTTCACCATAACAGTTCAGAGTATTACCTAGGAAAAATTATGTCAATTATTACAATAAAAAATTTTATCTATAAAAGGTTCATCATTTAATCTATCTGAAATTCATTTTGAAAGCGTTATTAACATATTGAAAGCTGTTTATCAATTTATTTATCTGATGTTTTAATAAAAATATGATTGACCAGAATAGTTCGATTTATTTGAAATTACACTTGACTCTTTCTAATCAATAAATCTGATCAATCACTTGTTTAATGAAGCTTTTTCTTTACCTACAATAGAAAATCCTTGAAGCACGAACTGTTTTACTGATAAATCATAATGGTTGCAAATTATACCATATAATCTCGAATTATAAAATCAGAATAAATAGACCAATGGTGTCGATCTTGTTAGTTTCATCTCATAATGTTGTTATTCAATATGACGAAAAGCCTGAAACTATCAGAATCATTGAAGGAAGAAAAATCATGAAGATTTGAAGCTGGATCAGTTGATATAGAAATTAAAGGTGAAAAGCGATATTTACTCTAAGTAAGGAAAGCACATAGGATCTGAAAAGAAAAACTCGTTGAGCATAATATGCGATGACAAATTAGTATACAAATAAGATGAAATAAGGATGCCGACGGCGTTGAATATATTGATAATTGAATTATCATTGAAAACTTGATAACATTTTTGATAGAGTTAGAATTTATGGGTTTCGGCTCTGATATTCGCTAGGTAAATTGATAAGGATGATTCGTATCAATACTAATATTTCTTTTGTTTTTATTTTTTCTAAATTATAGAAACAATATCATCTAATGACGACAAAAATATATCACTTAGCTGCCAATATATTGATCAAATACAAATTTACTCACTATTCATCAATTGACTTAACTGAACAAAAGCTTACGATGGTCTAAAAACTGTCATTAAAATAATGTTTAATGTATGTATATATTGTAAATATTCTTAAATGTCCGAAAATTAATTTCAATTTATATTTGTCAATAAATATGCACATTTGTCATTCAATAGAAAATGCAGATCTCAAATGACTAGGTTGATCCGATAGAAAAAGAAGGGTATGCGTGTGAATGTGGGGGACGGGTATGGGTGTGGATGTTAGTGTTCTCTTCACCCACACCCACACCCTATTATCCATTTCATAATAGAAGGGAGATAAGTGTTTTTGGAATAAGTTTTGAAAGGAAAAAGCGAGAGAGTCGTGCGGTTTTCACCATTCGAACGAGTAAATGAATCTGCATTGAATGTTATATTTTAGATGTTCTCAACAAGCTTTATCAGAGTCTTTAACCATGTCTTTTGAAAAATTCACGTTATGAGACAGAATAACGTTGATTTTTTTTGCAAGACTACAAAAAAAGCCGAGTTTTTCGAAAGACATAATTGAAAACTTTGATAAACTTTGTTGAGAACATCTAAAACATAACATTCAATGCAGATTCATTTACTTGTTCGGATGGTGAAAACCGTACGTTTCTATCTTTTTCCTCCCAAAACTTATTCCAAAAATACTTATCTCTCTACTATTTTGAAATGGATAATAAATGTGACTTTATTTTGTGACGAGAAAACAACTTCTATTATATTTTCTTATACAATGTTTATATCTTAATCTCTATCTGTTGTTTCATATGAATATACAATAAGATGCAGCGCGCTTTCCGGCCTTTCTTTCTATATATAAGACGTTAAAAAGTAAATGAAATGTAGTAATAAAAATACAAAACAACAAAAGGGGGAAAATGAGTTGGCACGCACTGTATATCATTCTTCAAAATATAAACTGATTCATTTCCTCGTATTCTATTTCACTGAAAGATTCAAAAATGTTAGCTATCCATAAGAGAAGATTTCGAAATAGAAACCATTCTATTTCTCGTCGCTTATCATTCAATACAAACAACATGTAGCCAAAGATCGAAATCAATCAACATCTTTAGTAAATGAGTTTAAATCTTGATTGAAAAAGATTAGAATAAATAAAATAAATAAATTCTAAAAATCATACTTGATTAAGATTAAGTGTTGTATTGACAACTTCAACACCAGTTTTAATTCTTTTATTACATAACCATGTTCTCATACGATTTTCATCAAATTTAAGAAGAGAACAAAATGTTGAAAATGATTTATCTGATTCTTTAACAAATGTTGTGTCATTTTCATCTTCATTAATAATAACATTTCCCAAATGAAGTATAGCCGACAGTAGACGAAATATTGATATTTTAACTTTATTTTCAATACCTATAAATACATAAATTATTTATGTTTAAAAAAAAAACTAAAACTAAAACAAACCAAGAAGTGCAAGTGCTTCGCGTGTTTCCATAAATTGTTCAGCATCATTAACACCATTAATTACGATTGCATTTCCTTCTGATGTATATCGAAACTTATTAGCTGGTACTAATTTAACAAAAATAATAAAACAAAAAAATACTTAATAAATATTCTTACATAATGCAAGAGATTTCATTTCAGATTGATTTGCTTGTGTACATAATTGATAAAATATATGATAATTTCGTTCATCTTGTGCTTGATAAATGACTCTATAAACAAAATGAAAACTGTTGAAAAATATTTAAAAATTATTTTACCTTGATTTTTCTAATAAATAAGTTTTCATTGATGCTCCACAAATATGATTTCTTAAAAAACCAATTTCAATATATTTTCCAAAACGTAATGAATTATCATTACGTATTGTTTTAGCATTTCCAAAAGCCTTAAAAAAAAATTATTTAAAATACAAATAATTAAATTCAAATAATCTTACTTCCACAATAGGATTTGATGCTAAAACTTTTTTTCAATTTGTATTTCTTCTAATAATCCTCCAACATTAGCAAAATATCTCATAGCATATTTTGCACTAACTGTTTTTCCAGCTGCAGATTCTTCGGAAACAATAATCGATTGATTTCTTGAAAAATTTACCATTGATTGATATGATAATTCAGCTGTTGCAAATATATGTGGTTCTAATAATTGAACATCTTGATCACGATACAATTGAATTGTATCATTTCCATATATGGATAAAACTTCATATGGATTTATAGCAACTAATACAATACCACATTTTGTATAGATTTGTGATTTATTAAAACGAGATTCAAGATTATATAAAACTAAATTGAAATGAAAAAATTTTTTTTAATTTTAAATAAAAATGATTTTCGTTTTTTTTACCTTCAGGTTCATTTAAGTAGGATAATGCAGTAAGATCTTTTTGACAAATAAGAATTTCTGGATTACGTAATGATGGAAGATCAGAATCAGATTTAATTGGAATGGTTTCCTAATTATAATTAATATCAATTATAATATTATCCCCGACAACAGGAATTATCCTTTAGAAATTACTGCTATACTTTATGATATTGAACTAATATTTAGAATTTATGCTATAATAAACTTTGATTGCAAAAAACTTCAATTCATACTTCATTAGTTGACATATATTCGAGTTATACTTCAAATATCATCGTTTTGTTATGCTCATTTTATATCAACTATCTTTCTACGAATATTTTCACTGAGACATGTTGTTCTCGTCAAGATTATCTGTTGAGGTACAAATACTATTTTTTTTTAGTTATATGCATCTTTTTCATGACGAATTTATTCAAAAATTTTAGTAGAAAGTTCCCATGAGAACGTGAAATCTGTTATGAAAGTTTCATAATCATAATATTGAATGAGTTCGAATTAGTACTATGATATACGTACACTATTTCAAGTGTTTTAATTGAAAAGATCTTCACTATGAGTCATGGTTCCTTTATATAGAACTTCTTTGAGTGCTTGGCCTAGCTGTTTTTATTCTAATTTTTGTGGTACTTGATCAGTAGTTAAGGATTCATTAAGTAATTGAAGATGAAGTTGTTGATACGTTTCTACGTGTAAATCTTGATAGATTGGTGAAGCATTATAATTTTTAAAGAATTGTTTAAAATGATGACTGATAAATTTTGGTGGATATCCATTTAGAAGTAATGCTATTTCAATGTTTAATCGTTCTTGATCGAATGTTTCAACGTCTGAACAAAGACGAACATCACGAAGTAAGGCTGTATGAATTGTACTGGAATGAATATGCCGTGGATGATCAGATGTATATGGAAGTATATATGNTCTGATGTATATCGAAATTTATTAGCTGGTACTAATTTAACAAAAATATTAAAACAATAATATTTAATAAATATTCTTACATAGTGCAAGAGATTTCATATCAGATTGATTTGCTTGTGTACATAATTGATAAAATATATGATAATTTCGTTCATCCGATGCTTGGTAAATGACTCTACAAAAAACAAAAGAAAAAAGAAAAAGAATATTTCTCAAACATATTTACAATTCTTTTCACCTTGATTTTTCTAATAAATAAGTTTTCATTGATGCTCCACAAATATGATTTCTTAAAAAAGCAATTTCAATATATTTTCCAAAACGTGATGAATTATCATTGCGTATTGTTTTAGCATTTCCAATAGCCTTTAAAAACAAAGTTATTTCAAAAAAAAAAATAATTTATTCAATTAAACTTACTTCCATAATAGGATTTGATGCTAAAACTTTTTTTTCAATTTGTGTTTCTTCTAATAATCCTCCAACATTAGCAAAATATCTCATAGCATATTTTGCACTAACTGTTTTTCCAGCTCCAGATTCTCCTGAAACAATAATTGATTGATTTCTTGAAAAATTCACCATTGATTGATAAGATAATTCAGCTGTTGCAAATATATGTGGTTCTAACAATTGAACATCTTGATCACGATACAATTGAATTGTATCATTTCCATATATTGATAAAACCTCATATGGATTTATAGCAACTAATACAATACCACATTTTGTATAAATTTGCGATTTATTAAAACGAGATTCAAGATTATATAAAACTAAATTCAAAGGAAAAGTTTTTATTTTAAATAAAAATAAATTTTCTTTTTTCTTCTTTTTTTACCTTCAGGTTCATTTAAGTAGGATAATGCCGTAAGATCTTTTTGACCAATAAGAATCTCAGGATTACGTAATGGTGGAAGATCAGAATCAGATTTAATTGAAATTATTTCCTAATTATAATTAACATCAATTGTAATACAGTCTTGGACAAAAATAATGGTCCTCCAGAAAGTACTACGATTCTTTATGATATTGAGCTGATATTTTGGTTAGATGCATGTAACAATAAACTCTAATTACAAGTACCAATTCATACTCAATCATTTCACATGTACTGGAGTTATAATTCAGATATCATCTTCTTTTTGTGATAACTTTATCCCAGCCATGTTATCATGAATGTTTTCGTCGAACTTCTCGTTCAAAACGTCAACATTGTAACTGTCTCAAGTCTCAATTTCATTAGAAATCACTTTAAAATGATTGAAACTTTTTCTTTTCATTAAGAATGTCTGTTGAAGAGCAAAAACTGGTTCTTTTTAGTAATGTTGATCTTTTTCGACGCTGACTTCGACCACATCGTTCGAAAATTTCAGTAGAAAGTTCCAATGAGAATGACAAATCTGTTCTGAAAGTGTTATAATCGCAGTATTGAATGAAGTCAAGTTAACACTACGACATGAGTCTCACTATTTCAGAGTGTGCTAATCGTTAAGATCTTGACTATGATGCACGAGCTTTAGTAACACTGAAGTAAACATGTGAATAGAAATGGACAAAGTTGACTTTTTTTTGGAATCTTATCGAAATCTGTAATATCAGTTTCGATTTGGAGTTTCTCACTCCGTAGTAAAATAGTAATCTTTGATTACTCCCGTAGATCATTGAATCGAACATATCTTATGCTAAACAGAACTTGAAGTATCCTCTTTGTGTTTTAGTAAATCATTGTTTATATATATTTTTAAATCACTACTTTTACCTATTCGTTAAAAGATAAATTAAAAATGACATCGTCTTGCATGAAAATGTTTCCGACTTCAAATTTTTTTCTTCTAAGAATCAGAATCATATCAAAATCAATAGTACGGATTTTTTGGATCGAAGTCATCAATTTCAATTTCGATCTAGAACCATCCATGCCTACATAAGAGACTGTCTTGAGCGCTAGAATAAAACAGCAGTATTTTCTAGAATTAGCACAATGACGAACACAAAACTCTTTTGTCGCTATTTTTGCTGAATATATTATTCAAAATGAAATGAAATATGTCAAACGATGAAAAACGGATTGATGCTTGCGATCAGAGTTTATTGTCATACGTATGCATTCAAAAAATTAGCTCAATATGATAAAGAATAGTAGCACTTAATAGAGAATAGTTACTTTTGTCCAAGATTGTGAATATATGATAAACCTACTTTTTCTCCTTCAGTTGATATAACTTCAAGTTTTCCTTTTCCATCATAATTTTTGTCGACAGTAACAGCACGCCAAACTCGATCTTGATCTGGTAACCAAATACGTGCACCCTACAAAAATAACTTTTCTTTTCATTATATATTCAAAATAATAATTTAAAAAAAAAATACTCAAGCAACCTCTTATAGCGTATTGTCATATGTTCAAAAATATTTTTATTTCAAAATCATGCAATATAAACTAAATGTAGCACAGCAAATGTGGGATATTGACAAATAATACGAACTTGAAAATAATTGTTTGAATCGGCTAATGGAAAAAATAAATGCAAACAAAAAACGAAACAATGAAAAAAACTAAACAGTTAATGCTGGCAAGTTTTTTTCTTTTTTTGTTTTTTTTTTTTTTTTTTTCGAAAAACCTTAAGCATTTAGATCAATATGTTCACAAAATCTTAGAGCTGAAATAAATGACAACACCCAATGGACGACAGCATAATAAAGAAAGTTGATAATAATTCAACATACCTTAGTATATAATTCTCTAATAGACATTTTTATTTTGATTATTTAATATATGTTACGAAGCCATTCATAGAGGATAAACAATACATTGGATGTCGAAACAATGACAAAGAATTTGTTCTAGAAAAAAAGTTAAGATTTTATCTTTTTTTCTTTCTTACTACATGAAATTTATCATGACTCTATCTGACCATATTTATTTTAAGAGAAAAATATAGAAAAAAAAATGATCTGCTATATGTAAATATATCTATAAAGTTTATCTTTTTCTTTTCCTATTGATTGCTTCCGCAAGAACTTTAGTAAGATCATTGGTCATTCCTTGAATTTTTGGTGGTAACATTTGTTTTGTTTCATTATTAATTAATCTATCATAATCTCTAAAAGCTGCTTGACCCAATAATAATAAAATTTTTTCTTGTCTTTCAAATTTAGCTGTTTGTTGTTTCATACTTTCATGATGATGATGATCACTTGATAAAATTAAATGAAAAGCTGAATCCATAATTGATCGAAATCTTTGTTGATATGTTTGTAAAAGTGTTATTGCAACTTGTCTTTTTTCATCAAAATTTAATTCTAATAAATGACGTCCTTGACGATAAAAATGTGGACCTTGTTTAGCTAAATCAACAACAGATGCATCAGCAGCAAAAATTTGTCGTTGAATTCGTGAATATATTAATGGTACTTCAGGTAATGAAGCAAATCGTGTTTTACAATTACATATTGAATAAACCATCCAATAAGGAAGTTCAAGTTTTGTATTTGCTGTTAATGATGAAATATTTTGTCCTTCTTTTTCATCTTTTTTATCATCATTTAATGATGAAGATGATGAAGATTCAAGAAAACCTAATTTTGGTATATCAACAAGTAATTGACAACGAATACGTTCTTGAGTTGATAATATATCATCAATAGAAAAATAATCTTCATACATCTGAAAAAAAAAAAAAAAAAAAAGAACAAAAACAAAAACAATTTCTTATTCAAATGACAACTGATCAATGGCAATCTGACAACGATGATGAACTAATTCTGAATAATTCGATTTTTTTAAAATGAAATGTGAAAGAAATAATCTAAAAATAATATAAAGAAAATGAAAAATTTTATTTTGAAAATTAATTAAATTAATATTTTACTTCAGAGCATCTTTAACAAATTTATAATTTTGAGTTGATGAAAATTGAAAAATATTTTTTAATGATGAATCATCAGTCTCATTAAATAATTTAACAAACAATTCAACAAGAAATGTTCGTGCTAATGATGTTAATTCGATGAAGTTGAAATTCTTTAAAATAAACAAAAATAATATTCAGTTTTTTCTTTCTAATTATTTTAATTAACTTAGAATCTATTCAGATAATATTTTATCATTAATCATTGGTTAGATAAGAGAACACTAATTAATATTCATAATAAACAAAATCAATTGAAATAGAACAAGTATTAATATGATATCCTGATGAAGAAAGGTTTTTAATGAGATTTTTTAAAATAATCATCATAAAAATTCTTATTTAAAATAATTCGAAGTCTTGAAATATGAGCAAAAACAATGATAAACATTTTCTTTTCTTTATTTATTCACTTTCGAGAAATGAAAAAAATAGAAAAATGATTTAAAAGTTCTATTTTATTGGGTTCTAGTCTTATTTAATCGATGATTCCAAAATTAAGCTCAGTTTTTCATTAACGACCGATTTGTAACGTATCTGTACATATTTTCTTAATTTATAATTTATATCTAAGCATAATCTCGACATTTGTCTATTTTATTTTTTATTAAGAAAGTAATTAATATTATTCACTAAGATATTCATGTAGATTCTTTGTTGGTATGAAAATCCGACAATATATGGTATTAATTGTATCAGCATTCAGTAGTAGAGAGCAGAGGTTCAAATAGGATCATCGAGTCAATTCTTTTGAGACAGAGTTAAATCTTGATTTTCGCGCCTGACACAGACTAGATATACTGCTTAACATAGACAAGCTTCGTGTGTGTCACGCTTTTTCTAAATTTTCAATAAAAATTTCATGTTATGAACACAAAATAAACTGTGAATTATTCTTAATACTATTATCGATTTCGTTAAATTATCGTTCGAACTTTCTAATTGATTCTTATTATCTTAAATTGAATCGTTGACTAATACTTAATGTTCTGTAATTCATATTTATATTATTATAATATGACAAAATTTCATATTTCTTCAATCATACTCATCTATCTAAAACGCTCGCATGATGATTGAAAATTAAAGTTCTTTTTTTCTATATTTTGTAAATAGATACTGTATTATATCAACAAATGTTTTGCATAGTTATGCTATATCGATATATATATAAGTTTCTTGCGTTCGTAAGAAGATAGTCTTCTGCGTCCATTTAATTATCATCATATGAGTTTTTAAAATGTACATAGACTACGACCAGTAAGCTGGAGAACTTTCTGGAGTGTCGTGCGCAGACGAAATCCACAAAACAATAAGCATTTTTTGTCTTCTGATAAAAAATTGTAGATCCTTTTAAACTTATGTTTGAACTTTACTACGTCAGGTTTGGATTTTCAGTTCTCTACAGAAGAAACTGAGAGAGAATAGAAACAGAAATGAATATTGATTTAGAAATAATACTATGTTATAAGTTCTCTTTGGACTTCGATAGTACAGCCAAAAATTGCGCACTTATTTAGTTATGTATAGTGAAGAATAAGTTTAGAGCAGTTGTATTCTTAAGTTGTCTTCTCAATAGTAATAGTTAGCAAGAATTTTTTAAAAACATTTGCGTAGCTGAACGAATTCTCTATTAGGTTCGATAGATTCGAAGAGTTCAGAAGTGCTATTTGGATGACGATCTGCAAAAGAGCCAAGATTTTTTATATCACTTGTCTGACTTTTATTAGAAACTTTGAGGAAAATATTTTATTTGATAGAGCAAGTTGAGACATCTCGGACCTCTTTATGACTTTCCTTCATTAAATCGTATTCAATTTACAGAAGATCCCAAAGCATCAAACGTGTCAAAAACAATAAAATTTTTAACAAGAATAAAAGAAAAATGTTTCTAAGACTTTCTGTAAATTGAATGCAGTACGATGAAAGAACGTCATGGAGAGATAGGAGATATATCATTTTGTTCTATCAAATAAAATCTTTTTCCAAAAACTTCGAATGAAAGCCAGTAAGCTGGTTTTGCACAGATCTTTATCCAAGCATTTTCTTTGAAGTCTTCGAATTTATCTATGCTATTAGATAATCTCTTTAGCTACACAAATGTTAATTTCAGTGTCTTGGTAGCTATAACCATCGAAAAGAACACAACTACTCTAAACTTATGTTTACTACTATACTAATAGAGTAATACACATCGCTTGTTTTAGTAATGATATAGTATGTAAACAAATTTTTACTTTGAATATATTGAGTGTTAATGATTTAGACATTAACAATTGAGAAAGTGCACAACCAAAATTTACTAATTGTTGCTTATTAAGTAACGAAAGATCTTTGAATCTATCCCATGTATGATATTGTAAAGATATCTAAATATTATAAATAAATAGAGAAATAAAAAGAATTTATTTTACTTGAAAACGACGATCATATGCACAAAATCGTTGTAAAATTAATGTATAATATGGATTGTAAATTTTTTCATGTAAACAACAATGAACTGTAACCTTTATTATTAAAATAAAAGAAAAATTTTTATATTAAATAAAAGAAAAAATAAACTTACATGAATTATTTCTCGTTCTTGTACTTTACTTAAATTGAGTTTATGAAGTTTTTCAACAGCATCATCATAATCCTATAATTAATTATCTTCAAATTTTTTTTTTTTTTTTTAAATAATTGAACGATAAAGAAAATCTCAATATTAAATATTAATTTAAGAAGAAAAAATCATCGACAGAAATTTACAAAAGTATATTCTTGTTCTCAATATTAAATAATTACTTAATCAAATCGAAATTTGATCTTATTAATGAAAATATTCAAAAAGCTTTTCTTTTTTTTCTTCAATCTCTTAAACAAGGAAATTTATTTTCATTTTATATTCTTTCACATTATCAGTCTAACTATTATCACTAGAGTTTAGTTTCATACCGTTTCACAACTATGTGTAGAACGATATGATGAACATATTTAGGATAATTTTAAAACATCTATACGAATATTCGTTTTATTTTCAAAGGATATATAATCATAAACAAAAGAAAATAATATTTTATCTAGTTTTTTTTTTCAGTAAGAATATTTACTTGTTTTTATTTTTATTTATCATCTCCTTTGTTCCTACACATTCGCTACATATTTGTTCTATTTTTATTTTGTATATATTGATTTCATCGTATTCCTCTTAGTTTTTGTTTACATAACAAGTGCAGCATTAATCTACTATGCAAATTGATTCTTTCATTCATATAACATGCCTCAATGCACCCAGTTCTTTATCTCGAATATTTTACAAGATAGAATGACTAAAATGTTTCTCTTCTACTAAGACAAACTTTTACATCATATTTAAGAGATTTAGTTGAAGTCTTTTAGATATGACTTTTGAAGTTTCAAAGGTTTATGAGAGATTTTCAATGATTTTAAATTAAACAGAAAGAAAATCATTTAAAAATCAAACTTTACAAAAAAAAAACGATATTTGTAGAATTGTTTGTCACACATGCAAGAAAAGTAGACAATTTTCATAGATGGATTTAGCTAAAAATTTTCTAAACTTTTTTTTCATTCGAATTTGACGAGATTTAGACTGAACAAATAACGAGTAATTCTTTTTTACATCAAGAACTAGTTTAAAGATACATTCATTTCTTACTAAAATCAACATTCGATCGATTCATAATATTTCATTTATATATGTCGAAAACTAAACCATACACTATATCTAATACAGTCGACACTATTTTTAATGGATCGCAACAGGAGAAATCGGAGGTTACTTTTGAGTTATAAATTGTAATAGCCAATAATAAAATGTTCATAATTAACAAAGGAATTTCTTCGTATAGATTTTTCTTAAAACAACATAAATTCTATTGTCGATATTTTCTTTCCTATTAAATCTATTCTATTCGAGTTTCAAGTTGGTAAACATTTTCTTTGACGTATTCGGTTCTCTTTAAACTATTATAAAGGAATATTATTTTTATATATTTATCTGTACGAAGTCATTTGTTTTAAATTACCTCACTAGTCAATAAAGTTCCAAAGATTAATCGTCTAACATCAGTATTCATATGTTGTTGTTTAGCTAATTTTCTAATTTTTTCATTAAATTGTAATTCTATTTTTTGACTATTATTATATTTATTATCTTGAGAAGTTTGTTTTTGCCATGCTGATCCAACAATCCACCATCGTCCTTGTTGTTTAACATTTAAAAAATCTTGTAAACCAACATTAAGTATATTAGCATGTTGTACTGTTTTATCTTTAACTAAATTTCGATAAATTTTTCTTAAACGATCAATACGTTCAGGTTCAAAACCACCTGGTAATTTTCTAACATCATTATTTTTTAAACTTTTTATTGTATCCATCATAAATTCAACACGTTTTGATGATGATAATAATAATGTTGATGATGAACATAATGTTCGTAATTCTTGTAAAAATTTTTTTAATTCTAATGGATTATTTTTACGTAAAATAAATCCAATTGTTTTTAATAATAAAAGAATTAATTCAAGACGTTTTTCATTTAATTGATCAATATTTAATAAATATCGAGCTATATCAAATAAAATTTTATCATTTATCATATGAAATGTATATAAATATGAAATAAATATAAGTAAATTATCATTTATTTTATTTGATACATCATCATTAATATGTTTAATAAATATTTGTAAGAAATTTTCTAATAAATATGAACCTATTTCTAAATCAATATTAGCATGAAGAAGACAAGCAAGTAAAGCATGTTCAGAAAGTAAACTTTCACCAACTAATGATATTGATGATAAAAGACTATCATGATATAATTGATATAAACATGAATTAATCGATGCACGTGATTGTAAACGATAAAATGTTTCAATTTCAATTAATATTGATGATAAATTTTTTTCACTTAAACGATTTAATTGACCTTGAAGACGACGTTTTATTTCTATAGTTGAATTATCATCTGTTGAATTTAATTTTTGACGAAGAGCAGGAGGTATATAAGTTCCACCTAAAATAAATACTTTTTTTTTGTCTCAAATATTGTTGTTGTTTTTTTTTTTGAAATAGCCTTTGCTTTTATTATATTGAAAAATATCTTCTTAATTCGAGTGACATTGTTTTTTCAGTTACCAAACTTGTCAGAGTTCTGATTTTAAAAACAATAGACTCTCATATGTACTGCGTCCGGACATGTTCTTACCAAACAAAATCAAGTTTATGTATTGAAGAGTTAGTTAGAACTTTTGGAAATGTAATAGGCTACTTCTTGACCCTTATCTCCATTATACGTCATGATAGAATGCTGAAAATTTTATTAGAGGCCTTCTATTATAGACTCAATATATTCTCTAAATATTAGCCCGTTAGGATATTTTCTGAACTTGATATGGATTTTCTGAGGAGGAGAAAGGTTCTTAAGATAAATATAATACTCAGCTTTTTATCTCAATTTTCTTGAATTCATTTAAATAGACTAAATAACTGCAGGAATGAATGCATGTCACAACCCTCTAGTCATTTTACTATTGGATGAATAATTCAATAGAAGTATCCATTAGTGACAACTCTTTTCAAGAAGTTCGACGAGTCTCAATCAAATAGAAAGAATTGCAAGTTATTTTTTCAGAATTTTTTGTATTAGCTTTGTTCTTAACATTTCTTATATTAACAGTAAATGTACTTTAATTTACAGTAAACGTTTACATAATCAACAGAAATAGAAGTCTTTGCTATGTATATTCAGGGTGGCCCAAAAGTCACGCACCCGACAAAAAATAGAATATCTTCATTAAGACTTGAGCAAACAGGCTGATTTTTTTCTATCAATGATAGAAGCATATTCAAACTTCATAGCCATAAAGACATGCCTAGACAGATCCTTTGTCAAGTATATTGGTTTTTTTTCTTATCTATGAAAAAGTCAATTTTGTTGTTGTTGAGATCACTAATGATACTTAACGAACAGTCTCTCTAGTCTTGTCTTTATGGATATAGACCTTGAACATACCTCTATTATTGACAATAAAAGTCAGCCAATGTGCACAAGTCTTAATGGAGATATTTGATTTTTATTGTAGGATGCATGAGTTGCAAGCCACCTTGTACTTTGAACATTCCAATACTATTCATTTTTGTAAATTCCCAGAATATAACTAATATTTTTAATAATTGATCAAGATTCTCTTAAAAGATGGTCGAATGTTTCATTCCCAATAGAGGATTCTTGTTGAATTTTTATCTTTTTAAGCGAAGAAAAAAATTCTGTCTTGAAAAACACTTAGAAAATGGTGTTCTAATTACACAAGTGCTCCTTTTAGTTCAATAGTAACAAAGGGTAATTCAACAACAAAGTCTATTATGTATTTCATTCTAATATGGTTTTTTCTAACAAGAAAAAAACATTAGTTTTAACGAAGTTCCTTCTTAAATTACGGAATGCACAATTATAAAATTATATATTGGGAAAAAGAAAAGCATATTTTCAAATCTATCTGAGAAAAAAAAAGAAGTGTCATATAAAAACTTCTGTTACTTATGAAAGATGATACTATGGACTATCTTATCATAAAATCATCTCAATTTTCATGTTTTTCTCTAAAGAAAATTGACGTTATGTCTTTTTTAAGGGAGACTTAAATGTTTTCCTTTGAATATTGAAAATAGAAATAATTCTATTCTTTTACTTACTTGAGTTATTTTTGACAATATTGCCTTTGGCATCAATTGTTCGTCCATAAATATCTTCTTTTATCGGTGGACTTTCTTCTTTATCATCATTATCTTCTTCTTCATCCTCCTCGACATCTTCCTCTTCATCCTCCTTGAAATCTTCTTCATCCTCCTTGAAATCTTCTTCATCCTCCTTGAAATCTTCTTCATCCTCCTTGAAATCTTCTTCTTCATCCTCTTCGAAATCTTCTTCTTCATCATCATCATCATCATTAAACTCGTTTTCCTCATCAAATGAATCATCATCAATCATGTTAGTTTGAACCTGATCATTAAATTTAACGAGAGATGTTTTCTTCTTTTTAGTTTTTTCTTGTTTGTTATTATTTTCTTGATGTTCAAGTTGATTTGCTAAATCTACTTGTTGTTTTTGTTTATTAGCTAACCATTGTTGATCTTCATCTTGTTCATCATACCAAGCATTACCTTCTCCATCACCTAATTAATATTATTATATAAAATAAAATAAAATAAAGAAATGTTTGATTAACCTTCTGCAATCAAAATTTGTTTTCTTCGATCTTTATCACAAAAATCAAGTAAATAATCTAATCCATCATCAATAAAACCACGTAAATAAGTTTTTCGATTAGATTTAATACGTAAAAGTTTTTCTAATTTTTTAATATGAGCATCTTCAGCTTCATTATCTTCTAATAAAATTTTTCGATGATGTTCTTTAGCAATCTGTAAAAAGAAAGAAAACAATTATTTATTAATAAAAATAATTATTGAACCTTTTCATCAAATGTTAATTCAGATGTTTCGTCTTTTGATTTGTTTTTCTTCTTCTTTTTTTTCTTTTTCTTTTTTAAATCTTCTTGATTTTCAATTGTATGTGAAAAAGTATCAATAGACATTGGAATCTAAATGAAAATATTTATTTCAAAATAAAATAAAATAAAATAAACTAAACAAACTTTTTCTCCATGATGCCATGCATTTCGTTTTGCTTTAATTAATTTTCTTTCAAGTTGACGACGTTTTTTACGTGATAAAGAAGGAGTTTTATCTTGCTCTTGATTTATTGTTACTTTCATTTATCTAAAATAAATTTACATATTTAAGAAATAAAAACAAAAAAAAAAGAAAGAAAACAGCACAAAAAGAAAAAAACATAAATCATCCAATAATTTCATCTGATTCAAGTTCATTTTCAATATAAAAATCTGTTATTTTATTTAGAACATTATTTATATTTGAACCATGTTCAATCATTTCATTTAATATCTAAAATAAAAAGAAAAATCAATGAAATATTCTATAATAAAAAAATTTTTTTAAATAAACCTGTTGTTCAAAAAGAACTTCTCGAGCATCATTCGGATCTATAGCAAGTGATTGAAGAAAATCTTCTTTGTAAGGAGATGAACGAATTGCAATCTAAAATAATTATTTTTATTATAATTTTAAAAAGAAAAACAGAAAATATTTTACCGAAAAAAGTCCTCGTGTAATCCATCCATGAAAACGTTTTAATGTTTGTCCATATGATGTATTAATAGCATCTTCAACACTTTTATCTCCTTGACCAAATTCATAAAGAAAACATCCAAGAAAATGAAGACTTCTATAATATAAGAAATACAAGATTTTATCATCTACATTATTATTCATATGATTTTCAACAATTCAAATAGATTATCTTCTTTATATCTTTAATTAACTATTTAAATAATTTCACTTTTTTGTTTTCCTGTATAAATCTCAAATCAAGGTAAAGTATATTTTTTTTTGTATATCATTCATTAGATGAAGAAATTTTTATTTTGGTCACTGTTTTTCAGAGTATAGTTATATCAAATAAATTTTCTTAACCCTTTTATGGTAATGTAGTTCATACGATAGAGTACTCGAAAACTTTTTGATCACAGAAAAAATTGAATATCTCAGTCATATACTTTGATGAAAAGAGTTGATTCTTTCATCACTAATAAAAGAAATGTTAATATAAATTATTACTCTTGTCACAAATAAAGACATGAAACTCTTCATAAATTATGACAAAAAGAATATTTATATGGCCGGAAAATGGTTAAAATATAATATTAAATATGACATTTTCTTTTTCTTATTAAGAATTTAACTTCTAGGAATTTCGCATGTGTCAACCGTAATTGTTTTTTTCTGTAGTTGTAGTCAACAT
>CAJNSZ010000090.1:242137-261808 GCA_905329745.1 Rotaria sp. Silwood2 | reverse complement strand
AATGGAGATAGTCGAATTTCTTAGCTCACAGTTATTTATGAACCACCCTGTATATATTTCCTTATTAAGAATGTAATTTCTGTGAATCATTTATATTAGTCATAATTACTCTATTCGAAGCTGTAGTTCAAGTTCATGAAATACAAAAACAAAACTTTCAAAATTAGTTTAAGATTCACATTTTTATTTTTTCTCTACTAATTCGAACTAATTTTGAGATCTGTGTTAATAGCATTAGAAAAAATCTAAGAATAGATTTAGACAAAAACTAATCACAACTGGCATAAAGAATCACTGGAAGTTCGGTAATTTTCAATACTGGCTATTGGTTTTTCTTAGCAGAGAACGATCAATTCTTTGAATTGTTAATTAGTGTTTAGAATATTTCCAGTATTGAGAATTATCAAACCCCGATCAATTTTTCATGCCAGTTGTCACCGGTCTTGATTCGAATTTATTCTTAGGTTTTGTCTAATACAAAACACAAGTCTCAAAAATAGTTAGAATCGATCAAAAAAAAACCCAAAAAAATGCCAAGTTTCGACCAATTCGTAAATCTTTGTTTTATATTTCATAAAGTTCGACTGTAACTTGGAATAGAGAGCAATCATGGTTGATATAAACAATCCATAGGACGTTAACAAGGAGAAAAAAAAAATGTTATCTTACACATCATGTGCTTAGAAATTTTTGTTTTCCTATTGCAAATGATTGAACAATATATTATTATTATAGAAAAAAAAGTCAATAGGAACTTATTATTTGTTCTTATTTGACATTTATATCTTTTATATGATTATCTTTCTGAAATGATCTTTCAAGTAATGAAGTAAAATCTATCGTCTTTAATAAAGTTTGACATTATTATTTGTATGGTATCGTGTTCTACTTTTTTTCTTCCTTTAAAAAATGATTAGTTTTTTTTTTAATTATCATCTATAAATATAATTATTTTCATGAGTTATTCAGTCTTTAACGGATTAACCTTCGATTTCATTCAAAAATTTTCTCTTAAACAAAGTGAAAGTTAATCGTATTCTATCATCATATTATATTTCAATAATTTGAAATCAAATATAAAATTCTCTTAATATATGTGGATATATATTTCTATTAAAAATAATTATTTCGATATGTTTAAAAGAATCTTGTTAAAACTTAAATTCAATTATTTATACCTTTTAAGCCAAAGAAGTGCATCAGTAGCTGAATTTTTTTCTTTTGTTGTTTTAGCAATTATTTCATCATTAACAATTGAATATAATGTTTGAAATTTATTTGGATCATTACTAATTTTTCTTCTTAATTTCTATAAAATCAAAATATAATTCATTTATTAAATGAATAATAAATAACATCAAACAATAAAAAATTCAAATATTTACACATCAGTTCGTTGAAATATGTTGTTTTCTTTTTTTATTTGAATAACATAAACAAATATAATTGTCAAGTTATATATTCGATCTCATTAAAGAAATTTTACTTGTCATCTAAGAGAATAAGAAGAAGAAGATTATCAAAATGAACTATATTGATGTATATAGAGTAAATTTTGATTCTTAAAATATGAAACATTGCTTTTTGCAAGAAAGTTTTTACCAAAAGAGCTGCAATCGAACATGAATTTTAACATTTAAACAGATCAGTTTTGAAAATTTGTTCGATGTGCATCAATATAACTCATTTTGATTTCTTATTATTATTCTCTTAGATAACAACTGAAAATCATCCGTTATATGTATTTTTCTTATTTGACAATAAGTGAAATTTCTTTATTGAGATCAAAAATATAATTTGACCAGGTTTCTCGTCAAATGTCTGACTTTTTGCCAGTTTTTTATAGTTTCGCGAAAACTTTGATCAGAAATTGGATTTCGAATAATGACTTCATTTTCTCTGTCAGAAAATGAAATAAAATTCAATAGACAATGTCGTTGTAAGATGAATAGAGCTACGGGAGTGATGAGTCACCAATAGATCATCTGTTGTGAAAGGAGTTGAGTCAGAGTGCGTTTCGTTTTTCTTTGTCTTCAGTCATTACTTTTAATATTTCGAACATGAAAGCACTTTATACGAGAAATTTCGAACTTTCTATCGAATTTTTAGCTTTTTCCATGCTTAAAAAAATTCTGACACCCGAGAACTTGACAGTAATATTTGATTTCGTTATTTATATGAAAAAAAAAACAATTTTAAATAAGTTTGTCGGACTAAGGAAAAATTGAGTCCATTCGAGCGAACTGAAGCGAACGTTATTTGAATATTTTATCGTAGTGCTATTTATGGTTCACTCAGTATACATAAAAAAAAATCTAAAAAACTTACACTAATATTGCCATTGGCATCTGCACGTAATGGAATAAACGTTTTACTATTGAATTTATCTATTTATAATATAAAGAATAATTTGTCTATTGAATATAAAATATTTACCGATTATAGAAAGATATTGTTCACATGTCGAAAGGAAAAGTTCTGAATGAATATCTTTAAATGCTAATGAAGTTAATTTAGCAAATCTATCATTAAAATAAATTTATTAGAAATAATTTAATTTAATTAAACATACGTAAAAGGAAGTTGAGAAAAAAATGTTTTATAAAAAAATTGTTTTGGTAAAATTATTGTTGTTGAATTTGTTGATCTAATAAATAAATAAAATTAATTTTATATAAAATAAATACATAAAATAACAAACTTAGTTGAACCAATTTGAGAAAATGATTGTTGATATATTGATAAATCATCAGACATTATTGATGAAGGTGGAGAAAGTAAAAGTAATGATTGAGATGAATCACCAGTTGCTAATTTAACACATTCATCAAGCGTATGAATGAATGCATCACANAAAAAAATTGTTTTGGTAAAATTATTGTTGTTGAATTTGTTGATCTAATAAATAAATAAAATTAATTTTATATAAAATAAATACATAAAATAACAAACTTAGTTGAACCAATTTGAGAAAATGATTGTTGATATATTGATAAATCATCAGGCATTATTGATGAAGGTGGAGAAAGTAAAAGTAATGATTGAGATGAATCACCAGTTGCTAATTTAACACATTCATCAAGCGTATGAATGAATGCATCACATGTTACACTTAACATTGATGTTGATTCGTCTAATTTCTTTATTAAAATAATAAATAAAATTTGATGTAAATAATAATAAAAAACTTTAAAATGAATATTTACTTTAATATCAGGTATTGGTGTATCATTTGCAATTGATTTAATAGCATGAATACGTTGTGTAAGAACAGTTTCATATAGACGTAATTCTTGGACTTTTATTTTAAGTTCATTATCAATTGCATTTATATTTGAAACTAAAAATATAAACATAACAATATGATAATAATTAAATATTTTATTAATTTATACTCAATGCTGGAGGTATATTATTATTATTATTATTATTATTTGTAATAGTTGTTGTTGATGTTGTTGATTTAGTTCCTATTGATTTACATGTTCCCAAAGAAACAAGCCAACGTTGTCGTTCTGGTTGTGATTTAGCTTTTAAACAAAAAAATTGTTCACCCGGAATAATTAAATCAAAACGTAATGGATCATTTGGATGAACTATATTTAAAAGATTTATTTATTATTTAAATAATTTAATTATTTATTTAACCTTTAAGTTCACAAGCAGGTACTAAACATGAACCTTTACATCCTTCATGAATTAATTCACTTGATTTGTAATATGAAAGAATACCTGTTTCATTTAATACAAAATAACGAGGTTGCCATCCTATATTAAATTTTAAAAAAAACATATTTTTTGTTTGTTTTTTTTAAATATCATACCATTATAATAATTCGTCCATTTGAATAATGTACCCTCCATCTAAAATCATTTACCTATAATAGAATTTCAAATGAATAAAGTTCATAGTTAACATAAAACTTATGCTAATAATATTATCTTATTACGACATTAGTTAAATAATGAAGGTAAACATTTAATTGAAACTTTTAAGATGAGATAGCTTGTTTTTTGTGTTATGGAATTTCAATTGACAAAACGTATTTATTCAACGAGGAATACATGTGCTTACATCTAGACCTTATATGTTTCTACAGATATTTGGTAAATATGATCAACAATTTCTAAATAAATCTCATTACAATAGAGGAAGGTATACGTTAGTCTTAACAGAACACGAATAACTATCAACAATGATGATTGTTTCATCGCTTGATAGTAAAGTAATAAAATATACTTAACACAATAATTTGAGAATATTGTGCTTTTTTTTTTGTCTGTAATGAAGGAAAATCTAAAATAGAATGAATAGACTTTTTTTGATTGGTTTAAAGTTTTTTTTTAAAGATTTCTCTAAAAAAGAACAAAAGAGACGTTTTTCACATAGATTTGTATAATGACAGTTCGGCTTAGTATCACATAGCGCGCGTTAGAATGAGTCATCAGGGCACACAGACGAGACGAAACGAGACGATGAAGATGGATGAATGAGTCATAAAGCAATTTGATTAGCAAATGAAAAGTTTTTTACAACTCTTTATATTTTCTATTGATATGTTTCGAACAATATAATCTTTTAAAAGAATTTTACTTCAAGATTGAAGATCACATTTTATCGAGCATAAGGATTCAATCAAGGTCAAATAGAGATTCAGACGATAGCGTCCTCTATCGTTCTTCTTGTTATATGAATTGTTGGTTGATATCAAGAAGACAAGAAAAAAATCCTATGTAAGAAAAATGGAAAACTCAAAAACCATGTCTTGAAGATATGGTCAATAATCTTAATAAAATCCTTTTTCTTCGGCTATTTCTTTTTATATAGTTTGCATTAACAAGTAAAAAGATAATTACGAGAAATATTTGCTGCTACTATTCTATTCTACTTTTATACAAACATAAACAATTCTCTTTACACTATGAACAATTTAGTCTGTTGAATGTAACGCATTGATAGGTTTTTTTTTCAAGCACCGATGTCGTTTCATTCTGATACGCATTTTATGAAAGGAAATAATGAGAATAACTTTAATTGCACCAATTTTTGCAATAATCGGTCAATCAATTATCAAAGACCAAATTAAAAAGTCTCTTCTCTCGTTCCTTGAAAGATTTCATTATATAAAGAAGTAAGTTATTTCGATCCACTCGACCTTGAGAGTAGTGCGATATGTATTGACTTTTTCCTTCATTTGATTTATATCGGACAGAAAGAAAAAAAACCTAAGTATAAATGTCATTACAATATATTTCAGTTTTTGAACATTGAGCTAAGTAAATCAACTAGACTTGGATTTGCTAAGAAAAATAATGCTATTAACATACAATATTGTAATTTTACACCTCTGTGCCAGTTTAAACTAAATTGTATTCGAAAAATGTGCTATTTGACAAAAAGAAACATACATCTTACAATTGTTTTAAGGAAAAACAAAGACGAAAAAGAAATCGAAGTTATAACCTTCCAAAAAAAAAACAACAAATAAGAATCTGCAAAAGACTAGTCTTTCTTCCTAGTTCTGCTTTGTAATATAAATAAAAATGATTCTTGAATATGCATACAAAGTTAGTAAGAGATGTTTCGTTAACGAATGTCTTCCAAAAAGATTCTCGAGGTCCACTACGAAAACATATTCAACTGCTGAAATCACTTGGTCTATTACTAAATCAAAGGCCGCCCACGAGGAAGGCCGTCATACAAAATACCTCGCAAAATATCTAGAAAAACACATACAATCATCAGTAACATAAAACTTGATTAAATAGTGATCATTCACGTAATTTACCTTTAAAGCGACGATGGCCAAACATGTTAGAATTGCTTTTCTCATCAAATTGAGAATAGCATTAATTGCACGACAACATGTATATACTTTATCAAAAATGTTTGCATTTTTACGATGATATACGTGTTGACTTCTTTTCATTGCAACGTTCAATAGGCATGGGGAAAAAGTATATTGTTTGCATGCTGATGTATCCGCTTCTTATACTCTTTTCCTTTTTTTTTCTATTCACTTCTCCTGAGAATACATGCACTATCACATCCACTTACGTTATTGAATAATTATTACTTGAAATGTGAGTATGTATGACTAGTCATGTGACGAAAACCATAGAGAAATCGTCGACACACACTGATGATTTCAAAAATATCCGGTTAACTGCAATGTATCGTGGATTTTCATCGAATTGGTAGGTTTTTCATAATGGCAAGCATTGCATGATATCTCGGATTTATATTTAGTGGAATCAAGATTGACGTTTTGCGAATATTACTTTTTTCAATGATGTATGCCGAAAAAAATTAATAAAAGGAAAGCGTACAACCTAATCATACTTGATCATTTTTTGAAAAGTTTTGAGGTTGATTAAAAAATGTTTTGTTCTGTACTGAAACTAAATGATAATATTCATTAATAATAAATCCATATTGAACAGTATTATTGGATGAACATTTTCCTTCATGAATAGTTTGGTTTTAAATAGACTATATTGATAAGTGAATAGTCAATGAAATATGTCTGCATATAGTAGAAAGTAGTTGGTACTTGTTTCGATAGGTTATATCTCTCCGTTAGTTTTTCTTGTGTCTAACTATTATTTGATTATGAGTGGATGTGATCATATGAAATTATATAGCCGGACATTGGATATTTTCAGTATCAGCAAAAAGATCGTTATCTTCATAATAGAGAGTCAATTCTACGTCAAGATAAAAAGCTAATATTTCAAGATATTGATGATTAAATATTGTTTTTCATAGAAAATAAGTTTGATATTAGGAAACAACATGCAAAAATACGTCGGAATTTCTATATATTTCATTTCAAGAGAGTTTTAATAACAATCTATCTCTGAGACGGATAATACGTGCTAAAATTTTACAAATAAAAATTTTAGAATCTATTTCCACGGTAATCTTTGGCAAGATATCCATAAACATGTGATATTAATATTCTAGGAATATTCAATCAAAATATCAAACTCAATTTGATTGGTAAAATTCACTTTCACTCTGATTTATTCATCGGTTTGTTTCTTTATTTCTTTATATTTATTAAATAATAAGCAGCGTTAACCGTATAATGAGAAATGTCACATATGCTCAAGACCTAACTGCAATGCTTCTTCATAAACTTGAATACTTCGTGTGAGTTTGTTACATTGATTGGTTCGTTCGTATGGTTCTCGCATGAATTCAACAATTTTCAATGACATCATTGAAACGCTTAATGTATTGTCCATTTTAAAAGCATTTTGAGTAATAATATGATAATAACATATTTGTGAAATCGTATCTGTCACACGTCTTTTCACTACCTAAAAGAGACAAAAAACTTCAACAATTTTCCAACTGGATATATATCGATGTAAAAAAAGTAGAAAAATTCTTTTCAAATTTGAAATTCAATCTTCTGTTTAAAAAAGCAGTGCATTTCACAAAAAAAAAAATTTTGTAGAACGCAATGTCTAAAACAGAAATAATAGATTAATCAAGCAACCATAGTTTAAAAAGGATAAATAGTTCATTAATCAATCCAGAAGGCTTGTCAAGAATCAAGTAGAATATCTATCTTCGAATAAGCATCAAGTGCAATTTGAATTTCTCTTGCCGCCTGAGCTTCATTAGACATAGTTGTATATCCAATTGTGCTATTGAAATTTTTAGTAGTTGCATTTGATGCTGGTTTTATAATAACAGAAGCTGAGTTTTTTTTTTACCAAAGACGGTATTGAACTCAATTCTACCTGATCATTATTTTTATTCTTATCTTTTTCTTTTAATTTATTCACTGTGTCCATATAGTAATGATTAATAGTAAAAACTCGTCGTTCCATATCGATTATTTCTTGGACACGTTTCCATAAAACTTCTTTAACTTCATCTAGCCGTTTAATAATAACTTGTTTCAGACGATCTTTTAAACGAGAATAGGTGTTATAAAAAGCATATTCAAATAATCGTAACAAACAACTGTGCATGTATTCATATATTTACTTGATTTATTCGACGCCGCAATTGGGTAATTTCTTAAGGTCTTTTCTAAAGAGCCCTACGATAATTTGATAGGTCGGAAAGTTTGGTTGAGAAACACCAGCCGTTCGGTCAATTTTACGAAGTACAATCTTATAGTATTCAGGTGAAAAGAAATTCGTGAAACATCTTTTACATTCAGTTTGAAATCTATGCTGAAATTGATAAATATGATACGCAATGCGGTCTTCATTGCATTTCTCTGTTTCGAATTCATTTTTCCAAATCTAGCCATGGGTTCATCCGTATAGATATCATTATCGGATTGTTTTTCTGAATCGTTAGTAGTAGTAGATAACTGAGTGATATTCGTCCATGCAACCTGACTGTACTCACCTTCCACATTGTCGTAGATACTTTCTATGCAGGTATTTATCATCGATTGAAACTTTGCCCAACATTCATGTTCTGTATTCATTGGAGGCGGAATCTTTTTCAGTTCAGCTTTCGACTCTGCAATTTGTTTTCATAGTTCTTTTATAATATGTGGAAATGTAGAACAAATACGCTCTTGTTGAATGGTAGCAAGACGTCGGACCAATTGTTCGCCTCCTTTAAACTCATGGGATAGACGTTCAAACGCTTCTTTATGATTTAAGAAAAATTGATTTTCACACGGTTTCATTTCATCGAAAGAAATGTTTTGATCGATTTCTTCTTGATTCCGATTTAGGACAGCAACGCGACCCAATTTAAGTTGTATTGAACCTAGTTCATGATCCTGTAATTTTTCTGAAATGCCCTTATCATATTTGCCAATTTTTGAGGCAGCAATCAGTTATTGGTGACATGATGGATCGAATGCTTTTGCGAGCTTCATTGACTCCGACGTGGTAAAATCAACTGAATCCGGAATGACATGTAAAACAATCTAAATATGATAAAAAAAAAAAAAAAACTTCGTATAAAAGAAAGGATACAATGATATATCGCAGATCTCTAGAACTTTCTCAGTAGAAAAAAGAATTTAAAGCTCAATGATCTTTTTGTAATTCGAAAGTTTTAAATGGTTCTTTTCTGGAGCATTAAGCTTCTAAGAGGGTGTAACAGATGAATCGTATTTTTTAGTTCGCTTTTTTGTCCTTAGATTAATTACGTAAGAAAGTTGATCCTATAGCCAATTCATATTGACAAGAGATTCTTTCTAAATCTGAATTGAGTTCTAATGCCTAATACCCAACAATTAGTTGTATTCATCTTAAAGAAGCCGATCGAAAAATTTGCCCAAATAAGAGTGACTTCAAAGTAAAAGTCTAGAAACGTTTCGAGTCCTTTATTGATTCATCATCTGCAATAAGCACATACATTTTTCTTCATTTCTTCCTGACCATCTCACCATTCGTACGACATTTTTCTTCCATAATTGCTCATTTCAAACTAATAAATTGAGAGTAGAAGAGAAAAGATGTATTTTTGCAATGACGAATTTGCTTTTTCTTCTAGAGTAATATTTTATTCTTATTTTCTTTAACGCTATTCTTTGAAAGAAAAACTAGGATAATACTCTAATCAATTTTTCAATGTCAAATACGTCAATCATTACTTAATCGGATTTAAGAAAGTAATCAAGGACTTGAAACAAACACAATCGACTAATATAGTATATTACCGTGCTTTTTATTATTATTATCTTCCTTTAACTATTATTCTAAATTTTATTGGACAAAAAACTGCATACAACCATTGATAAAAGAAGTTATTGAAAACTGGGTACATTATTTGATCTTAGTTTTCTAATATTTCAAGATTTTTGAAATTTTATCCAAAGATGCAAAATTGAAATTCGTCTCTTGCACTTTGTTTACTCTAACCTAAATGTTTTGCACAAGCAATATCTAAATTTTGTGTTTTTTTCAATCTATACTAAACCATATTGAAAAATATCCAATGATTGATTTACTTACTGCAGTTAACGGTTTAATATATTTTTTGATTAATTTCAAAATTTGTTCATGAATATATTCTGCTTGACCCGGCAATGGATTCCGTGTAATATCCGAAAGATCAATAAGTAAAATCGTACATAATATCTCGTTAATATACTGTAAAAAGTAAATAGGATTTAGACTAACATTAATGCCTTCACCAGCAATTTCTGATGCCAATCGGGTGACTTCATTGGCAATATTTGCAAAATCATCAATAAGTATTTCTTTAGCGAAACCAACACTACTGACGTATCTTTGCATATTCTAGATCTTCATCTGTTTTCATTCGCAATTCTAATGGACATCAGGTACATATATTTTGTGCACGAGGCAATTGAATACCAGATATTGCCTCCAATACGGACGATTTGTCTACAGATTGATCACCAACGACCACAATTTCCGGTAGGGTAACTCTTTCTCCATGCAAGATTTCACTCATCTTATCAATTACTGATAGAAGATCATGTGATTCTTCACTGTTCACCTAGAATGACACTCGTAATGAAATGATGTGATTAGTTACTATCTGTTTAGTTCTTACTGACTTCGTTTCATTCCCACTTTTATATTGATGCCAATAGGAAAAAAATCCAAAGTTGATTCACATTATTATATTTTGAATAAGCAATCAATTGCTAAGTAAACAACATTAAATTAAAAACATACATCAGCATTACTTCATCTAATTATTTCTCAAATAAATATCAAATACAATCTAGTTTTTCATTTCTCTGTGTAACAATAACATTGTTAAGGTTTGATAACGTTTCATTTGATCTAGGTTGACATAAATACGCTATATTCTATTATTGACTTTTAGTGACGCATGTATTTTGTATAACATGAATCATCTATACAAACCAAAATCCCTTGTCTAGTGTGAATACTTTTCCTTTTATTTTTTTTTCTCAGTGAAAAATGATCGGTTTGCGCAAAGAACATATGAGTAGCTAATTTCATTTCTATCAAAATATTTCAATCAGTAAATAAAGAATGAAGCACTTCGTTGCCTGTCACCAGTGGGTTTATTTTTGCAACTGCAAAAAAACATGACAAAATCAATACTTAGGTGAAGTGTAGATGATCGTGTTGTGACAATATCGATACCAATATGAACGAATATAAAATAAATATTATTATAGAGAGTAGAAAACACACGTTTTCACCAATATCCAATTGCAATCAAAACATGTAAGAGCAGAATCGCTTGAAAGATTATCGGGCAAGTGTATATGAATAAGGAGTGTGAATGTGAATAGATAGATATGGATGTTCTCTTCACCTTCACCTAATCCATACAACACATCGACATTCATTCTTGTTTCTTAATTATTTTCTTCATATTATCCGTCTTGGTACTTTTTGCAAGATGTTCATCTTAAAACAAAAAATCGACTATCCCTCAAATTTCTTATCATGTTTTAATACAATTGCAATCAAATCAGTTTAGTAAAAATGAAGTCATTTTACATTGCAAGAATGAATTGAGTCCTTAGTAAAATTTGTATTAATTATATTGAGAATCGCTCTTACTTGATGTTTATCTACTCAACTACGTGTAATATGGTAAATGTCTTAGGCTATTAACATAGTATTTTCATAGTTCATGGCTTTACAAAAATTGTTTTTGAACAGTTTGAAGCCGATTTCCAAAGATTTCAATAATTTTCTTTGCTAAAAATGATTGATTTTTTCATATTTGACATGAACGCATTGTTGAATACATTGCGAAAGCCGATTTTGTCTGGATGAACATTGTTGCTTTTGTTCGATGTAAATCATATCAAGAGAATATAATGAACATTATTATTCTTTGTACAATATTTTCTTTTCTTATTATGGTTGAGCCGATTAAAAAGTGCAATGGTAGCATGCTTACTTTCCACTCTCGTTATTTTCTTATGTTTCGGGTTGCTTCTGTTCATAATGTATCGAATGTGTCACTCACTTACACTATTAAATAATTGTATCTTCATTAATGACAACCGTCGCAATACACCTATTTCATTTTTAATACATTTTAATAACGTAAAAATATAATACTCCCTATTTTTATTACTAATTATCACATTGTGTCATAAGCAAACAGCACGTTTGCATGAGATGAAGATTAAACCGTTTTTCTAACAGTTTATATATAGATTAAGTAAAGCAAAAATTCTGATTATTTCGACGTTGTTCATTGAAGAAAAGCATAATACAAATCCTATCTTACGCTATCATTTGTAAAACGATATAATTTTTTTTTTCACTTCGTTGAAAACAAACAATTGATAGTGTATCAAATTGAAAAACTTGATCGAAAGCTGACCATTTTCTATCATATTAGTATTTATTAGTAATAGTTAATCTTTTCAATAGTAGCATCAATTTGTCATTTATTTCGATATGGCTTTCACATTTCAGTCAAAAAAGTATCAACAGTCGATCTTTATCTTCTTTTTCGGTGAAAGTATATAGATTTGCATAAAATCGAGAGTATTCTATGGTACAGAATGCGAAAGTTCTATTATCTTTATAAAGAAAATTATTTTAAATCAATAAATAACATCTAACCGTAGCATTAAAGATTATTTGAAATAATACTAAAAGAACTACTAAGATTTGTGAGAATTCTATTCTTGTGAATACTACTAGCAACAGAAAAAAAAAGGTATTTGATTTTTTGAGTTTAACATATGAACGAAAAATTAATTAATTAATATTCATCGCAATTCGTATGCTTCCACCAATTTAAGATCGACAGATCGTTCGGTTCACTATCAATTACTCGGATCATGAGACCATAACACACAATATAATCACGAATATGTTCTTCTGTAGCAGTATTAGCTTGTATAATCCATTCGAGTTCTTCATTACGAAAATCTTTATCAATGCGCGTAGTCTTGTGAATGTCTTGAAGCAATGTTTCAGGCTTAGGATCACCTACTGCAGCTGGATTCACACGACATTGAAACACGAGTTGATAATATCGACACTTTTCACCATCATTTGGAACAGTTCTCCATAGACGAGTATATCGTGGATGAGCTGCATATTCAATACTCGGTGATAAACAAATGGCTTGATGATTTCCAGGTATAAAATATTGTTGATTTGATACGCGTAAGCCTGATGTTAAAATGAATGGTGCATAGGGACCTTGTGTGCCATGATAAGCAACATGCCACGAACCCCATTTAGAATCAAAGGCAGCATCATTATTTGCTACTTTAATACCGATTCGTTTCCATCCTATTTTATAATAATATATGTGTTTGTAAAACAAAAAGAAAAGAAAATCAATACTACCTGGTGGACACATAGATTCTCTATTTTCTCGATCGAAGGAATCAAATCCATAAGTATTATTAGTTGATCGATTATCATTGATGCGCATTTTATTCCATATGAAATCCATCAAACTCTTTTCAATAGGTAAAGTAGATTTACCTAAAACAATTGAATGTATTCGACTATCAAATTTTGCACAACATTTCTGAATAGTTTGAATATTTAACATAGACAATTCATTATATCTTCCACGTCCACACATTTGCTTGATAACTATTGGACCATAAGGTGCATGAATCACAAGGTGAAGAATAACACCACTTTCTTCAACATGTCCAATTGTGAGAGAATCAGTTGGTAATTGCATAATTTTACAGAGAGCAAAACAAAACCGTTGTTGAATAAAATTTTTATTCGACGCCCATATGTTGTAGTCAGCCTCCAGACGTATTATCAACGGAAGATCTCCAACTGTGCAAAAGTTAAAGAAACTTTATTGATTTCTATTTACTCTCTTACCTGTTGTTTCTTCACAATAATCTATTAGAATAGGCACAAGTTGTTTGGATGTTTCCATCTGATGGAGTACTTTTTTGAGTTTTATACTCAATTGAAAGTCATTTAATGAATGCGCAGACAATTGACATAGTGCACTAACTAATTCAGTTGCTCGTGTTTGTTGTTCAATGTGTTGTTCTTCAAGTTCTACTTCCATTTTTTGTAACAATTGATCTCTTCGGTGACGTCTTTCCTCTTGACGATGTTGTATATAGTCTTGAATAAATATAGTTGTACTAGATACGTCCGTTTTCCGATAGAGAGAATCAATGAGACGATTACTGGTGATTGAATCTTCATCCATTTCATGAATAAACTTAACTATAAGTTTCTTTCGATGAGTCCAAAGAGGTGCACGCTCCAATACACAGTGCATAAGTGGACCTTTCTCAGAAAAAGCGAATAGATCACCAGAACTATTACCTTTACCAATTATTCGATTGAGCTCATTCACATATCCATAATGTTGTCGAAGCCATGATAAAACTCGAGAAGAACAATTAATAGAATTGTTTGAGTCTATCATATTAAATAAATGAGTTAATTCACTCTCGATACTTGTAATTTGCTGACGTATTTTATTACTAGCCATTCGTATTTCTTCATTAGTTTCTCGATTATTATTTCTCGTTGTTGTTGGTATTTGAACTATAACATCAATATCAACTTTGATATCATAAAGAGCTTTTCGAAATTCATTTTCAATCTTTTGACGTGTTATATTGATATTTAGATTGTTCCTATTAAAATCATTTAAGAATTTTTCTGCTAGTGTATTTTCTTCTTCACATACTGCTGCATCATCTTCTTGTGACATTTCTATAACTTTAGTACGCATTCTTTTAATATTACGTTGAAGTTGAGCAACTTCCTTGATACTTTCACCCAATTGTTCATCAGCAAAACGCTTCAAACAATAATCTAAATCGACGTCCATTGAATATACAAATAGTAATTGTTCTAAAATAATAAAAAAAGCTTTAAAAAAATACCCAGTATACCAGATGATGATTTATTTCTTATATACTTAATATGATAAGCGAAATACACTCACTGTTACCTAGTGAGTGAATATCTCGTTACACGACGATCGTTTCTCTGATTCATATTTGCACACTGATATCTACGTGAAATGTTAGCAATCTAAAGAAGTTCACATGGCTATGTTGATATGTATTATCTATTGTCTAAAGAATTTGAAAAATGTTGTAAAATGTATAACTAACCTGACTTCATCAAAACAATGCGTTACATTCGCTTATCATCTTTGTTGTTGACTCGCGTCTTGATAAGACTTTTTAATGATCATTCAAGTTATATATATTGTATGTTAATATTTGCAAAAGAAATCAACACTTAAACTTATCAGAACTTCTATGATTTAATGACAACAAAATGATGTTTATGTCAAGCAAGAACATCATTTTACAGTTGCAGTATTTGAATGTTTCTAACGTGATAGAAATATTATCGTTCTTATCATAAAATTGCAAATAGCTAATGCCTTAAGTTTGCAAGTATAATACTTTTAAAGAAATCTCCCATGTTATTTTGTTTATTGGACGTAATAAAATATAACACGATATACCCATGAGATAACTACCGAGAAACTAATACCGGTTACCGATCGATATAATGTGTGTTGTATCGGCAATTTTTTTAAAGTGTTGGTTTATAGTGTGTGGCAGAGCTCCGCGGGACGTTGGACTAGTCCCGTCCCATCCCGTTCCACCCCTGGGCGGGATGGAACGATAAAATTGAAAATTTAGCGGGGCGGGGTGGGACGAGATATGATTGCTTACAGTACAGGACAGGACAGGACGGAACAAGATCGATTCATTTCTACGCCCCGTCTGGTATGTATGACGTAGGTTTGTCGCGCGTTATTTTCCGCACATCGCAGTTGGGCAATATCTATAAATTGAGCACACAAGAACAGCTATTAAAAGTGGTCTGATTGGTTGTCTTCGTACTATTGTATGTTCAAATGATATAGGCTACTTATTTCTTTTTGATTTCATTTTTTTTCAGTTTTTTATTTATTTAAAAATATTTTCTAAGTTCAACCAGAAAAATTTACCACCATTGTCGAAATTGACTTGAATGATCCATTGCATTCCACGAATTACGGCAACAGTCGAAAGTGAATTTAGTGGAGGTGTGCTCGGCATGTCTGAGCGTCGGTCGTCAATCAATCCTCAAAATCTCAATAATATACTTTTTCTGAGATCAGTTACTCGATGAGCAGCATTCGAAGTTATACTTCTTATTAATTTTTTTATTTTTTTGTGATAAAAGTGTTGCCGTGTAAATCTTCTTTTGAAACATGATTAGTTGAATAAATGATTCACACTGAAGATGGAAGTATAAATTTCTTGTACTTTTTTGAATATCAGTTCGAGAAACAGCAATTATGTCGACGTGGTAGAGTGAGACGGGACAGGACAGGACGGGATAAGAAAGCGCTGGACATGGGACGGAGTGGGACGACTTTTGTGTCGTCCCGTGGAGTTCTGGAAGGAGCCAATGCGTATAGACATAATTTTAAAAATACTTGTTACATGGCTAAATGTGTTTACGACAATAAAAGCGTCTGAACGCGTTTGAAAAATCTTGGTAAACCCATCCAGATGCTGTTTTATATAAAATCGTGTTCAGACGTGTTTAATATAAAATTGTATCCTGATGCATTTTAAAATATTTTCTGACCGCGTCTTAACTCAGTTAATATTCAAAGTGCGTTTGAACGTATTTATTTTTCGTTTAGTGTTTACATGGGAGATGCTAATATATAAAGTAAATATCAACATTATTTAATCGATTATAATATATTCTGATATTTTATTATATATGAAGATTCACATGACTTTAGAACAATTCAAAACTATTTTAAATAGCTACGAAGTTATTCAGCTTTTAATTCGACATCAAATTGTTAATTAAATTTAAAAAAAATAATCAATGGCCTAATTTAATGTCTTATGACTCTTCTTAGTTTCGATTATTTTAAATGAATACAACAAATCATCAATATTAACATTAAAAAGTCAAATAATCATTATTCTTATTATGTTACAAATTTTTTTCTTCGATTAGTGTTTTCAAAATGCAAAACTATCATTATAATTTGTTTTTCATGGAATATTAATTTCGATAAAACTTAATTCTTTACCATCTGTTGGGCCATTTTTGACCAACTTGTAGAATGATCACAGAAAATAAAGAAAACATCAGACTCAAAAACTCCTCAAACTGTATTTGTAAAAACTCCCCAAACTATCAATTGATTATAAAAACTATTCTGTTTCATTGCTCTGTCTCTGAGATATATGATTTACAAAATCGATAATTTTGGAAAAATTAAAAAAAAAGAAATTTTAAAAACAGTGCTTTGTTCTTCATAGGCAATAGAGATTTAGGGAGCGTGTTGTATGATCTATATGGACAATCAAAAAGGTCTACTATTGTAAAAAACAACGACTCAAAATTAGATTATAATAGATTATTTTCGAATTAATAATCTATTATAATGGTACTATGCTAATTTGATTTTAATCAGGTTAAAATAGTGCCATTATAATAGATTTTAATCGCATTGAATAATTGAACTGATTCAAGGTAGAGATCAAAGAGGCAGATGAATAAGATGGAATTACTAAAATAGGACAATGAAGTCAATCGAACAGAGTAGCAATGATAGAGAAGGAAAGATATTCCTTTAGTTGGTGTTCCATCGTGTATACAGAAGAACTTTATAACTGAAATTTTCTCAATGAAACAGCGATTTTCCCGTTCAATCCTGTGTCGTCACCCACAGGCAATACTGTACTATCCAACAAAACCGAAAAATCAATTTTCTTCCATTAAAAAATTTAGTTGCAAAGTATTTCTGCATATATGGTGAAACACTAGCTAAAGGAATATCCACAAACGAAAGAATATTATATCCTACACAATACTTTTGTTTTCTCTTCTAGATGTACATTGTTCATTTTCTAGATTTATTTTAAATGGATATGGCATTTCTTCCTTTATCAGAAGCTGATAAAGCTTTTTCACGTAATGAAGATTACAATAGAGCTCACACAGTATGCATTTTCTTTCCTCATAACTATAAAATACACAGGATGTTTCATAAGTCTTGATGCGTGGCAAAATTAGTTGATATACAGACAGAGAATAATCCCTAGCCAAATATTTTTATATGAGCATTAACTAGTGGTGACAGTCTTTCAGACGGCATATTATTATATGATATCTCTGATAATTATAAAAATACAAACACAAGAATATGAAAATAGATTTTGCGCAATCAATCAACATAATATTTTATTTAAAAAAAAGGTAACGTTCTATTTTATGAAAACCTATATTAATCTGGTTGGATAATAATATTATTCAACTACCAAGTATTTGTTATCTATGAATTTTTATTAATTAGTCCAGTATCTTTAAAATTTTATTAATCATTTTTTACAATTATTAAGAGTTATTTCTTTCATTCTTTGTAACATTTAGTTTTTCAATTGTTTAAAGGTTGAATATTGTTCTCTTCGTATTTTTTTTTCTTTAATATTTTGCTTAGATTTTCAGTAAGTCATACGTCAGCAAATTTATCTATATCAGGTTGAAGTAAAATTCAATTATTAAATAATTTATCAACAGTTAAAATAATTAATTTTGCTTCTTTATTTTTCCTTTTACATGTCACATTTTCATATATTTTATCCATTTCAATCGGATTACTGAGCTTATAGCTTGACTAAATTTTTAATTAGTCGTTCGTGATAAGTATTGAATGAATGAATGAATAAAATAAATAATTATTAGTTTCTATTATGCTAATTTTTATATAGAAGAATATTTTCATCATTTTATTAAAAAATCTTTAAAACAAAATTATGTTTATATTGTTTACTATTGCAACAAAATATATTATCTAATAATATTTCATTTGAAAGATTGTCACGCATACTCAAAGTTGATATAAAAAAAGTTCAATTAAGTATTATTGTTTATCTGTATATAAACTAATTTTGTCGCTCCTCAATGCTTATGAAACACTGTATTTATGTTAATGTTTGTTTAGCTTTATGGAAATATACTTATCATCTATGAAGATTATATTAATTCACATCTAAAGTCGGATATTCTAGCAACAATGGCAAAATGCAGTAATAAGTTACACTATTATGATCGTAAGTTTGTTATACGAAATCTAATACAGAAGAAAAACAGGAGCCAGTCACCCCTTTATTTTTTATGCTCATTCTTCTAAACGTAAAGAAGTGTATGTACATGAGAAGAGAAGTTTGGCTAGTGTAAGAATATACTATTTGTTATTGTGAATTTTGTTCATCAAGCTGAGACAGCAACAATACAAGATTTGATGAAAATTTTTTTATGGCTTATTATTATAATGGGATGAAACTAGACGATTTACATATAGAAATTATGTTTCTGACATATTTAAATGACGTTTCTCTAGTCAAATCTAATAAAATTAGATTAGACAAAAAAAAAAATAACCGCACAAACATATTAAAAAATTAATACTCTAATAATATAAAATCTTAGTAGGCTCAATATTTATTCGAGGATTCCTTCTCATTCTACTCATTGTATTCCTAGAAAAAAAAAATTATGCATGATTCATTTTCCCCAACACAATAGTTTTTCGAAAGTTTCACAGTCTGAGAAAAACTTCCTCGAACAACCGCTCGAGCACATAGAGAAATTCTAGACTACTCTGCGCATCCCTTTTAACTAGAGACCTGCGGAGTCAACTTTTTTCATTCCGAAACCCGACTCCGACTCCGATTCCGAAATCTTTCTTTTTACGACTCCGATTCCAACTCCGATTCC
>CAJNSZ010000090.1:156329-242042 GCA_905329745.1 Rotaria sp. Silwood2 | reverse complement strand
ATCTCGTCTATGTCAGTAAAAAACGCGTAACAGGTCGTTAAAATTTTGAACGAAAGTGAAATTGCAAAAATGTGTGATTTTTACGCTATTTTACGCGTTATTTTTCGATGCTTGTCTGACTGGGCTCAGATGTCTGAAAAGCCTGTGCGTTTCTTCGAAAACCTTGGTTCTTGAGGAAAGTTTAATCTCTATATGGTGGACACCTCCATATAGTAGACACTTTTGAAAAGTCCGAAGGGTGTCCACTATAGAGAGGTTTCACTGTATATTCAAGTAGAAAGAAGTATTTACTATACATTCATTCGAAGTTTTGTCAAGTTTTCTACAAACTTGTGATAATGTTTTCACATAAGAAGTTAAAATGAAAAATAACTTATTTTAAAGTTGCCTTTAAAAAATGTCTTGCTGTTTCATTCTTGCAGAAAAAGAGCAATTAATTATTTCTCAATAAATACAGTATAATTGTTCAATCAGAGTCTGAAATAAAATAAATTAACAAGAAAAGTGTTTGAACACCTTTTTGATGATGACTATGAATTAAATTTTATCATTCGATTACTCAACAATTGAAAATATCATGAAGACTTTACACATTCATTTACGCATATTTAAATTGAATTAACATGTTGAATACTTGATTAATTATACACAACTTTACTGTTCTACGTATTTCTAAACGCACCAATGTTTCGACGAAAAACTTCTTTGGCCGGCAATTTAAAATCATATAAAGAGTTCTTCGGTAGTATTTTTCTTTTGACAAACATGATGAAAAATTAATGAAAAGAAAAACATTGGGAAATCTCAATAAAGACGAAAAAACTTGGCTCGAATAAACATTAAACTGATTATTCTCTCACTTTGTTTGATGATATTTACTATAGAGGTTTATCTTACTGTTTTTTGACTTTACTTCTCTATTTTCTTTTTTTTCCGCAGCCGTGTTAATTGAAAAGAAAATCTTTACTCTTGGTATTTTACATAATTGGTCTTCAGCTCCTTTTTGAAGTTTTCTCATGCTATTTGTTACTTATGTCATGATCAAGCTCTTCGTGAAGCACTCATCAATCATATCATTATTTTAATTCTCTTTTCTTTTTGTTGTGTCTTCAATCTAACAACTATTATCTAACTAAATGTGAATATGGATGTCGGTTATTAAATGATCTATTATTGAAGAATCCTATCTTAATGAAGTATGAATTGATTTAAGATATTATAAAATAATTGATGATGTTTAGGAAAAAATTGCACAATATATTTAAAAAAAAACTTATTTCATTTTTTATTGTGAATCAGAGGAATATTCTCACAGTAAATAATATTGATAAGAAACAACTAATATACTTGATCAATTGAACAAACATTTTGTTTCAATGTATTTCGAAAAATCGTATATTAACAAATAGTTGTCTAAGATTAATTTTCTAAATGATGCCTCAATAATCGTATATTGAAATTTGTATGACTAGCAGTAAAGAGTACATTTATTTTCAAAAAATTGATCAACACTAATGTGATAATCATAAACTTAATAAGTTTCTAAAGATAATTCAAACGAAATTATCAGTAGATGCTTTACCAATAAATAATATTACTATTCAATCGACTTAGCATACAAATTCATTTGAAAATCCGATCACTACATTCGAACTTCCAGATATTATCAATTGATTAGACGAAAATGTTATTTTAAGAAATATTTATTACAAAATATATGAATTTTAAAAAGATAAACAACAGACTTGTAACGGATCAAGAATTTTTGAACTGATATGATGCAACCGATGCAAAAGATCTTTTAGACCAATGAAAACTGACAAAAACTGATCGATTTGTTAGATCGTTATTAATCAGTTAGTGGAAATGGCTTCAAGAAACATTCATTTTCTTTTTTGCACTCAGATTTTTACAAGTCTTCAGGAAGAAATATCACGTTATTGTCGTTTATATCTATTACTAAATATAGCACGAAAAAAACAAGTCATATACCCATCAACTGATCGTTAAACTCCACAACTTGGATTTTCTCACAAAGCCTTTTCAGACAAATCGAACGTTTCTTTTCCAATGACGATCGAAACCTAAATTTAATCTTTATCAAAACATATATGATGGAAGTTTAGCTCAAGTCACATAGCTTTAATTGTGCTGTGTTAAAAAACTGAAACACACTTCAATTGAGGAAATAAAACAGTATCAATGAATAGAAGAAAATAAAACTAGTAATTCTTAAAACAATACTGTTTGATTAGATGTGGAAAAGAGCAAGCAAACTTGCTCTCAACAAACTTTATGAGAGAAAAATAGAATAGTTATCGAATATTTTCCAAACAGTCCGATTCAACTGAACTAGACCAGTTACAACTCTGGTATACAATTCGTTATGTATGCTGAATGTCTTCACAATAATTGGAAAAGTAACCATTGGAATGGTATGCTTCACGACATACAAAAAACAAATATAAATTTGATGAATTAACTAAATATGAATTGCTTAATTTAACTCTTAAATGTATATAAAAACAAAAACTTGTTCAAATAACAAAGTCAAGCACTATATTATTATAATCATTATTTTATAAAATGACAGTCTAATCATAGTATCATATACGACCAAGAAAAAAAACCAAATGTAATTACTTTTCTTCTTGTTTTTCAAGTAAGTCAAATATTGACTTGTACTTTCATTCTGCTTTATTTAAGCAGACAAAAGATACACTTATCTTCTACTTTTTTATCGTCTGTTTTATTTAAAACAATAACCATGTGGTCAATTGTTTTTACTATCAGTATAGCATTATATGTTTTTTATAGTCTATTCAAATATTGGACACTAGGTCCATGACACATTTACAAAAATTTATGGACATAAGCTATTCTAGAACAATGTACACCTATTGTAGGCTAAAAATCCTTAGTCTAGATTGTGTGACGCTAGCTGAAGACCCTTTCTCTCATGTTCTTAATATGACCAATAAATATAGAAGCTATATTATCATGGATCATTTTGATCCCGTAGCTAGTCTCATTATAAATGATCCTTTGTTAATTCAAGAAGTTTTAAAAACTAATGCTCGTTCTTATCAAAAATCTAATTTTATGCGATTAATTCTAAAAACATTATTAACCTATCATACTCTCTTAATGACTGAAGATAATATTAATAGTCAACATCGAAGTTTTATTACACCTGTTTCTCAACATCAAAATATAAATTCAATGATTTGACTTAGGATTGAAAGAATATCGAATATTCTTGATAAATGAAAATTAGTTCTTAGTAATGCAAAGAATCAAGGAATAGATTTAACTGTTAATATTCACAATGAAATGGCACGTTTAACCTTAGATTTTGTAATTGGATGTGTATTTGAAAGTGGTTTAATAAAAAATGAATATTTTCAAGAAGTTATTTATCGAAATGTTATAACAACATAAGAAGATGTTGAATAAAAGAATGCTTAACATGACTTTAATCATTCTAATTATAAATCGTTTACCTTTTCCAAGTAAACAATGTATTAATAAATCAAAACGTAATGTCAGATGAGTTAAACAATGGATTATTGATGATAGAAAAAAAAGGGTTTAACAAAATAAGTTTACAAAGGTTTAGAAATTTATGTTCGATTTTAATCTATTAATAATATTTTTTTTCTACACAGGACCTGTTTTACTTGATTTAATTTTAGCAGAACGTGGTGATGATACAATAAGTAAATTAATTGATGAAGATATTTATGAAGAAGTACTTTTGGTAATTATCAATTCCTTATATGAACTTTAATAAAAAAATATTTCTTTAGTTATTACTGACCATGAAACAACTTCAAATTTAATGATTTAGACATTATATAATTTAGCAAATAATTCTGATATTTGTCATCGTCTAGAAATGGAAATAGGTTTAGTATTAAATGATAATGAAGAAATAACACCATCAACACTTTCTCTTCTTGCTTATACAGAATCTGTTGTAAAAGAATTTTTAAGACTTCATCAACCTATACAATTTATTGTTCGAAAGGCAATTGAAGATAATATATTAGTAGATAGCGATGGAAAAAAAATATATGTTAAAACAGTGGTACTGATATTATGATAAATATTTTTATTCTTCATCAGTAAGTAGATATTTATATTTATTTTCTCATGTTTTTCTATATGAATAGTTTGTAGTTCAGAAAAACATTGGAAAGTAACCATTCAAATTCGATCCATCGAGATTTGAATAACCTCGTTTCGATATACACTTTTATCATTTTCAGCTGGAGCATGTTCGTGTATTGGAAAAAATTTTACTATGTTAGAAGCAGAAATTATCTTATCAATGATTATTAAAAGATTTCGTTTTCAATTTGTATCCGATCAAAAACATATTTCTGAAATTATTATTACTATGAGATAAAAAAGTTTTATATAAAACTCTTCATTTTTTTGTCTAAAACAATTTTATTATAGACCAAAATATGGAATGTGGATGAAAAATTTGTCTCGAGAGCAATCACAAATACATGTATTTTATATCATACACATTTGTTTCCCTGTTAGATGCAATAAAAGTTTTTAAAAAATCCTTCAACAATGGTAAATATGAAATTTACTATAGTATATAATCGAAACATTGATTGTTGATAGAAACATAATTTCATATTGATATATATAAAATAATGATAGATACATAATGAAGATATCTACGAAAGATGTACGGTAAGATTCAAGGATATAAGAGACGTTTTGTATGAAAATGACCTTTTAGATAATGATCATTTCATACATGTAGCGATATCTAGTGGAAATCGATGTGGATAGTTCAAATGGCTAATAAAGGAATTATCGGCAAAACACAAAAACGAACGAACGAATCTATTGACAAAAGTAACGAATTGCTCGTTTTAAGATATTAGAAATATGAGTGAACCATTGTTAACATCATCAAGTGATTCTCTTGAATCATCATTTTCAGAAAATGCAAATGAAACTTTCGAATCTTATTCATTATTATTTGACAAAGCTAAACATAATTTTTCTACAAGTTCAGAAATTTCATTTATTAAACATGAATCATCACCAATAGATCAAAATCAAACAGTTACAAAAGAAACATTAACAACAATTAATAATGAATTAAACGAAAATTCTATTAACTTTAATCCTTGGCTTTTATTATTTACACAAGATGATGAACAACAACAACAACAAACAGTAAGATTTAATTAAAATTTTCAAATTTAATAAAATAAAATTTTGTTCTCTTTTCGTTTTATTAAAATTGTTAAGATTTCATGATTTTCATTCAAAAATTTTATAGTGAAAACTTAGAGAATAAATCCGTTCATCCCTTTTTATTACAATGTATAGTATTCGTAGTCACATGTACTTATGATTGATTAGATTGTCTCGATAAATGTACTAAGTTTCATATGAATACTGATTGAACTGTTTAGGATCAAATAAAAACAAATATTAAAACATCAACAAAAATACTTAATAATAGTGATGAAAAAGAATCACATGACAAGAAAGGTAAAAAGAATAACATTATTTATACCGAATTAGAATATAATTACTCTTATTTAGAGACACAGTGGGTAAATACTAGACAAGGTCAATCAAAAAGGAAGACAGACTTGCATAATCAACAATATAAATCAAAAAGGTAATTTGTATCTATTAACATATTTTGTATTTTTCTTTCTTAAATAATTTTTGCGTTCTTCTTCTTCTCTCTCTCTCTCTCTCTCTTTTTCTTTGTGGGTCTATCAATCGGATATGATTTCGCCTGTACACTTGCTTTTCTCGATGGAAATTACCTTTCTATGCCCTGTCTGTGTATTCACATGATTTTATTTCCCCCTTTTCTTTTCTCTTCTTCATTTTCTCTCTCTGTTCGTCTCCGTTGGTCGTTGTTATAAATATATCGAGACTGTATGTGAACTTGCTTCGTCCGTACAAGCACATCGTGATCATTTTTATTTCTGCTCACGTCGTCGTCGTCGTCGTCGTCGACGGATAACAGCATTTATCCAGCTGATTTCGATAAAAATGGATTCTTAGTTGAGAAAAAAAAAATGTTAAAACATATTGTTCATTCTTATCATGGAAAACTTCATACATTTGATGATTTTTATCGTAATGATTCAAATCCAATAAAATCTCGTTCATCATCTAATGAATTAACATCAACAAATAATTGTTCATCATCATCTCCAACATCTCCATGTTCTCCAAATAGTCCTCCATATACATTTTATAATGTTTTTTCTGATTTTAAATTCTCAACAACACCAGATGTTGTACCTGAAGAAGATGAAACTGAAGATGATAATGAAATAATTGAACAAGAATTCAATTCTATACCAGCTGTTTTTTATCTTGAAGATGAACAACATAATCAACCTCAAATATCATCTTCATCTTCTAATCGATCTTCATCAATTCTTAGTCGTTTTCGACATTCAAATAATAATAATAATAATAATCATCTTATGGTTAAACAAAATTCAGTTAATGAAAATCAAATGAATTTAACAAAATTACGTAAAAATGATTTTATTGATTTATCAATAAATAAACATCGTTTTCTTAAACGTTCAGAAACAATAACTCATACAAATCGTTTAATAGATAAAAAATTATCTGCTAATGATGAGTTTCCAGATTTATCATTTTCACCAACAAATGATGTTGTTAAAAAACATCGTTCATTTGTTTCATTATTGAATTATTTTCATCATAATCATCATCAAAATTTATCAACAAAAAATTCTGATAAATCAAATTTGGAAAATTTTAATTTAAATAATAATGAATTTTCACGTCCAAAAATTATTAAACAAAAAACTTTGCCATTAAATAATGAAGTCTATACACCGGTGAATAAATCTCCTCCAAAACAAATTTTACCAAAACTTGCATCTCTATTTCATCGTCCATCATTTGAACAGCATAAATATCGTGTAGGAAATTTAAAAGCTCGTCTTCATCATAGAAGACATTCACCACCATTAACAAATAATGCACTTAAATTTCAATGTCAAGATTCTAATGAACTTATAAAAGCAATAAAACGATCAGAAGGTCAACAATATCATGATAATGATAATATTCCTTGTCAACGTCCTGTTAAACCAGTAATTATGAAACGTGTTCATACATGGCATAATGCATTTGATTTACGACCAATTGATCAGTGTCTTGAATATTGACTTAATTCTTCTTTTTTTTTCTTCTTTATATGTCTTGTGCATTTATTTCAATTCAATAATATACATTATTCTTTTTCTTTTATATAGAGATTCTTTGCAAAATCGACGAACAAATCATAGTAGTGATGATGATCAAGCATTTGAAAAATGTAATATTTCTATATAATTTTCGTCATTTTAATAGATACTTAAAAGTTGAATGCGAAGAGGGAAGGGGGCAAGAAGAATAACCAGATATACGATTTTCAAGTTGAATTTGGTTAATTGTGGTTCTTTTATCTAATGTAGATATGTACAGAGTCAAATTTACTTGGTTCATATCTAAAAGAGACAGGAACTTGAATTGATTTAATCATGTCTTATCCGATGCCAATACCATACTCGATCTGACGAAGAAATGTTTCTAGATGTCAAGTCATCTTTGATTCGGAACTATGTACATCTTGTAGGTTCAAATGAACTATGAATAAGTTGAAAAGAGTTCGAACTAATAGCTTATTACTGCCAAAATATAGTATTTTTATCGTATTTTTTAGCAGAACGCCGTCGTCTCCTTGAAGAATACTAGAAAAATTGAGTTTCAATTTAAGACTTGAAGCTTTACACAGAGACAAGTCTTAATGAAAATAGCTTATTGTCAAAGTTTCAGATTTTTTGATTGTGTCTTTTATGAAATATGAATATCAAAATTTACCATTGAAAATGAGCAGCGTAAAAAATTTTTTTTTAACCATGACCACATCTTAGGATAGAAGCAATCAGAATATCGAAAACTTTTTTAATAAAATATTCTCATGAAGGTCTGTCTCTATACGAAGTTTTGAATCGAAATTAGAAGTTCAGTTTTCATGATGTTCCTGAGGAGAACTACAGTATTCTGATAAAAAATACAGCACCACGACAGTAATAAGCTATTAGTTCGAACTCTTTTCAAAATATTTATAGCTCATTCAAACCTGAAAAATGCACATAGATCCGGCTCAAAAGTGATTCGACAATCGAAAATGTTCCATCGTGAGTCTTACAAATATTTTAATTTCCATAGAAAAATTCAATTATTCGTGTATTGTAATTTTTCTTGCCATCGTTTTATTCTAGAATTAATATTAAAATCTTAGAAATATTCCATTTTACTTCATAGTTTTACAAGAACATCGAACGCCAAAACCAGTTAGATCTGAACATAAGTCACCAATAAAGCAAAGAAGAAAGAATAGAAATAGGTATTGATTAAACACGTATTACTTTATTTTGAATATATTTACTGTTGAAATTTTAGTTTAAAAGAATTTATTTGTGACTCATCATCTTCATCTGATGAAGAACATCCATTAGAATTTTATCCAAAAGTAAATCGATTAATTGATAATGATTTATCATGGCGAAAGTAAAATTCATTTAAAAACATTGATTATTTGAAATATTTTCTTTTCTTTACTAGGGTTGATGATGATTATGCATCAGATGAATCTAGTCAATCATCTTCATCTTCATCAGAAAATGATAGTCGATTAACAAAAAAGAAAAAAGATCGACAAATATCTGTAAATTTTCTTGAATCACTTTCAAAATACGTACCTATAGAAGATAAACATATTGATGCTAAACAGTAGATATTCGAATTTTAATTTTTTCTAATTAATATTTCTTTGTTTTTGTTTTGTAATAGATATTTTACTCGATCAGGATTTAAAAATAAAAAAAAACGAGAAGAATTAGCACAGAAACTTTTTTCAATATTTGATCAAGATGTTTTTTCTGCAAAAGTAAATTGTTTGTTTTTCTTCATATATATTTTAACTTATATTATTCCTGTAGTTTTCGGACAAAGTAACAGTTGTTTGGAGTGGTCGTTTAACATCAACAGCCGGTCATTGTACGACTCGACATTCTACTCAAACAGCTATTATCACACTTTCAAATAAAGTTTGTGATTCACCTGGTTCGTATGAAAGCTTTTTTTAAGACTAAATTAACATGATTAACATTAGAACGTTGTCGCGATACACTTTTACATGAAATGTGTCATGCAGCTGTATCATTAATTGATGGTGTTATGGATGAAGGTCATGGTCCATTATGGCGTAAATGGACACGTCATGCTGAACGATGTTATCCTTACTTACCTGCAATTTCAGTTAAACATACTTATGATATTACTTATAAATTTGTTTATCGATGCATTCAATGTCAATACGAGTAAATGATACCGCAGAATTTGATGGTCTATTCTGTACCAGGATGTCATATATGCGGTTTGATAGAACAGATTACAGTGTATCGACTGGTATATAACGAATTAAGTTTTATGGAAATTTTGATGTGCAAAGGATCGATACACTGCTTATTATACTTGAGTAATATAATAGAGCACTCATAGATATTATGATTCTTAAAATGTTCTAAGATAAACTTATGTACATTTTGTTTCTAAACTTAGTTCAATACAGTTATAGATACTCTTCATTTTTCTATAATTAATAGTTTCATCGTTGCTTTCTTCATACTCAGAAATGATCCTTTTTCTTTGATCTAGGTTATTTCTTGACTACTTGATATTTCAGTGTGTTCAATTCTATGTCAGAGAACAAGAGTATCCATGTGAAGCTTTCTCAAGTAATTATACACTATCGAGCTCTGTATGTTTCACATAGAGCATCTTTCAAAAGAGTAGGGACCCATTGTCAACTTGCAAGATTGTCCCCTAAAATAGTCTATTTTCCTATTTGAAGGCACCGGTATATTAATGATACTTTAACAATATTCAACGATCCTATTAAAAATCTGTATGTACTAATAATCAAGACCACATTTGTGATGAACAGATATAAATAACTTCATAAATGAAAAAAAAATATTTTGATCATCAGATCGTTAGAGAGAAGTACGAATATAGGGTTTCATTAAGAACTTATGTTATTTTTATAATTGCTTCTTCAAATTTTTATTCCGAATATCCAGATTTGCTTTTTGTATGAAACTCTATAAGAATCTATAACTATATCATGTTCATTTGAAAAATAAATTTTTCCATATCTCATACTCTCCTTCAGGGATTTGAAGACCAAAAAATTTTGTTTCCATTTATGAAGAAGTTATTTTTATCAGTTCATCAAGAATGCTGTGCTGATTATTAGTACATGAAACTTTTCAATAGGACTGCTGAGTATTGTTAATATATCGTCAATATATACCGGTGTATTTATAATATAGGAAAACAAGCTATTTTAGAGAATAGTCCTTGCGAGTTGACAATGGTTCTTTGCTCTTCCGAGAGATGCTATCTGTACAATATATAGAGCTGGATAGTGTGAAATTTTTGAGAAAATTTCACGTTGGTTCTCACTTGTTTTGTAGTACAATGTTAAACACACTAGAATATCATATAGTCAAGAAATAACCTTGACCTAACAAAAGGGATCATTTAAAAAAAATAAAAAAAACAACAATGATCACTATTGGTTATAGAAAAATGAAAAGCACGTATAACTGTATCGAATTAAGTTTAGAAACAAAATGTGTATAAGCTTATCATAGAACATCTTGAGGATCATAATATCTCTTAAGCATTGTAACTGGTTTATCGACCTTAACACCTCAAAATTTTTATAAAGGCTTATTTTCTTATATATCATTTGATGCGTGGCAATATGCTATATAAAGCACATATATGACATCCTCGTTCCGGATAGATGATCAAATTTGACGGGATTCTTTATTAGCTTTAAATATTTTACTAAAAATTGATTTGTTTTTAAGAGTTTATCGCCATTCAAAATCACTCGATATTGAAATTGATTTTTGTGGAAAATGTAAGGGAAAATTTCAATTATTATTAAATAATAATCAAACAAATGAAGTTCAAACACCAAAGAAAACATTAAATCGATATAATTTATTTATAAAAGAACATTTTCAAACAATGAAACAAGCTCAACCTCATTTATCAACACCACAATTAATGAAACATTTAAGTCAAGAATATAAAAAGAAAATACAACAACAAAATGATATTGATTTACCTGACTTAGAACAGTTAAAAATTTAATTATTGTCTTTTCAATTATCTTGTATATGTTAGAAAATTTATGTAAAATCTTTTTTTTCTTGATTTTGTTAATTGATTATAAAATATTAATTTGATTAAAATGACTTTTTTTTTTTGACATATCGCCTTATCATTCATATAGAAAAATAATCATATTTCTTCTGTTTTATAACATAAAATATTGTTATGTATCTTTCGATAGAGGTCACATTAAAAAGAAAAATGTGAAAAGAAAGTGTCATCGTCCCGACAACGCATTAAAAAATGTCGACTGTTTTCTTTTCATTTTAACTTTCATATTTTTGTTGGTGTTTTTTTTGTTGTTGTTGTTGTAAAATGTCATCCTTAAGAGATAGACAAGGTCCACCTCCTGAACAATTATGGAAATCTTGGGATCGTAAAGCACGTAAACAAGGTTTTCATTCTACAATTTATTCATCTGATGGTTCACAATATAAAGGAGAATGGAAAAATGATAAAAAACATGGTTAGAACAAACTTAATGAAATAGGAATCTAGTTTTTTTTTTATTTCGCATAGAATAGGTAAAGGCATTTATATATGGAAATCTACAGGAGATTTTTATGAAGGTGATTTTGCTAATGATGCACGAAATGGTTTTGGTACATTAACAGTCAAAACATCTGATGGTAAATTTCAACGACAATATGCAGGTGGTTGGAAAAATAATATGCGACATGTAAGAATGTAGAAAGAAAAATATTGAAATATCATTATATTATAGGGATATGGAAATTTATTCTTTTCGGATAATGAATATTATGAAGGAGAATTTTATGCTGATAAACGAAATGGATGGGGACGAATGTTCTATACTGATGGATCAACCTATGAAGGACAATGGCTTGATGATAAACGACATGGAACGGGCATGTTACGTTTAGGTTAGATAGAATTCATTTTTATTATTATTCATAGACGTGATTATGTTCTTTGTTTTTTTTTTTCTAGCAAATGATAATCGTTATGAAGGCGAATGGCGTGATGATAAGAAACATGGTCATGGAAAATTTTTCTATGTTACTCGAGGACAACTTATGGAAGGTTTATGGGTTGATGATATTTGTAAAGCAGGTGAAATGAAAGATTTTGGACGAGATCAAGCTATTTTACCGACGCCTTATCCTATTCCTGATGTAAATTATTACTTTCTTCTCTTTTCTTTATAGATATGAAAAAAAAATACTTTTTTTTTATTTAGTTATCACTAGCACAACCTGATCAAGTTTTGGCAGAAGCTGAAGCCACATTTTTGGCGACAGATGGATAATACGTTTTATTGTATTTTCTTATACTGTATTTTGTGAGATTTTTATCTATTAAAAGTGTCATTTATTTTACCAAAGATCAGACATTTTTAATAATATGTGCTCAAAAATGATAGATATATGTCACGATCAATGTTGATTCTTTTATTTATATTAATACGAATTCATTGTATCTTTTTTCAATTTTCTTTATGTTCGACATGATGCAAATAATCAAAAATATTTGTTAGATGTTTATCTATTATAGAAATTTCGAATAATGTAAAAAAGAAAATATGAGAAAATAGTTTGATTTGAGAATGATTTGATGACAAATAATGCTTTTTGTCGATTAATATTCTAATAATCTTTTATTCAAAATTTAATAATGTCAATAAATTAGATATTTATTCATTGATCTATTGTTGTAAGAATAACGATAATTATAGAAAAAAGCTATTTTATTTTCTAGTTCACAAAATACCTATTGTGAAGTTTTCTATTACTGAAAACAACAATGAAGTATTGGTTGATCGTATTTTTATAGTTTGTTAAAGCACAAATAGTATCGTTTGATTCTCTTTCTCTAAAATTGCATGACAACGACACATTTACTGTGATTCCTAATTTTGTATCATGTTTTAAATTAGAGATAGGAAACAAATCAAATCCGAACCAATTTTGTTTTAAAACCTAGTCGAGCCGAACTGAACCGAATTCGAACTCTTTTTTTTAAACAAAGATGAGTCAAACCGAATTTGGACTAGTAAAAGTCTGTTCGATTCCGTCTCTGTTTCAGATATCAATATCTACTCACATGTTGTATAAATACTGAGCATGTCGTCCTGGAATTGAGAATCTAGATTTGAACGTTCTGGAGATAATGATTAACATTAAAAACTTTAATTCTGTTAAACCAGCGAGCCACTATTAAACGCAGTGAACCAGTATCAAAAGAAAGAAAAATAATTCAAGTTGCTTTTAGTATAATACGATATTAAAATATATTTAGTTCTGTGAACGCATTATAACTCGTAAAATCAATAGCGAGACCAACATAAAAACGTGTAAAATCCGAGAAAATTACACGTTTTTAACAGGTTGAAGATGGGTTAACGTGTTTTAACTGGTTTTCAAATTGCGTAATAATGCCGTTTTTTCAAAGGTCTTGTCTGTCTGGGCAGCTGAATGTTAGCCATTATACGTATTGGATGCTTGAAAATGTGTGTGTATACATACTCCATCAAGAATGCAGGTCCGTAGCAAAACCATGTTTCAATTGGTTTAATGGAATTATGATGGATCGAACTGGAAGATACCTATTTCTCGTTTGAGTTTCATAACTTTGGAAAGGAAAGATCTTTTGGATCACTGAACTCTCATTATCTAGTAGTATGTTTCAGCTATCTACTTTTCCAATTACGCAATAAAGTTTATTAACTCTTTTTAGAACTGTAGCTGTTTTACTGAGACAATTACTATAGAGAAAAACCGTATATTACCATTTAGAGACCAGTAATACAATAATAGTTCAACAAACCAACTGCAAACTTTTCGAAAAGCTTCCTCTGAAGCTGAACATTATTGTCTAGCAGTTTCACAATCCAACTTGGTACGACAGCAAAATGGTACAGTCGTGATCAGCGTGTTGATGTCGAAGATCCAGAGAGAGCTCTATATTCTAATTTTTGAACAAATGAGCTTCTTTTTTCTGTGTAAAGAAAGATAATAAGCTCGACATCGATTTCATTCAAAAATATCAAGAATCAGTGATGTATTTGATAAAAAAACAATGCAAACTTTAGTAGGTAGCTTCTTTTTACAGGTTATATTGCTTCAAGAAAAACGATGCAATCTATCATAATTATCGTTGTACTGAAGCAATCAGACTCTATTTGTGTCTCTAACATACATTTTTGGTGGAGTATCTGAATACAAAGTTTCAGATTTCCAGCACGTACAACAACTAAGATCTGAGTGAACGAGGACCTTTGTTCCCTACTATACTAATCATTTATTAGCATAAAAACGAATGTTTTGGTAAAGTGTCACGTTGAATGATTGAGAAACATTAATGAAATTATTATTGAAAATCACTAACTCTTATCATATTAAAAAACAAGAATATTTGTTGTGGAACTCATATATATTTTCGAAGAAAATAGTGAGTGTAAGTTTTAAAGTCAAGTTTTCGCAGCTCTCCCCTCACCATTGCAGACACTTAGCAACGAAAGCCGCCATTACAGACAACTGCCTATTACAGATCTTAGCAATCGAGAATAATAGGCGCCGGATTTTCAAAAGTGCTTTTTTTTCAAAATTGATCAAGTTATAATTTTGAAAAATAATGAATATCATTATTTGTGAGCTGATTAATATATATAATAGTGCGTAAGATCTGCTGTAGATATCATGAATATGTTAAGTATATTTATTTGTCAATTAGTTTAATGATTATAATGACAAGAGTGTTAAATTAAGAAAAACGAATTAAAATAAATGAAAAATAATCAGCGAATAGTGACAATTAAAACAAAGACTAGGGCACCCGAAATAAAAATTCTGTTCGAAATGCAGAAATTAGTGAGGTTTTTACTTCAGTGATTGATTACTCTGCAAAACAATTATTATCTACGAGAGATTTTCCACTTTACGTATTTTGTATTAGTTTAATGAGTCTAGAGTACATATATGAGTTCCACATTTCAGCTCGAAAAAGGCTGCGCTAACAAGCTTTTTAACTCCTGTTGGGTCATGTTTGACTCATTCGTAGAACGGACGCAGAAAATAAAGAAAGCATGAGAATCAAAAGTTCCCAACACAATATTTCTAGGGAATTTAACAAGCTATTGATTGATAAAAACAAGTATTTTGTTTAATAGCTCTCTCTCCAGGATATACAACTTGCAAAATCGATAATTTTCAAAAAAGTTTAAAAACACGAAATTTTAAAAGTAAAGTGTTTTTTTTCTTACGTCGGCAATAGAGACTCTGGGGATGCATTGTGTTATATATATATCTACGGAAACGTCTGCTATTGATCTAAATATGTTTCAAAAATTTCACAATAGTTTGGCTGATAAAGAATGGTAAGAGACAAAAGGTGTCTTGGAACGACTATTGAGCAGGAAGAGGCAGATGATGCATATTATGAATATATTATTTGTAAATCATGTCATACTAGTAGTTGAAAAAAATGTTTATCATCGACTGAACGTCTGCATTGATGATATTATTGTTTAATGAAAAATGTGTATTTTCAAAAAGGCTGTCTCAAAAATACGTGGTGCTTAACAATATCTTTTTATATATGTAACATTTCTTTTTTCATTGTAGCCTAATAAAAAAGAATAGAAGGTACCTTTATATAGTTAACACTGTCATAAAAAACAAAAGAAGTAGAGCTGTTAAAGTCGTTCCATTCTTTCCTGTGTTTCAGTGGTCACTATAGTTACTAAATTACCCTGCACAAAAGATAGTGAGCCCGATCGATCTACAAATACCATTGGTATATTTGAGAGATCAATATTCTATTTCTGTAGTAGTTCTATCAATGACTCTTCTGAAACCGTTATCGGGGGGTAAAGAGTTAATCTTCTGAACTTTTATTAAGAATTTATTCAGTAGCAAATATTCGAAATTCGTCATTTTCTTCTATACATTAAATTCGACTAAAACAGAGATGAATTCGATGTACAATATTAGTTAAGTTACAAATTCTATCATCATTAATCAACATTTCTTTAATATAACAATCGAATTGAGATTAATGATGCAGTCGATTGATTAGACCATCAGCTCAATCTATAAATGGCATATAATATACTCTTTGTAAATATAAATATTCAATATTAGATGTATAAATAAGAAGATTATCAATATCATTGAAAGTTAGTTCGACATAATTATTCGAAAGAATAAATCGTCGAAGTGAATTATTTAATGACGAAGACAATGTGACAGTATTATAATTTTTATAAAAAAAACATGAACTTGAAGATGATGAACATTAGGAAATGAAGCAAAAACGGGTAGAACAGACATTGATTTACACAAGAGGTTTCACACAAATTGGAGTACAGATAACTGATTAGTCGAATCTTTGATGTGACCAAAATTAGCATGACGAAGAAATAGAAAGGATCTTGTCGAAAATCATGAATTTTTTCTCGATCGGGAAACAGTATAAAATGGCAGTATTTTGCGAGTAACTACTCTGATGTCAATTTATACAGATTTGGTTTCTTTAATGGATAAAACTGTTAAGAGAGAGTCCATTAGAAGACTACCTTACTTTAGCTATTAGTCGCCGGAGAAAATTGTTTTTTTCCTTTGATATTGTTATCTCAAATGAAAAATCGAGTAAAATTATAGTTAAATCCATAATATTAAGTCATTTGGTTCTACCTGTGACAAGCACTAGTTAAAACAAGTATAATAAGTTTATTTTGATCCCTAAAAGTCGTCATAATGAGAGTAGGCTCGATATTTTGACATTATCTAAAGAATAGATCTGCTGTTTAAGCTCAGAGACGTCTGATGTTCTGAAGAACTGTACAGATAACAGATCCATTCTATTTAAACAACTAGTATTTACAGTAAAGAAAACGTTATAGATCAAAACCTGATTAAAATTCGAAAAAATCCGTTCCTTCGGAATAGCAGTATTTTGGACTTTTCGTGGTTGATGGAAGAGATCCTACAGTTTTGTTTTTTAACTACAGTTAGATCTCGTCAAGACGCATCCATTGAAGAGCGATATGAAGCGATAAAAACTTGAATTCAATAGCTGCTAATATTGATGAATTATTATCAAAACACTCGTACCTGTCCTATATATTTCACTTTCATCAGATGTACCAATGATCTTGATCGCAGTAGGTGCAAGTAGAAAATCATTCTAAAATGAGTTGACAGACCTTGTTTCATACGCTGATCAAGGGTCTGAAGTTAGTTTTTGAGAATTTGAAATAAATTTTATGACTTTTAAAGATAGGTTTATTGGTCACTAGGTATGGATGGTCATAATCTTATCCATATGAACTTGGCATCCAAGTCTTTTACCTCAGATAATTTATCGTCAAAAGATCACGAAAAGTTCAAAATACTGCTATCCCAAAGGAACGGATTTGTCGAATTTTAATCAGGTTTTGATCTATAAAATCTTCTTTACTGCAAAATACTAGTTGTTTAAAATAGAATGGATCTGTTATCTGTACAGTTCTTCAGAACATCAGACGTCCATGAGTTTAAACAGTAGATCAATTCTTTAGATAATGTCAAAATATCGAACATACTCTCATTATGACGATTTTTTAGGATCAAAATAAACTCATTATACTTGTTTTAACTAGCGCTTGTGACAGGTAGAACCAAATGACTTAATATTATGGATTTAACTATGACTTTACTCGATTTTTCATTTGAGATAACAATATCAAAGGAAAAAAACAATTTTCTCCGGCGATTAATAGCTAGGGTGTGGGTGGTCTTCTAATGGACTCTCTCTTAACAGTTTTATCCACTAAAGAAACTAAGACTTCATAAACTGACATCAGAGTAGTTACTTACTCACAAGATACTTCCATTTTTCACNAATTCCCCCCAAAAAGGCTCAAAATGCATAAAAACTACAGTTGAGAAAGCAAATAGTCTAGATATTGTCTCAGATGATAAAAAACAAAGTGAATATACCTGTTCACTTTTTGAAGTACACATAACACTCGGATTTAAATCCGATGTTTTCGCATTTATTCTTTTAATGTTCACGTTTTTGTCGCGGTACATTTTTATCATCCATCTGCTGTTTACAAGTCAGATGTTGCTCCTCAAATTATTATTGGCGAGTAAGCTGCATATCTTCGATCTATTGTTCTCGAGTCATGTTTTATTGATGAAAAGTAATAATAACAGTAAATAATCTGGGCCTTAGATAGATAATCGATAAAGAAAAAAAGAATTGAACTCGTCTTTGACTTTTGAATCATAGAAACGATAAGAACGATACCGACATCGTTTGGCTTGTACAGCACATTTTCGGTCTTACATTCAGTCTGTTAAAATAGAGGAAAGACAACAATATTTGATGATATGAAATATTATTATAAATTGAAGTCAATCTTTAATGATATATGTTTCAATATTTGATTCATATCGAGCAAAATGATCATAATAGAGGAGGACAGTATATCTTGGAGTAAAATCTCTTATTAAAATGTCATCAGGATCTAAGTACTTTCAAACAAATCATTTGAGTTGCCCATAATTTTAAGTAATTTACTAGAAATTAACGATATTCCCTACACTTCTACTCAAAATTTGATACACAATTTTAGTATTAAGCGTTTTAAATGTCGACAGTGATCAATCGTTAAAATAGTGAAATGTGTTCATGACTCGAAAAGATCAACTGTTTTATACAAGAACTCTACAGTACTGACTTGAACGTAGTATTCGAAAAATAATAAAGGAAAGTTTTAAATCATATAAGAGTTCAATAAAAATAAGAACGTGCTATTGCTTTTTTCTTCATGTTTTCTTATATTATTGACTTACATTGTTAGTCAAACAGTAATAATGATGTTGATCTTTTTTTCTTGCAGCTACAAGCAAATTTCTTTATTCATTGTATATTGAGAGACTCAGTGCTAACATAAAATACCTAGATTGTATTGAATTAATTCTTTAGTGTGGTTTCTATTTGTCAAGCGATTTGAAAGCATCCTCAAATCAATTTCATAATATACTGAACTAAATTGCCTTAGCTGGAATCTTTTGAAAATGAATCAGTTGCATCGTATCAAATGGAAAAATCAATCGATTTGAATAAATACTTTAGTTGTTCAAATAATACGAAATTAACTTCCCAAAAGTTGATTTAAAAACTTATTTGTTCTCAAAGAATCATTCTGATACAATTTTTACTGATTTGACTCGAATCAATCTTCTATTTTTTTAGTTCGACATTAATTTGAAAAAAATAGTACATTTTTAAATCAAAGTGTTCTGTTTAAGTACATAGTTGTTGTTTAATCAAGTTTTTTGTTTCTTCTCACTTGTTACCATAAACACAAACAGTAGTGAATATCAATTTCTTCTTGGTTTTTTTCTTACATTATAATTTTGTTTATGTGATACTAAAAATAGTATTGACAACATACATACATGATTTTTTTTCCTTTTCGTCTGCAATACGTATCATCAATGTTTCTTATTTACTTAGTATTTAACAAACCATCATCAACCGTGATTTAAAAGCTTCTTCTTTCACAAACTACTAATGAAAAAAAAAGATATTAAATACATTTTCTTATCGGATGATAATAGAGTACAAGATTCTCTTCTCATAATAAATGTCCCTTTTTTGTCAATCATTTTTGTAAAATCAAGTTCATGTTTCATGTGATTTTGTTTTTCTTTTGAAAAAACTACAACAATTTATAAAGTGCTTTTGGAAAACGATTGATAGATTTCAACAAACATGTTTGTTATTGAATTTTATGTTGTATTGAAAAGAAAATAGTTAAAGCAAAATATCGATATCGGATGGATCTCACATTTACTCACAAAACAGACAAAAATCTATTATTATGAACTTATGTCTACCAACGAATATAGATATTGTAATGATGTAAATTAGAAATTTTTTTTTTATTAGAATTTTGCACTACTTTATAGGAAAAATTATTCTATAAAATGTATACATTAAAGATAGGTTTAGTATTCAAAAATTATCATGATTACTTATATGTCCGTTTTTATTGGTGATCGTCAGACTTTGAAGAAAATGAAACTAAATTGATGATCGTTACTTTTAGAAGAAGACTTCTCCTATAGTTGCTATAGCACATATCGTTTTTTTAAAGCTTTAATTCCTTTTGCTTTGTTAATAAATGATATATAGAGCGAAAGCATTTTTTAACTAGAGGTAAATTATCAAGCGCACTAAGTTGATGATATTTTAATAAGTTGGCTTTTGTTTGTTTTGATCTTAAAAGACAATAATGAGAGTAGTTTTGATTTATCTATTGTTGAAATTTATATCTGGCAATAGTTGTCAGTAAAAAAAGAATATTTCTGTCGTAAATAATAATACGTAATTCATATTTTTGTGACAGCTGCTATTCTCCTTCTGTTCCATTTACGTTGGCTACTATATTAATTATATATATGGTATCAAGTCTATATTAGATGTGTATGTGTTGTTTTTAATTGTCAGTTCTCGTATCCTACACATAAATACTGTACTAATATTATCAGCATACAAATGCGTCCCACATATGCCGGTCCTGCATCCTCTTCTTCAAATTGGAGAGCCACACAAGATCCAGGAACAACATCACCGACTTCAAATACTGCTGGTTATCGATCTGTTGGAATGGACATGAATCCAGCATCATTGACAGCAGCAAATCTTCCACAAGAACAACAATTTGGAGTCGAAGAAAAAAAGACATAAGCATATAAACTTATTTACTTGTAGTATGAAGTTGTCCTAATAATTTTTCATTCGATAACTTTAATAAACTTCTGAAATGAAATTAATTCAGCAAGCATATTTACGTACTATTTCTCGAATAATAAATTATTGTTTCGTATTCAAAAGAAGTTAGGAGTACACTTTACAGTAATAAATCCAGTATTTCTAATTGTTGGTTATTGATCAAGTGTTTTTTTCGGTCGTAAAAATACAATTGTTAATTTTCAATATCCATCCAGATTATTTGTTCCTTTTTTGCTATAAAAAATAAATATATACGACAGAAATGCAAGAAGCGAAATATTCAATCGCTCATGTTGTATCATTTCTCCGTATAATTCATTTGTGTTTATACTTTTCATGAGAAATGATGCAGAGAATTGACTTTGTTGGAAATCGAATCATCGTGACCAGGAACAATGAAGCTAATAAAAGTAATATTATTTCCCTGTTTTTAATCGGATGAATAAGGATGAAGAAAATATTTTTGCATTCGTTTCGTCATTGAAAATCAAATCATGTTCTACCAAAAATTTGCTACAATACAAATACGCCTCTATAATCAATTTTCAGTTTCTTTTTTTAATTTTTCTATCGCTTTAATACATCTTTATCTTTTCATGATCTATATCCACTGTCTACTTTATATACTATCTTTTTCTTCATTGTAACTCATTCTTTTCTTATCTTTTACAGCTCTTTCATCAACTATGTATGAAAGAAGCAAAAGCTATCAAAAGACCGTTGAAAGATAGTACAGCTTTAGACGTTACACAAGTGTAAATGATGATTGTTGCGATCGGATTGTTCTCATCTGGTCGTAAGACAGAGAGAAGATATCCTTTCTAGTACAGTGGTTAATACGACTGCCCAGTAAACAGGAGATACATGGTTCGATTCCATGCGAAGAGGAATTGTCTTTTTCTCTGTTCTGTTGTCATACCATCACGCTGCTGCCTCGCTGATAACAACAGTAAAGTAAGAAAAGAAAGGAAGACATAATAATGATTTTCTTCATAGTTACACAATCCATACTATTTTAGTTCTTTTACACAGTCGTAGTCGAATTATCCTGATATAATCCAATATCAGAATGTTTCTCCTTTTCGTTTAATCTCGATAATAATAATAATTTAATAATGAAAACTATATATATTACAAAGCGAAAAAGAAACAAAACCATTCTACTCTATGTATAAATAGATTCAAAGAGTTATCCCTCATAAATACATATTGAAACCGATGAAAGCATGCCTTCGAAGTACTTCTCTGTATAAAAAAAATCAAATGTTTGCATAAGTTAAATATGAAATCATGAGATTGTAATATTAATTCAATTGATTATATTTAGTTTGAAAAACTAGATCAATCAACTTGTAAATCATTCGTTTTCTTTGCATTGTTTTTCTGAAGTCTATCGTCCTCTGTCATATATTCTTCTCGACTTTGGTACGCAACAATTTTCATCTTCAATAATTTCTGATCTTACATATTACAAAACTTTAATTAAGTTAGTGGATAAATTAAACGAAGAAATATTGTAACAGGACCATATACAAAATTTAACAAATAAAGGATAATGTGTACTAGAATTCGTTTGTTTTTGAGAAGATAAGAATTACAGAGTTTTACACATATGGGTCAGGCAAAATTGAGGTTTAGGCAAAATTAAACAGTTATTTGAAGATTTAAAATTTAAAAAAAAACGAAGATAAAGATAAATTATTCATCTTATATATTTATATTAAGTAATGTTCAACTTTAATTGAAATTTAGCTAAGTTTAGAAAGTTGTAGAGTTCGCCACTATTGTCAATGAAAATCTAACTAGATTTTGGAAGATGTAGAGCTCGCTAATGTTTTCTATATCAATTTAAATTATCATGAGAGATTGTAGAGTTCGTCAGTATTTTCAAAAGAAATATAACTATGTTTAGGAAGATGTAGAGTTCACCGGTGTATTCTATAGAAATCTAAAGTGTCATAGAAAGTTATAGAGTCCGCCATCTTACTTATCAGAGCAAAAACTAAATTAGCTGCCTGACCAAAAAAAAGAAAAAGAAGGAAAAATGAAAAACAAGAACCAAGAACTTGTGCTTACTTTCATTTTTTGTGTGAATATGCATTTGTCTTCAAGTTAGTCCCAGTCTATACTTATTACGTTTTATGGGAATTCCAACTTGCGATAGATTGTTCTTATCAATATCGGTTACGCGAGCGGGCAGACTGAAGTGGTCGACAGATGGATCAATTATTCAACACTTCACTGACCTTATAAGAGTTAAATAAAATCCTGGATAACTTATCTTGGCTTTATAATCGTTATAATAATAATAATAAAGTTTAGGTTAACTACTATGATACTTTTCACTATCTCGACTGGATAGACTATTCTGATGGATATTTCCAGATAGAAGTATTCTTCAGACTTGGTAAGAACAATAGTTCTGTTGCAAAAGAAATACTTTTATGATCAAGTTTTTAAAAAGAATGTAAAAGCTCAGAACACGATAGACAAATCCATAGAAAAAATTGTGTTGATTGACTTATACACTAGATCGAATAAATTTTGATCGGTTGTTTACCGTTACTAATCACAACTCTTAGTAATTTAAAAGACAAGAAACAAAAGAATTTTTAACTTATGTGATTCTTGTTGTAGTGTAATAGATGTTATCGGTCTTATTGTAATACGTGCAAAAACCAGTATAATAAGTAGTTTTTAAAAACCCTTTCGAATATTACCTTATAATACTTATATAAAGGAAGATATTATTACATACCTTTCCAGTATAAATAGGTAAAAATAAATAATTACTAACTTAATTTTAAAAATCAAAATATTTGCTAAATGTTATTAATGTGAATTAAAACTCGTTTTTAGATAAACGAAAATGATTTCGTAGTTTAGCGTCTGTTTCAAACGAATTTTGCCTAAGTTTAATTTTGCCTAGGACATATATTTTATTGTAATTCCGAATTTTCAAAAAATCAACTTCTAACAAACCGTAGTTCATCGTATTATTTCAAGTAAATTATGTTCTTACATATTCTTCAATATATTTATTGATAACTGTATAGTATTAAAAAGAACAAAAATTATTAACAAAGCAAAATGAATGAGAAAGTTGTTACAAAATATAGGCAATGGCGAAATGTTTACTACAAGTTTTTCACTAGTGTCCATTTAGAAATACAGTGAACTCGGTTGTAAGTTGAATAACTTTTGAAAAAAAAGCAGCTAGAGAACTGCAGTTGTCAGCATTCGGAAGAGGACTGATAACTGTATCAAAATATATAAAAATGAAACCATCAAGCATTGGTCACTATTGGACAGTTCTCTGTAATCGTTTTGGAAACGATCTTCTGAGAAAATTTTCCATCACCTATTGCCTTTTAAAAAAGTCACTCGATCTACATAAGACAGGTCTCTTCAGATGGTTTTGCTGCAAAGATATACGCATTTTTCTGAGACCCAGAAATTGGCCAATTGACCACTAGTCAGTCTGAAGTAAGTTGATATAGATAAAGTATCGAACATGCTGAAACAAGTGGTGATTTTTTTTCTGTTTGAAGGTAACACGAAGTAATTAATTGACATCATAAAAAATCCACTGTTCGCGCGTAACGCTTAATTAAAATCGACAATTTTGAAATCATGGTCTGGTTTTTTCATCTTGTTTTAGAACAGAAAAAAAATATCACCACTTGTTTCAGCATGTTCGATACTTTCTATATCAACTCACTTCAGACTGATCAATGGTCAGTTGGCCAATTTCGGGTGTCTCAGAAAAAATGCTTATATCTTGACAGCGAAACCATCTGAAGAGATCGGCCTTGTGTAGATCGAAAGAGCTTGATTTTCTCTATTGAATGACTTTTTAAAAGGCAATAGATAATGGGGAAATTTCTCAGGAGATCGTTTCCAAATCGGCTACAGAGAGCTGCCTAATAGTGACTACTGCTTGGTAGCTTGATTTTTACATATTTTGATACAGTTATCTGTCCTCTTTCGAATGCTGATAACTGCAGCTCTCTAGCTGCCTGTTTTTCAAAAGTTATTCAACTTACAACCGAGTCCATTGTATTTCTGAATGTATAATAGTTTGTATTTAGCCTAATGTATTTTGCATGTCTTCACATATGCAATTGAGTTCATTACCCATGGAGTAAAAAAAAATCAAAAAAAGGGCCTTAAAATGATGAAACGGACAAAAACATTGATGTATTTCAAATTCATTGATTAACCCTCGAATGGTTTTTGTAGATCCAGTCGGACCCACAAGGTTGTATTTCATTTACAGCTACCGCAATATCTATTCTTTTCTGAGCAATCTTTTTCTAATTGCTAGTCTACTAATGATGCATAGAAGCCATATCAAGTTATGCGTACAGGTCTCAAAGGAAAAAAAATTAAAGAACGGGTTCGCATGGACCCCTAACAACCTTCGTGTTATACAGATGATTTCTACTCTTGTTGGGCCTGAACTCTGTCGTTTCTAGAGTTTATTTTCCAGGTGATTCGTTAATTAGTCACTGCCAATAGTGATTCGAATATTGTTTTCATATGTGTCTCAAAGATTTTGTTACATTTTGATCAAAACATTGTTACCATTGCTTCTAGTCATAATGACCGTTCTCAAGTTTTCTTCCTTAAAAACATATTAAGTCTGAAAACTTCAAGAGCTCTCCAAGCACGGAAATTCTAACACTTTTCTGATTTTTTAGATAAAAAATGACAAGTAAACAAAATCTAAAGAGAATTCGAGAGGTTCTTACAATGAATATGGGTGGGGTGTGGGTGTGGGTGGGTGTTGTTTAAAAAAAGACATCCATCCCGACATCGATCCACGCCTCACATGCACACCCACATCCTGAGTGACTATATATACATGTATATTGATATATGTAAGAGCATTTACTAGTTTATGATGTAATCAGACCTGTAGTTTCTTTAAATAATATTTTAAATTCGTAATGCTATCATAATTCCTTCTTAAAGTGTCTTGTAAACTGGAAATGTTTTCACGTCAACATCTGTGCCAGTGTATCCGTATCTCAAAAGGTCATTATGAATGTCTTCGATTCATCGATATCTAGCGAAAATTACACAGAAAAATGGGATTCCTCGTACTCATTTACATGTAGGTCCGGCTGGACCCACAAATATCTTTGATATGGTAAAACATAATCGCCATCCAAGGGTTAAAATGTACATTTTCATGGATTTCATTGCATGATTTTGATTGAAAATCAAATTCACTGCATTCGTTTGACGAAAATATCGCTTTTAATCAATGAATCTGAAAACATCCACTTTTTGTCTATTTTATCATCGAAAATGCCATTTTCTGTCATGCTTTTCACATCAAATTCATGAAAGTTTTGTCATTTGTTTGATTTTTTACTCGATGAATATTACTACAACGTAAACAGAAAGTAGATCTAATATTTAGATGTCCACTATACGGATAGCAGCCTGTTGTAATGCTCGATACCAACAAATGAGTAAGTAAATCACCATTCAAATTCATAAAATGATAAAAATGACTATATTTATATCGTTGATAGGAAAAAAGATATCTTCATTAACAAAGTTCGCATTTTATCAAAGAAATACAAAGCTAAAAGATTATCAAGAAAGTATACATTACCATTGAAATAGTGTTGCCGTAGCAAATTATTTAATTTTTCTGTAATATAGGTGATCAATCCAATGATTGAGTTGTGTGTAAAATCATAATAAACAACTTTTTACAACTAGCACAATACTATTATTCGATACCACAATTTAGTATTATTGATAAAGCTATCGAATCAAATAAAAAGTAAATCTGTAAGTGTATTGAATTTTGCTGAAAAAAAAAATACAACGAGAAAAAGAAAACGAACTATTTTGTTTTTTTTTCAAGTCGTTTCTAGACCTTTGACAGGTCAGAGTTCTATGAACTGGTTCTTTTATTAGAACTAGGTCCGGTGACCAATTCTTTTTTTTTTTAGGGCTAGGTTTAGTAAACCCTTCCACAGAATAAAAGGTCATGGTCTTCTATTGTTGGAATTCACATCGCTTCTGCAAAGGTGACCTTCTATTGTGAGCTATTTTTGCTAGGATTTACCTAGAAAACCAAGGGTTTTTATAAAAATTTTCTGGCGTTCAAAGAAGCACTTTTAGCAGTCAAGTATCGTAAAACTATATAGTTTTTTGCTAGAAAAAAAGCAATTTTAGCTACATAACCTTGGTTTTTTACTAAAAAAATGGGATTTTAAGTACTAAAATCCAAAAATTCACTGGATTTCTAAAAGAGCTTCTGAAAACTACATGGCCTTCTATTACACCTTGTGAGTTTTTTTTTGTGGGGTGACCTTCTATTCTGGGAGGGGGTTTAGCAAAGTTTTTGATCGGGAACTGTCACAGGCCTAGTCGTTTCACATGTGATTGTTAAGAAGAAAAAAAGAACTTTAATGTATTATATTGATTTTATTAGTAAATTGAATTATGACGGAACAAGAAAATATACAAAAAAACAATTAGATGTATTGATTTCATTTTTTATTTAACATAGTTCAAAAATCAAAGTACTCTCATTAAGAAACACGATTGAACTTGGTTATTATTTGTTTCTCTGATCTTTAAATAAAAAATCTAACAAAAAATGCATAAAATAAAATTTATTTTCTTTTTTCTTAACTAAATGGAATGTACAAATCATGCAAAAATGTTGGTTGGTTGTTTTCTTTTAGATTATGCTTGTAAACAAGATATTCTAATGTATGAAAATTAATAAGCACTGTACAATATGTTACAATATTAGTATGTCTATCACTTGGAATGCAAAATATTGGACACGATGTATTTTAAGTATCATCTAAAGATTTTAAGGCATAATCAATAGTAAGTGATTCGCAAATCCTTGACCACAATTTCAACAATTAAGTGTTGACTTAAGTAATTGTTATTCAGTGATAGCTTTATTCAATCGTTCGTAATGATTAAAACGAATTGGAGTATTTAATGCTTTGCTGTGCTCATCGATTTTCTTTTGCTTCTTTTTTATTGATAATAACCAGACATTGATTGACATGATTGCCAACTTCAGCGTTTATATTAGGTCCTATTTCATCATGAGATATATAACATTGTTCATCATTTTTCTTGTTGTAGAAAATCATCATTAATTCACAAACTGAATGTAACAGATGATGTGAAAAGTAAATTATCTAAATCTTCTTGATAGCCTATTGAAAGTAATGCTCCGAATATAATTTGTCGTGATAAATAACCGTATTCAACACAACTAGGAAATAGAGCATTTATTGAAAATCAGAAACAATGTTGATTTGCATTAAAATCATTTCACAAATATAATATGAAAAGTTTTAGTCAAATTAACATTCTGGAAGCAGTTACAATTGACCTAAAACATCTCCAGAGTAAAAAAAGTGAGAAATTGTTCATCTGCATTTTGACGTTTTCCATTTGTATATTATGCCTTGGTTGAATACCAAGCTCTGCAAGATAACCTGCTTCGTATAGTGTCTTTCGATGATCTTCATTATGTATTACTGCCCAGGTCGAGAAGTACGAGCCGGTTCCCGCAGGAAAACACGTTTACACCCTTTTCTCTCAATTTCATTTTCCAACTTTATTACCTTTTTTGGCTTTCAATAAATGATCAGTTGTTCGTGTTTTATTTAAAAAATTTCGAACAAGAATTGGTTATAAAAGGGTTTTCGGATCCATTATCTAAACCAACGAATTTATTCCAATACAACGGATATATAGAACGATTTTTTAAAATAAAATCTTCATGCAATTTACAAGCATAATTGGTTTGAACAAAACTAGATCATACTACGAATTCGTTCAGATCAGTCGTACTTAATTCAGTAATGAATTGCATCATAACTGAAAACAGCAATAGTATGTACACATTCATAGTGCGTATTGTTAACATGATAAAATGGAATATACAAGTTGCAGTCACCGTTGCCTTATTGCCCACTATGACAATAACAACAATAAATTTCTGCAGACATATAAAATGATAAGGATAAATAAGTATCTCTGTGCATGCGCCAAGTGTTATGAACTCTTCAAATTTAGATTTATTTAGTATTGTTTATAAAGAAGAAAAAAAGGATTCAATCATTTTTAAGAAAATAAGAATGTTTCCTTATGATTTATGCCAACTAGTAGTATTTGTTGTTAATTTTTCTGTATGCTTATTATGATGTACAATGGGCCAATTATGCATCCATGGTCCTGATATTGTTGTATCAAAGGGATCATCTTCTTGTCGTTCTTTTAGTTCTGGTATTTCATTTTGAATAGATTCTTGAACAGCAGCTTCTTGTAATTTTGTTCTATTAATCTTTGACCATTCATCCCAATCTGGCTTAAAATTTTCATCGTCACTTTTAGCCATTAGTATATTGTCTTTCAAACCATAAAACCCATTGGGTTCATTTGGTTTCTGCCTATTAAATGAAAATCAAAAGACTTAATTATTATTTATGCGAGTTCGATAATTACCATCTCAAATCTAAACTCCATCGTATGCTTTGACTATAGTTTTCCATTGATTTATGTGGAATTAAATTATTCAAAAATAAAACCGAACCAAATGGTACTTCGCATGTAACTACTGTTTGTTCATTGATTGGAATGTTCAATGTTGTTGCCATTTCTTGAACAGGTAATTCAACATACCATGTATTACCAGCACAGCAATTATGTTTACAAGTACGACCTGAACGATGACCACCAGGTAACAATTGCAGACATCCTTCGAAAAATAAAACATATTTTATCATCGTGCTAAATTCAAATAAATGGGATAAATCAAACCATTTTCTTTATTTGTATCTAATAATGGAATCCATGCTGTTACTTGAAGAACATTCCAACATTCTTTATTTAAATCTAAATATAATCATGATAATCATGAATGTTAAATAGAACATGTTACAAGCAGTATCTTGATGCCAAGGAACAGTGACCTGCTCTTGATTGGGTACCTAAAAAGCTGTGAATAATATTTTTAATGACTATTATTGTCTACTTTTGTTCTTAAATTCCAAACAGGATGCCCAGCAACATCAGGTCCAAGTAATTGTTTAGCGACATTCAGTAATGTTTCGCTCGACCATAATGATGCAATTTCTGATGGTAAAACACCACGTTTATGAAGAAGAACAGCAGCACCTGGAAACTGTGAATCAATTGCAGTTAAACGTTGATAGAAGCTATCATTTTCATGCAAATCTTGAATTTTACCCTGATATATCAAAGAATCATTTTAAATATGTTTCGCTCTTAGATAGAAAAATCGTTACCGCTCGATGAAGATCTTGTGCCAATTCATCGACTAAGCGTTCTATACCATGAATTACTGGTTCTAGTTGATCTTGCTTTAATAAATTATGTTTAACAACAAAACCATCTTCAAAAAATTGATAAAACTCATTCTGAGTAAGCGGTCCAGGTGTATAATCACGTTGCCATGATGCAATTTCGTTGGATAATGGTGAATAATAAGAACGAGCAACAAGTGTTTCGGACATTTACAAATTTAATTTCAATCCAAAAGAAAAACTTAGATTTATAATGGCAAATGATTTTACGTTGCTTAAAACCTGTGTGCAATAGACTTGCCCTTCTAAACGCTTTCTTTTCATTTTTTATATAATGTCTATTTTTGTCTGTGCTTATCAATCGACGTCTCCTTTGTGCAAAAATACATAACCCTTTCAGCACGTGCGAAATAAAGAACAGAATAAAAAAAAAGTTAACAGCCATATTTTCTTAATATAGTAATGCCTCCATATCTATTACTTCTTTCTAACTCAGTCCGACGATTGAAACAGGTGCCAAAAACAAAACATAATCGAATTTCATACACATATAGAAAATTGTCAACTTATCAAGACATTTACAAAAGAAAACAAAACATTAAAATAAATATTGCAAAAACGATGATTCTTATAAGTGAATAGCAAAATGTGAATTGTTTTCAATATTATTTGGGCGACTAGAAGTAATATATGAGTACATAAAAGTGCCGAAAAATCCTGGTTTCATCTAACAAACAATTTCTCTAGAAACATCACACGATACTTCAGAACTATCATATAAAATGATAAACACAATAGTTATGATTATGAGTCTAACTTATTACCAACGAATTTTTTTTTAATACGCTGTTTATTATTACGCTCGGAAGCGCTTACATGGGGGATTTTAAACATTCTTTAACAGCATAAATACAGTTTTAAGCATAACTATAAATATGCAAACTTGCCTGTTCTGAGCAAAATGTTATGAAATCGTATCATATAGGGGGATTATTACAGAAAAAAAAGAAAGAAGAAGAGAAAGAAAAAAAAAGAAAGAAGAAGAGAAAGAAAAAAAAAGAAAGAAGAAGAGAAAGAAGAAAAAAAAGGATAAAGATGGAGCAAGGGGAGATAGAGAAAGAAAGAACAAAAAAGCAAACAAAAAAAAAACTGCTGATATAGATGAGAGATACAATCATAACACGCCTATATACCTATTATACATACTCAATCCATTTTATTAAAAAAACTTCATGTCTCTCTTTTAAATTTTTCACTCGTTTCATTCGGAATAGATGACCCAGGTGATCTCCTATTCTTTTTTTAAACTCATCCCAATAAAATATATCATTATAAAAGAGGGATTTTTCTAAATCAGATTTGTGCATTTGCTTTAGTCTATTCGCTATGTATTTTTTAACATAAAAATCTAAAGTGTTTTCTTTTATCGTTTCGAATAGAGTGTGCTCCGGTACATACTGACATCGATGCACCAGTCTCATTTCTACCCGAAATTTGCGCCTCAGAGTTTCTTGTTGCGTTTTGGGTAGAAATGGAAAAAAAGGAAACAGCCAAGCGAAATACGGAAAACTATAAGCGAAGGAACATGTTCTCAACACTGCTGTGTTTAATGTGTTGCTTGCTCTCAACCATTTCAATTTTATGAAAGATTTCTGTATGCTCTCTACACATTTATCGATAGTTGGTTTCAAGGACAGCTTACTTGTCCAAGTAAAACCCAAATATTTAAAGGATTTAACACTTTCGATCTTCTGTCCGTCCATCGTGATATTTATTTGTGGCATTGTAACTTGTGAGAAAAAGATTTGTGCTACTGTTTTACTAACATTTATCGGTTGCTTCCATTTCCGTGAGTACGCTGAGATCTGAATGCATACTTTAGTCCCTTCTTTCTCTAGATATCCTATCATAGGTGCAAAATTTTTCGATATTGGGGGTCGGATCAGTACGTTGAGGTCGTCTGCAAAAAGGTGAGCCGAATGTGCTCCAAGAACTGCAGTCAGATCACTATGAAAGACGATAAAGAGATACGGACTTAAACTACTGCCTTGTGGAAGACCCGAAAAAATTCTAAATCTATTCGAACTTTGCTCTCCGAAGACAACATATGCTTGTCTACCGTTCAACCATGATACACAAAATTTGAGCAAGCCATGAGGCATACCTAAGCGATTCAGTTTAACTATAAGTGCTGCATGCCAGACTTTGTCATAAGCTTTCTGATAGTCAACGTATATGGCTAGCGTTGGTATATTGGCTGCCATATTATTATCTACTTCTTGATATATAGAGAGTACTCTTGTGGGGAGAAGACATCCAGGACGAAACCCTGATTGTTCTGATGGAATTAATTGATCCGTTTCTGCCCAATATCGTACTTTTTCCAATATTATTTTTTCAAAAAGTTTCGAATGTGTTGCAAGGAGCGATATAGGTCTAGTTTGATCACAGCGCGGAACACCTGTTTTTAATTTATTTAATGTTACTATTTTAGCTAATTTCCACTGCTCTGAATATCTACCTTCTTTTATCCATACATTAAAACAGTTTGTCAAACATGTAATGTAGCTCGGTGGAAGCAATTTAATCATAAAGTTCGATATTTGATCAAAACCTGATGACTTTTTTGGTTTAAGCTTTTTTATAAATTTTGTTATTTCATAGGCGCTAGTGAGTTCTACTGTTTCCTCTGAGATACTTAATTCATTTAATAATATTCTATGCTCTTCTTCAATTTTCATATCATTTGGATCGTCTTTTTTGATTTCCGTTTTTTTGAACTGGTTTTCATAGTATGAAAAAAGTGTATCAACTATTTCCTTTTTGTCTGATATTACGGATTTTCCACTGTCTAGCTTTGAAAATGCCAAGCTTCTGGATTTGCATACACGGGACAATTGAGACCAGAAGGCTTTTTCTGGTCGATCAGATTTATCTCTGATTGTTGACAAGAAGGATTGCCAGCAAGACGATTTATGTATTGCAATTTCTCGCCTTACTTCACGATTCATCACTCTTAACAAAACACGTGTCTCTTCATTTTGACAGCCACTCTTTCTTTCTGTGTAATATTTATTTCTTATTCTTCTAAGCTTTTTTAGTTTATCTATTATGAGAGGTGGTAGTGATGGTCGGTATTTTTCTTTTTTCTTCCACACAATTACTCTGTTTCTTAATGCCGCTAGAAATCGAGTGTAGTTATTGTACCACTCATCCACTGATGTTATAATTTGCTCTTTGATCCAAAAATCTTGAAGAAGTGCCAGCATTCCTTCAAAAATATGCCACCTAACATGAGGGAAAAAATTTCTGATTTCATATCCTATGTTCTCACACGCCATGACAATAGGCCAATGATCACTGGTACCAAAAAACATCGTTTTAGCATTAATTCCATCAATGTTTGAGAAAGTGAGATCGATATTTCTCATGGAGCGTTTTGATGAGTGTGAAGAAGAAGGAATGTATGTAAGATTATTTTTTTCTATCCATTCTTTCAAAATNACAAATATTTTTGATGACTGATGGAGAAATCACAAATGTGAACGAAGTACTTGATCTATGTCGTTCAATGGCTATTTCGACACGCATCTTTTCATTTGGTTTGGGTCATTCGCCAAGTCGTTCACTTGTCAAAGGTCTTGCTCGAGCAACAAATGGACGTTTTGTTTTTATTCCATCTAATACAAGTGTTGATATTCACGTTGGTGAACAGTTACAAAGAGCTCTGCAATCCTGTATAACTGGCATAGAAGTGAAATGGAGTCTCGATACTACTGTTATAAGTGCACCAACAAAAATACCACCAGTCTATGCTAATGATCGTCTGATTGTCTATGCACTTGCCAATAATCCAATGTTTGTTGTCGATCACAATTCGAGTGTTGAATTATATAACGATAAAAGTCGATTAGGCGAGGCTAAAATTGATTGTATACCGAATGTGAGCATGAATGGAACCATTGCTCGACTAGCTGCCAAAGCACTCATTCTCGAATTGCAACATTCGAAATTGCCTTCATCCATCAAAAAGAACAATTCAGGCTCATTACAAAGTCAATTTCAAGAAGATAAGCCTTCGGCAACACCATCAGTGACAATTGACGAGAAAGAAGTGACAAAGAAATCTACTATTGAGCTTTCACTCAAATATCAGATTCTGAGTCCACATACCGCTTTCATTGGTGTTGAAAAACGAGTGAATGGCAGCAATGCAGAGAGGGTCTTGCGTGAAGTACCGATTCAAATATCAAAGGATGACCAACACTTACAGTCACCAATTTTCACGAGTTCCTCTTGGAATACAATTCTATGCAGTGCGTCGTTATTTCAGCCACGCAGAAGATTACACGCATGCTGTTTGACACCTCAAAGACGCGTACTAAAGTCGTGTTGTGTAAACCGTTCGGTATTGAATGATGAACAAAGTTCGTCAGTAGAAAATGCCTATGATGTTAATAATCTAGCGGTTAACGATTTTATGTCGTCCAATGATAGTGATATTTCTTTTTTGACCAATTCAAACCAGAAACCTTTGATTGATAAAGCAAAAGTTGAAACATGGCCTACAGACGATGAAAATATTGTTCGCTACTTGATCAACAAACAAAATTTTGATGGTTCATGGATTTTGATGTCACAGATATAGAACACTTGACTGAAAAACCATTGACCAGTTTTCCCCCACCGAACAATGAACAAATTCTCATTTCGGCTATTGTTGTTGTTGCACTTGAAACGCGTTTCGCTTCATTGTCGACAATGTGATATGGTGTAGTACAAAAAGCTCGTAAGCGTCTTCTTGATTTACTTGGCAAAGACACTAATCAACTTGAATTCATTACTAGAGAACATTCGTCAACAATTTTGAAAGTTGTTTAGTTTATCATCGATTAGCATGAACGTTTTATCTGTGATTATAATTTTTCTGTGGAGCCAAAAAGACAAATATTTTTTTTTTCTTCAGAAAAATAACAATAAACGAGATGACATTTAAATGAAACGGGAAGATGTTCCAGTTGACGCTTGACTACGGTGAACTTCATTTGAATAGCATTAACATCATCCCTGATGAAAATCTAGAGATTATTTCGAGAGTTTTAAACAATTATAAAAGTTAACATTGTCACATTCAACAACACCAAGATCTGTGAAAATTTTATAGATTATTGTGCATATTTAGTACAAATTTATTGTAAAGTTTGAAGTCTATACATTTTACTATGAATGAGAATCTTCAACAACACTATTATGTACTGTCTTTTCAATTTTCAGTATCATCTTGACAATAACTTTTAACAACACCTAATTTTCCCAAATAGAAAGATACACATGTCAAGTTTTAAGTGATCTTTAATTTGTTCATTATACTGACAAATTAATAATTTGAATTGTTCTTATATTTTATCCATCAGTCAGTGACATAAAGAAACATTAAATTTGTTTCCACTTATTTTTAATATCATTGAATCAAGTGTTCAATGTTATTGTGTTTTTACCTTCGGTATTTTTCTTTCAATGCACCTCTCAAATGTTTCCTATTTGTCAAAACTGAATTAGTTTTGCTATACAATTTGTTGGCTTAGTTCGATTGATGAAAATCTATTTCATTGGTGAAGTTGGCCTATGTTTTGATCGCTTTAATGAGATTACCTAGTCAAAATGATGATAATTAAATGTAAAAACCGAAAATATCTTCTCATTTTTTTCCTAGGCATCATCAATATGATCATTGTCAAACAATCGTATGATTCGATTGAGTACAGTTGTTTGTTTCTTCAGTTTAGCCCATTTAGGTATGATTGTTGACTTTGAGTTGAATAGTATGTGAAATGAATTCAATTTAATTTAGGCAAAAATCAATGATAATCCAAGTTTTGCATAGTAATCAATAATTATGAGAGAGACTACATTTCAAAGAAATGAAAAAAGATAGATAAAACATTGTTCATCAATGTGACCTACACTTGTATATCTGTTTCTAGTTAGTGAACTCATTGAATGAATCTGTGAAATAGATGATCGATTGAAGAAAACTTATTTTCGGTCATCTCAAAAGACGTGGACTCAACCTTTGCTGCCATTTTGCTCAATGTATGATCATAGGTATGAGACAGCAAACTGATCGCATCGAATATTTTCGTATTTGATTTTTGTATTAAATTTATTATTCAAGATTTGAATTTTCTAAAGTGAGACGAATTCGAATAAGAAAAATGAATCCATTGAACAAGGAGAATATTGTCGAACAATGAAAAATTGATGTATTTAATTACATGGATCCATGATTTGCTCGATATTGGTCGCTGGAGATTATCGTAAAACTTTTCAATACTACTGGAAATAATGCTTATCGATTGATTTTGTTTATCAGCTCGCTCGATTAATCAAAGTTACATCGACCGAAGATTCTAACTTAGTATTAAATAATGTAATTGTCATTTTCGATCAATGCCATTACTTGTCTCACCTGGTTGGCTCTTTGCCGTTCTTTACCGTGAAATCATTGTTGAGAAACTTTACGCATTCGAAATTGCTAATCTACCAGTAAGCATTGAAGTTTTCGACAATAATCATCAACCATTCTATATTGGTTGTAGCAATTGAAGCAGTGCAAATATTGCTCTGAAATGAAAATATCAATGTCAATATTGGATAGACTACTCATTTAGAACAAATACTATGATTGAAATGTAGATATTCGTATTTTTTTATTATTTATCGCCTAGATTCAAAAAATAAAATAAAACTTTCGTATATCCTTTAGATATACTTGTGGTTCATTTTATCTTGCCATATTGTTTATTTCAATATGACTTGTTGTTGGTCAATGAGTTAAACGAAGTACAGCATTGTATAGTTAAAGTTAAGTAAAGTTTTCGACACATCAGAGACACTCTGGATGTTCTATTATATGCTTAAAAAAAGCCATATTTTTTGTTAGTCTCGCCAACAATGCTTAGTTTCAATTCATTTTTGTCAACTACATCGTTACTAAACAAGTTTATTTTTCTTATCCAACACTCGTAGAATGAGAAAGAAAGATATTCAATTACTCGTAAGAAGAGTGCTCTTAGAACAATACAGTCAATATACACTAACTTCTTGGTAGAATGTTTAATAGCACTTTTCTATAAAGTTTAATATCTGTTGCTTGCGACATTTAGCTTCCTTAATAGCCAAATAAATTAAAAACAAGAAAATTATTTTTTTTTGTCAAACTTATATCAGTCACTTACTGATGTTGAGATTCGTGTACTACAGATAGACTTCGTTCATAATGAAATGTAATACTAGCATAGTTATCAGTTTCAACCTAACTATTAGAATGGATATGATTATCTGCAAAGAAACAGTTTATAAGAAAAACAGCAACTGAATACACTTTCAATGTTTTTATGCGTCTGTTTCGAGAAATGTCTTTAGATCTTTTTGCGAAGAGAAATGCACTCTCAGGCTCAGAAGAAGTAATTCATAAAACAAATCTCCATGTGTTTACCTTAAAGTATGTTTTCTTCAATTATGGATGCGCTGCTTTTTTCTTGAATAAAACCGTTTCTGAATGTTCAAAGGAAAATGAAAAGACGAAGAGATTTTTTAATTAATAAACAACGGTATTTCAAAGAATGTGTTCCTATTATTCGACAATATCTGTTTATGTGTGACTCGTGTGAATGTGTACTGGGTGAACTAAGTTCTTTGATCAAGGATTATTGTCTTTTCGTATAGAGAACCTAACGAATTTTTTTCAGAATACGCTGTAATAAATCACTCAACTGGCTTCATGATAAGTTTTCAAGAAAGAAATAAGTTTTTCAATAGGGTGTTCTCCTTATTAGTTGTTTCTCAAGAATTCTCTCATTCGAAATGGACGTATCACTATAAAGACAAAAGTAAAATATTGTACATATGAGCTTAAATATCATTCTAGACATGAATATTAAAAATATCAAAAAATTACAGAAATTCTATTAGGAAAATGAATTATCAGCGTAGACCTTTCAATGTGATGAAGAGTTAATTAGTATTAAACTACACTGTCTGAATCAATATATGATCCGTCACTCACTGCAAAAAGGAATAACTAGAATGAATTATTTTGTTAAAAAAATTAAGAACTTTATTGAGAAAACTAAAAGCACTGCTAAAACTGACATGAAAATAAAATACAATTCATTATAATTAAATGAAAACGATCTTTTGAAATCTTCATTTCAGATATCTATTTATAAAATGTTGCCACTTAAATTAATCTCTCATGCAATGGATTGGAAAAGTTATTTGTATTTATCTATATGACTTCGTCCACTAATGTTTCAGTTTGATATAAAAATATTCTTTTGTCATGCTTATGACATACATAATGAAAATTGTAAATCTTACAATAGAATATTGGGGATTTTTTTAGTCGTTAAAATAAAAATGGAATTATATGGGTGGGAATGAAGGTAAAGAAAAGAAGCACATCCACATCCTCAAGCGGAAATTACTGAGTTCCAATTTTATAACTACCGACACAGCTTGATCAGTGGTCTAAAAAAATTCCGTAATGGTTTGTCATGTTTCGTGAGTCGAACATACTAGCTATTCCAGATCAGTCCTACCCGTTGTTTATTAACATCATACAGAAATGAGATAATGAATTAAATTCGTGATTCGGTACATCTTCGAAACAGTCTAATGTGTCATTGCCGAAATCAAAATAAGACTATTATCGCGGCTACAAAAGGATTTTCGACACTTAGTTTGATGCTCTTTTCTTGCTTAACTTTTTTATGGCGAATGGGTCTTTTCTTTAGGAACGCTTCAGCGCGAACGTGTAACATTCAAATAAATCATTTATTATGCTATTATGATAGACAGAAAGATATTGAGGTGTAAAGTATAAAACGAAGTAATGGACCATCAACACTTTCGACTATGGAGAAAATGAAAGTAAAAACAAAGATAAACATCTGAATATTCATCAACAATTACTTATTAACAGAATTGTACTTGATGCAGCTATTGCTGATGCAATTGTTGATCGAGAAGTCATCTTAGATAACAATAATGAACAATATTCTTCCATTTCAAAAATTAAAATCTGCTAGTTCTTCTTTGTATAGCATGCATTTATTATGTGTAACACGGTTTGTTTCTAATTTTTATCTACATGGTATATAGTGTTGTTCGGTTATTTTGATTGAGTGATATATAAACAAAATTATTTAATATATTTGAAAAAAAGTATTCTAAAAGATATTTTATGAGCATTCAAACAGAAAATAATCTAATAAAGTAATGCTACTAAAGATTTGCAAAGTGGCATAACCGTGAAAAAAATTGAAGCGCACTTAAAAAACACTCGGCTATGCGTTCGTTATTTTCAAGATCGTGTCTAATTGACCAGACGTTGGCGTTTTTGACAATATCGGTTTTTAAGTTGGATCATTTTGGAACTATCAGTAGTCTCAGGAGAGATGAACAAAAAATGAGACATTGATAAGTTGAATTAATCAAAACACCAGTATTCAAGACATCTTTAAAATTTCATACAAATAGACCTTGTAATGCTTTTTTCTAAGCCTCGATTGAGGCCAAACTGAGATGAGGACTAAAAGAGTATTGGTTCAGTACATTTCTAATCAGTATTGATGGTAACGAAATTAAAAAGAGATTTTTGACCATGACCAAAGATTGTGATCACACAAATCACTAGATTCTTTATATTTTTGAAATCGGCAATTAGGAATATTAAAGATATTGACGAGAAAAGTATTGAAACTATTTCAGAGATCTTTTACCATATCTTTTAGACATACGTAAAATTCTGCAAGACGGAACAGTGTTAGAACGGTTATACCCATTTTATCCTGAAGTTCGAAATAGGTCTAAATTACAGACATGAGTTGAAATAGGGCTATCTTATGTCTAGTAGTAATGTATACCGATGTTATCAGAAGCTACGTACTGAGAAAAAGAATTGATTGTGAAATCATCTTCATCTGAAAGCAACGAATCAAGAATTGTTTTAATTTAGTGTTTAGTAGTCATTGAACTGTAAGTTATCAGGTACCTATATTCTATAGTTCTAAGAGAATTAAATGTTAGATATATTTAAGGAGCTCGATTACAAATCCTAATAAATTCGAACTTGAAATGTCAGTCAAATTAGATTTTGAAATATAGAAAATTCAAAAGTCAAGTACTTGCTATCGAATACTTTCTGTTACAAACTAGAAACAAAAAATGATGATGATGAAATGCTTATTTTTTTGTGACACAGAGTTAATGCTTTTTGGGGAGCGAAAAACATAGACATTAGTAGTCTCACAGTTTTTTTTAATTAACAAATATTCATATTCTGTAAAGATGCTATATCTTCAAACTGATTTCTCAAAGACATAAGATTATCAGCTTTATTCTTTTCTTCTGTATTTTCGATTTTCTACATATGGAACAGAATTAATGACATGAATTTTTGCCATTAAAAATCTCGAGAGGAATTCTAATTTGAGGGTGCGTGTTTGAATCTTCATATCATTCATGCCTAACCTCCATCCTCTAACTTCTCTAATAAACGTAGCCATGTGTTCTTAAGACATGACATGCCATTAACTATACATTACTAGGTGATAAGACACTTCCAATATCATGAAAGAATAGCTCAGAGTAGATAGTATTTAGGATAAAAAAAAGTCACTTTTCTAACTCTGATCATTCTTAAGAAAATGGAAATTTACACAAAAGTACTCTACTAGTGCGGTGTTTAAGTGTAAAACTCTGGTGGAGGAATAGCTTGCTTAATCACTTCTCCTAAAACAAATCCTTATAATTTTACCATCATATTTGACTATATGCTAGAGGACACTATGCATTACGTAATAGTAGAATATTTCTAACAAAGCATGGAAGTGGATTATGAAAAGGTTGAAAGGAAATATGTGTGCAAAAACAGTGAGACATGACCTTTTCAAGTCTATATATTTGAAATATAGACGACAGCAGATCTATACAGAAGCGCATCATTTGTAAAGTTTATCAAACACTCTAGTCACTAAGTCAAGAAATGCTATTCTCGATATTTATGTTAGATGAAAGCTATTTAATCTTATCGACTTCCTCTTTATTTTTATCAACATCTTCTTGTTTTTTTGCCGTCTTCTCCGTAATGTTTGTATACTTAATACGATGTATAGGTCCCTTTGACAGAGAATAATCATTAATAAGCTGTATCAGCATTTATCAGTAAGTATACTTCTTCATCTGGCCATCATCTCATTTGCTGATCGTCATGCTTAACATCATCGCTAGTGAACATTCAGTTTGTAAATTGATCTCGGTTTCTTTTTTAACTACACAAATAAGAACAATTACTCAAAGTGCTATTGGCAAATGATAGCTACTATTTATAAGTAAATATTCTAACAAGATAAATATAACGCATACATCACAGTGATATACAAAGCATCAAGAGTGCATGAAACGACTCATCATCTCTACTTCTTGATATCTACCGTGTTGTGAAATAGGATTAATTGTAGCAGATCATGATCTCTGTATTATCATAGCCTTAACACATAATAAAAATCTTTTATTGTACACAAGAAAATGAAAAGAGCAGGGTACATGAAAACTGCAAGAAATCCAAGTTTTAACCAGAACTTGAGACGAAATGACTATGGGTGTTTAAAATTTACGAGAGTACGTATTCTTCCAACGCCTATAAAGGGTGTAAAATAAATTTTGATTTTCTCTTGCGGCAGTCTTTTCTCGCTTATTTTTCAGTCGTTCGAGACTTATATTTATTCTGCAGGTGCTAAACGCTTAGATCTACTCTATGCTTGAAATTCAGTTTTCTCCTTATTATTGTTACAGAGATACAAGCGTTGCCAAAATAATAATAAATTTTGAATTGCATTGAAATGATTAATGAATGAGAAAATTTATAAAAATTCGATCACGCATTTGCGACAAGTAACTTTTGCTTTCATGTCAATAACTCTTCCGTTCTATCATTTGTCAACGTCATTATGAATCAAAGAAACATATATAATCTCTTTTTCTCTGGTAAGAGAAATCTGGAGAAACGATGAATCTAATATTGACTGAGTGAGTTGATAGATAATTACTCTCTCTCAATCACGTTATAGTTGTTTTGTTTAGATCTTTTAATTATTTATTAAAAGAAATTCCTAAATATATTGACTTCTTTTTGTAAATAAAAGGAGGAAAAAATTTACAAACTATATTTTCTTCCATAATTTTGTGAGCTATGTCAAATGACAGATAAAGGAAAGAAAAAAAATGCTCAATTTTTTAATCCGTGCAGCTTACGTCCAATTTTATTTCGCTGTTCAATTACTTTCACGATACTATGGAATAGTATCAGTTATGATCAGCCACGTACGCAAACAAAACCCTTCTCATTTGCTCTTCCAACAATAGGCTTATTGTCGCACTATCGCTACACTGCCGCTTGTCATGCTTTGCAACACGCCATCAATTATGCTTTCTTCTCTGTGAATCATACAGTTGCATTCTTCGTTCTTTACTCAATATTGACTCGTGACTTTCAGTAGGCAGCGGATGGGTATTTAAGTGAGTAATTTCAGCACTAACAGCATTTTTCACAATGCTTCGAATCAAACCAAATTCTTCCTTTTCTTCACAGCAGTCAGCACGACAATATGTGCCATTGAAACAAGTGAGCATCGAAGCATACATTAAATCGTTTGCTGCCGATGTGACTATCAAACAAATTTTTTGCAACGATGACACGATACCAATTGAAGCAGTGTACTGTTTTCCGATAGAAGAACAAGCAGCAATCTATTCATTTATTGCTCGGATTGATGATCGAGAAATTGTTGCACAATTGAAAGAAAAAAAGGAAGCACAAAAAGAATATAGTGATGCACTTCAACAAGAACATGGTGCATATTTACTTGAACAAGATGAAAAATCTCAAGATAATTTTATTATCAATGTCGGTGCACTACCACCCGGTAAAGAATGTCACATCTCTATATCGTATGTCTCCGAACTAGATCTTATTCAAAATGGAAGTCGAATTCGATTTGTTGTTCCAACAACTATCGCACCTCGATACAATCCAACCAAAGATGGCATCAGTTCACCAACTGGTATCACGTCCCAATACGTCCAAACAGTACCATACACAATTGAATTTCATTGTCGGGTCGATAAAGTCAACGTCTCTCAAGTTAGTTCGACATCTCATCCCATACAGGTGGAAGTCAGTCAAGATCATGTCTATGTTATCAAATTTGTCCAACAAAACATACATTTGGGTCGAGATATCTTACTAGATATCGAATTAGCTAGCAATCATTCAAATACTATCGTTGCGGTGGAACCAGGTGCTGTTATGGCTTCATTTATACCAACCGAAGGAGATTGTAAACGTGCAATGAATAATGTAGAGACGACAAATGAATTTATTTTTCTTATCGATTGCAGTGGATCAATGGGAAATGGGAACAAGATTGGATTGGCACGTGAAGCCATGTTACTGTCTCAAAAGTCTTCCAATGGATTGCCATTTTAACATCATTCGATTCGGATCCAATCATGAGGCATTATACGACGAGGTCGTTGCTATTTACAACGAAAAAAATGCTCAAAAAGCCGAACGACTCATCAATCAGTTGCGAGCAGATTTTGGTGGCACTGAATTAGTCTGTTTCAATAGCTTTATCTTAAAAGAAAATTATGTTTGTCTCTATTTTAGTTAGAACCGCTGAAATGGTTAGAAAAGCATCTTCCACGAAAAGGTCACGCACGGCAAATATTTTTGATGACCGATGGAGAAATCACAAATGTGAACGAAGTACTCGATCTATGTCGTTCAATGATTAGTTCGACACGCATCTTTTCATTTGGTTTGGGTCATTCGCCAAGTCGTTCACTTGTCAAAGGTCTTGCTCGAGCAACAAATGGACGTTTTGTTTTTATTCCACCTAATACAAGTGTTGATATTCATGTTGGTGAACAGTTACAAAGAGCTCTGCAACCCTGTATAGCTGGCATAGAAGTGAAATGGAGTCTCGATACTACTGTTATAAGTGCACCAACAAAAATACCACCAGTCTATGCTAATGATCGTCTGATTGTCTATGCACTTGCTAATAATCCAAAGTTTGTCTTCCATCATCATTCCAGCGTTCAATTACACACTGATAATAGTCGATTGGGCACGGCGAATATTGATGGCATGGTGAATATGAGCATGAATGGAACCATTGCTCGACTAGCTGCCAAAGCACTGATTCGCGAATTGCAACATTCGAAATTGACTTCTTTGGTAAAAGAGAGGAAATCAGTCTCGCTACTAAGTTGTTTTCGGAAAAAGCATCCATTGCCAAAAGCTGCAACAGCAATCAGCGACAAAGAATTGACAAAGAGATGCATTATTGAACTTTCACTCAAATATCAGATTTTGAGTCCACATACCGCTTTCATTGGTGTTGAAAAACAAGTGGATAGCAGCAACGCTGATATAATCTTGCGCGAAGTACCAATTCAAATATCAACCGATGACCAACACTTACGCATATCCCATTCCATGAATCAGTGTACCAATACGATGCCACCTAATCCGATACCATTACGTAGGATGCAAGCACCAATGGCCATAGCTACGGTGAATCGATCGATGTCAACGGAGTACAAACGACATAAAGCTCTCAGGCCGATGCCTCAATCAGATTCGTTTTCAGAAGATCACATCGATGAAATTGACGAAGAGTATCTTTCCCTACGAATTTTTTCTTCAATGCCATCGAAATCCAATTATGTTTGTTCTACGCCCAGTTCACGTGAACAGCCTCTGATTGACCAAGAAAAATATGAAACATGGCCTATCGACGATCAAAATATTGTTCGCTATTTGATAGGCAAACAAAAATTTGATGGTTTATGGGATTTAGATGTCACAGATATAGAACATTTGACTGGGCAATCGTTGACAAGCTTTCCATCATCCAACAATAAACAAATTCTCATATCGGCTATTGTTATTGTCGCACTTGAAACGCGTTTCGCTTCATTGTTGATAATGTGGTATGGTGTAGTACAAAAAGGTCGTAAGCGTCTTCTTGATTTACTTGACAAAGACGTCAAACAACTTGAATCATTACTGAAGGATATTCGTCAACAATTTTGAAATTTGTATTCTATCGATTGAAGATGAATGTTTCGCCTGTTAATATTATTTATTTGTAAAGTCTGAAAACGAATAAAGGCGTTTGTCTGCAGAAAAACGACAGTAGAGAGGATGACATCTAACCGAAATGAGAAAATATTCGAGTTGACTCTCGATTACAGTGAACCTCATTTGAACAGCATTAGGATCATCATGAATCAAAATCTGAAAATTGTCCCAGAAGTTCTGAAACGATTTTAAAATTCATCTTTCTCACAATCAGGCAAAAGCAAGATCTTTGAAAGTTTCATGAACTACTTCACCTATTTAGTGTTAAATAATTACAATGTTTGAAATCTACAAATGTGACTATGAATGAGAATCTCATAATAAAACTATTGTGTGTTATCTTTTTCAATTTTTTCTCTCATTTTGGCATATTATTTTTATGCAGAATCTAATTTTTCCAAATAAAAAGATGCACATGTCAAGTTTTTAGTGCTCTTTAATTTGTTCATCTTATTGATGGATTAGTAATTTGATTGTTCTTGTATTTTATCTATCAGCCGTTAACATAAAGAAAAATTAAATTTGTTCTCATTCATTTTTGATGTCATTTCATCAAATGTTCAATATTAACTATTATTTATTTATTCGTTATTATTTTTTATTAAATATATTTAAAATTTGTTTTTAACGGACAAATGCATTTGAAAATATTTATTTTGTTGTGTCTTCTTCCCATTCATCATAATTTCCGATTATGTTGAAATCACTTATTTGTTCTTATGTAGAAGCCACTTGTTCGTTTTCGTGGACACAATCGATCATGTGACGAATTGCAGAGCTATATGCGACGGAACATTGAAGATTAGGTGTTAATAATAAAAACTCAATATATAATAAATTAGATGTTGTATCATTATAATGGAATGTTTTTGATAATTTTTAATTCAATTTAGTTTTTTTTCTTGGATAACTTCATTATCTATGGTACACGTATGCCATGATATAATCATATTGTTTCGAATTCACCATTGCATCTTGAGCAAACTTCAAAAATTCTAATGTTCTTGTTGTTAAAGCGAGAAAAGTTTATGTAAAATTCTTCATTTGTAATGGCATCATTGTATTTGTACGATGATTAATATTTCATTTGTTATTCAATTACATTTTTTCAATATCGATGATAAAGAAAGAATAATCAAACAAGAATAACATTGTTCATGATAGCATATGACTGGATGAGTTAACCAATATGATGTTAAAAGAAATGTTGACATCGATTTGTCTAAGTCTAGAATGAAAAGAAAGAAGTCTTTCCGGTGTGTGACTGCTTTATAATGTTTGGATGTGACAAAGTGTTTACCCAATTTCACTTGTTCAAGAACCAGCATACAATTTAGAACATTTTCTTTGCCTCAGTTTTGTACTACATGATAAGTCAAATTCTCGTGCAAGAGTCCGTTTAATTCTCATATTCACTCGACCGATAAACAGCGACTACCATCCCATTTGAAATGCATCGTTCTTTCGACCCCTTGCTATTAGGTCTAAGAGGCACAGATGATCTTTGTCTACGAGAGAGTTACATAACTCGATGTGCGGTTTTCAATGAAACTATTTTCAACTTCAAATACAATATCCAAAGATCGATTTCTCTGCTGCACAAAGATCATCTGTGTCTTCATAGGCTGGGTAAGAAAGGGTCGAAGGTGGTGGCAGTTGGCGCCTATCGATCGAACAAAGGGAAGAATCAAATAGATTCATACCGTTTTGAATAGAGAAAATATTTCTGTGTCGAATAAGACCATTTTCAAGGCTCTCTATGGAATTTTGGGTAGAGTTTAATATTAAAAACCAGTTTTCACGGCTACCAGAAGGTCTCTCGAATTTTTTAAGGATTAATCAAGTCTCACAACAAAAGTGATACAGATTATTAGCACAGAAAATTCTATCCAGTGATATACATTTTGCATGGAATGAAGACGAAAACTTTTGGAAGATGTTTGAAGAGAGGGACCTTCTAACAGACAAAAATATGATTTGTCGTATAGTACAAAATTGAAGTATAGAAAATGTTCAGATTCTGTAATATCCAAACATCATAAACCGTCACACCTCTTTTTGTTTCTTACCAGTATTAGTGTTAACACTTTCATCAACAGTTAATCGAAAAAGAAACTGAAATTGTTTTCATTTCGGTACTATCGATGCAGTTGCCGATTCAATAATTTCATCTTCGATACGATCATAAATCAACAAAATTACTGTTAATAGTTCAATTGATTGTTGAAATCGTTCTAAAAGTAATAGTAAACAGGAATAGTTTAATCATGGTGATCATGTTGTGGTTTGATTTTGAATACTACTATAACCATATGTATCGTTTTTTCTAATTCTGCAAACTGTAAGGTTTAAATATATTTATTTTGATAATTTTTCAATTAATTTAAATAAATCATGAACATAACGTAATATGATAGTTAGTCTCTTTAAATGTTGATTTAATTTTCATGTATGTAGTTTAAATGAAAACCTGTTGCGAATGATCAAATTTTATTTTTGTTGGCCCACGTTAAATTGATAATAAATATTTACTTAACCCTTGGTTTTTCTTTGTTAATACACCAATTCGATATATCAATCGATAGATAAGTAAATTTAATCGTTCATTAATATCATTTAATGATTGTACAATATCACATGATGATAAATAAATGAGAAAAAAAAACAAATAGTTCATTAGGTTATGACATTAAAGTTGAATCTATAAAGTAGAGACAAGTTTATATGTGAGTGTTCTTTATTTAGAATGAAGTTAATATCCTTAACAATGAGATATCGTTACGATTTCTCAATAGCCGATGCAAAACCATGAGATCTTCAGAGAGTTTTCTGAAGAGAGACAAGAATCAAGCGGAAATTGTCAGAACATCGTGGACAATCTTCGGGTACATGATTCTATCAGGATTTAGTCATTTTCTAAAACAAAAACAGCGATTTCGGACTGAATTCAATGCAAAAACAATTCGGATTCTCACTAGGGTAGCATACTAAGCCGAAAAGCTTAGTTTTCGTACATATCGACATATTGAATCAATGGTGTTTAGTGTACTACAATGAAGATATCAAACTATTTATATTTTTTATCCTCTCTCTTTCTTAAATAAATAATACACTTACCTTTTTCTCTTTCCGCTGACTTTTATCATCATCTTTCATGAAGCATTGTTCCGTACATATTACGCCATCATCTTCCTTTTTTGGAATACATACGTATAGTAGATTGATTGATGATTGGTGGAACAAAATAAATCCTAGTAAATACAAAGAACGAATCTCGATCATGAAAGAATTCACTACATTTTCTACAGGAGAAAAGGTGGAGAAATTGTCTCGAATTTAGAACCAAGAAAACACCTCTTGTCGGAACCGGAATCGATCGTCGCCCTGTAACAGTAACGAACAACTTCTGGAGAAACAACACATTAACGCGATCACATAAAATGATGAACACAATGATTATCATGATTTACTGACTGATGAAATGAATGCGCCTATTTTTTAGTGGTTATTTCTAAATGCCCTGTGTGAATATTTTTTTTAAACTGGGTCAAATATTAAGATTTATATATATTTAGAATCCGCGTAATATGAGTAATAATGTCTGATAAATGTTATGCTGGCCATTGTCAGAAAACGAATAGATGACACTAAGTAATATTTTGTCATGGCGGAGGGTTGCCACAGTAACAACGTGGAATAGCTGAAACATGTACAGATATTCATTCACACATGATCAACAGAACCAATGAAACTAAGAATACTCATGATGTCGTTAGTGAACATTATGAAAAGAAATAAAAAACGAAAAATGGCCACGGTGAAAATATTGTATAAAAATATTGTAAAGTATGCCTGATTTTTCTATGCAATTAGTTTTTTATTTGGCCCGGATTAAAAAACGAACTGTATCAGTGCATTAGTGGATTCATTTTAGAAATGATGAAATGAGCCATTCACATCAGTCAGTAGATCATCAGTTCAGCATATTACCAACCGATTGAACCAATTATGTCATCTGATAAAGTACCACTTACTCCAGTAATGGTGGAGGCAGCAAAACTTTGCAAGGGGGCTTAGCTTAGCTTCGTTTCAAGCTGAAAAGAGATATTTTTTTATGTATAATATATGATTATTTCATTTCTAGAGAAAGCTCGAACTTTTCTAAAGGAGACTGAACCACCACGTAACTCCACCGTTATGTGTAATGATAAAATCTTTGAATATTCGATAATAATGCGGAAGAAGATGAACGTGTATGACCATTTGTCATCATATCTGAAATGCAAGATGCGTATATAAATATCGAAATTCATCAGTGAAAAAAAATCAACGATATTATCACAAAATTTGTGGAAAAGGCCCAATAATTGTGACGCCCAAAAATTTGCTTCATTATACAATGAGATATATCTAAATGGTTCAAAATTGTTTGTTAGCAGATTTTTTAAGTTTTGCTTTAAAAGTGTTATTTCTTTCTTTCATGAGAAAACATACTACCAATGAACTATACGCAAGCACACCCAAGAATAAACACAAAACAAGACACGGATCATTATATATGTGTGAAGATGATGGCTACATGTGAAAGAAGTCGAGAGAAAGAGGAAACGAATATGAGAGAGAAGAACGACAAAAAGAAGAATAAAATGCACGTTCAAGCAATATTATCTAGTGTTTTCAACGTACATTATAACATATATTTATATCAATTGAATTACTATTTAAATGATCACTAAATAATTCGATATCATAATGATTAGTACTATTTAATGATGAATTCACAGGTGACAAAGATAATGAATCATAATTACTATTTAATATTGATGTCATATTTGTTCTACTTGGCAGAAAAATTCGATAAAAAAATGAAGGTAAATTTCCTACATATACCCATGGAAGATTCATAAAACATTGTGTTACATGGTGATTTAATGAACGAAGCTGAGATACCAAAAACATAACATCATAAACTTCAATAGAAAATTCTCGATTGATATTCGATCGACGAGCTAAAATGTGAATGATTTTCGAATAAATAATAAAGAAGATGATTATGTTTACCTTGAGTATATTCACAAAATGCTTGAAGACATTCATATTGATATTTTGGCCATGATTTATTAGTTTCATTGATTACATTCAAGTCTTATAAAATAAGAAAGGAACTATTTTTCTTTGTTTAATGAAAATTTTTTTCTTACTGTTTCGAGTAATAATCATTAATAGAAGAAGAGAAAGTTCTTTTTCATCGAAATGAAGATCCCGTAATTTTGATTCAAATGATCGAAATAAATCTTCCGTTTGTATGAATTGTGGAACATGTGTATTTAATTCCATTGATAATGTTGATTCAGCTTGCCAATAATTCCATGTTGATTGTATAATTTCATATGAAGATTTCATCAATGTTTTACCAAGTAATAATGTTACCATAATAACAGAATTGATAGATGATGAAATGATTTCATATTTGTCAGGCATATTTGTAAAATCTATTGAAATAATTTTAAATTAAAGATAAATCAAAAGACAAAAATTTTGAAAGATTGATCTTTTCACTTTCACCGTATAGGTCGTGAAAGGGAATAGATAATTTTAAATGATTTCAGAAAATACATAAAGAGAATAGCATCATCAACAAGACAAGAGCAAAGCAACAAAATAAAGTATTAGATGATAATGATGATGATGATGATGTATGTTACCCGGTATTGTGCTTTGACAGAAATTCATAACTGCTCGAGCATAAATAATCATTTGTGATGCCATTGTCGACCAAACTGTTTCATATGGAATACACTGTGGTAGATCCTGCAGATAAATAAAGCAAAAATAAAACGATTCTATCGATAGACAATCGAATTATCTCTGCTTTTCAATAATAAAGAAAAATGATTGTGAAAAAAAGAAATCACCTTTAAATATACAAGATAAGCATTATAAATATTTTCAATAAATGCTTTTATTGTTGGTGAAAGTTCAATATCAATTTCATCGTTTGATGCAAATACTAAAGAACAATATTTTAAAATATTTCTTCTTTGAAATTGTTTTTCCTACTTTTTCCATTTTTATTTTTACTTTTTCGTCTTTTAGCCATTGATGCAATACGAGCTGAATCTATTACAGTGGCCAATGATGTTGATTTATGTTGTAATTGTCGAATACTACTTAATCAATCTTCATAATTTATTCGTAATGATTGAAATTTACCTTTCTTTAAAAAGATTTGATTGTCGACCTATACGAGACGCTAAAATAAAATTTACAAACCTTGAAATATGCATAAAAAAAATTAATAAATGACTGACCATTCATAGACATTCCAGCTTCAATACATTTTCGAAATCTACATGCTCTACAAGTTATTTTTGATGCTGTACTGATTTCACAATTATTATTTTCAGTACAATGATACCGTTCAGGAGCATTTTCTTTTATTGATCGACGAAAAAAACCCTTTAGAATTAATTTTATAAAAAAGACACTTTTGTTCTTCAAGTATTTTCTTTTTCTTACTTTACAGGCTTCACATGTAACAGCACCAAAATGAATACCTGATGCTGATGCATTACAAATAAGACATGGTAATCTTCTATATAAATCTTCTGTCTTTGATGCAATTGTTTCTTGAATTATTTTTATAAATAAAACAAAAAAAGAATAAACTAAAATAAACATGGAAAAAGAAAATTTACCATGAGCTTTCATTCCAACAGAAATACATTTTTGTAATCTACAATATTGACATTGTGTTCGAGAACGTTTTGTTATTGAACAGTTTAAATTTCTTTGACATTTGTATTTTTTCTTTTCATCACTTGTTGAAATTGAACGTAAAAAGAATTTCTAAATTATTATTTTTATTTATTTTTTTCGAAATAAAAAACATGTTATTCAAATTTAGTTTTACTTTGCATGCTTCACATGTTATTGCTCTAAAAAATAATAAACAATCCGAAATAAATCTTAAATAAATCAATGTAATTAACTTACCCGCAATGCCATCCTGACGCCAAATCTCCACAAATTTGACAATATTCATCATCATTCAAATTATCTGCCAACATATCGTCTTTTTTTGATATTATTTCTAATTATTTGTTGATAATGATAGAAAGCATAAAGACACTGAGAATAGTAATCATTCAAATGGGTTGACGATGGATGTACAAACACAATGACTGATATTGTTGTTTGAGAAAATTCTGAAAAATAAAAAAAAAAGATTCAAATTAATTTTAAAGGAGATAAGCGTTCTACTACAATATTATTATTGGAGCTTTTTTTTTAAAGATTCTAAATTTGTGTACAAATCTCAATTATTTTTATGTATAATATCTAGATATTAGCATGTAACTCATGTTAGGACGACTAATTATAAAAATGAACGTAGGAGAAGCTCGAAATAATTGAACTTTATATAGTTTAGAGAGCGATGGAAATAAATGCTGCTACAGTTCAGCCACTAGATAGTCAAAGTCACATGATGTCATTTAAATGAAAGAAAAAGGACGAAAAACAAATGTTCTAATCTGTTCATAGCAATCTGTGTATTGTCACAAAAATACAAAATGATATTAAGATCATTAAAATAACATTTATCTCTCTCACTTGCTGCTTTTCAAAAGAGTTCAATAATGAAGATGTGCTCTTCTTTCCCTCTGGGTAGCTGTTTTAGATTGACTAAGAGAGACGAAACAGTTATATATCTTTATATACATGCTTGCATTTTTATGACCTTTTAATGTTATGTTTTAGCAAATAACACGCACGCTCAGTATTGGCGTAAGAGAAAAAAAATGCAGATCTAATCGTGCTTATGTGATAATATCATCTGTCATACATTGAAAGACAACAAGATTTATTTTTCTTTTCAAAATACACTTTTCTCATGATCTACAATAAATGAGTTGCAATCTTATGTCTTTTCAAGGATTATTCAGTATATAACTGAAAACGTGTAAAACAAAAAACAATGCTGCAATTGAATTAAGAAACAATTCTTTCTAATGAATAGCTCAAGATTAAATCTTGATGTTGATTTTGTTGATGATCAAAATTGTCGTGTTTATTGCGTCTTTTTTACAAAATCATAGAATGAATAATTTAGTATAGTTTTAAATATTTTCAACGGTTATTGGAAGAAATAACAAAAGAAAATGAAGTTTGATGTTTGCTCTTTTAATACATACATGTGGTTCAAATTAGCAATTGTGAAAAAAAGTCAACAAACAAACAAAAACAAAAGAAAAGTAAATAGAACCAACCAACTGAAAACAGTGTTCAAACCAATAGAAAGGATAGAAAAAGGTTAACATTTTATTCACTTTGTATAAATTGAAATAGATTGTAGAGATAAATGAGACAATATATGAACTGTTCTTCTGCAATAAAAGAACATAAAATAGGCGTGAGAATATGAAGGATATGATACATCAGTGATAAGAAAGCAAGTTATGAATGATTCATGTGAACAAGAACTATGCCAAACATTGATGTGGGATCATACTTTAATCTCTTTACTTCAATTTTTATCACACGTTTACGAAGAAATTGTTGAAAATTTATAATATGGCCTTTCAACTTGAGAGTTCAGATCGAATGATTCCAGTAGGTTCCCGCCAGAAAGCTCGAGAAAATGGTAGGGAACTAGGAAACAGAAACCCAGTGATCAGATCCGATGGTCAGATTTTTCTCCTTCCGATCATAACTAAAAACTTGTATCTCTTTCTGAACGGTCGGTCTATCTATTTCATTCGTTGGTCTTTTTCTACTACTTCACATGCATATGTTTAAATAGCCTTGTCTATGTATTATGTGTATAGCTGATTGAAATAAAGAACTTGGAAAAAATTCGTTTGAATCAGAGCGATAGTCTCATACGATAACATTGAATTGTCATCATATAAGACATGTTTTTTCCAAGCGAATATTTGAAGTCTTAAGTCAAGTGTTGCAAAATATATCGTTTGAGTGTATTGTTAAGTCGATGTTTTTTTATGAATTCAAGAACTTTTATTTCTTTTTTCTTTCGTTTGAGTTAACGTTAATGAAACTTGTTTTACAAGCACTATAAAGTGTCATTGTTTCTCTTCCACTTGTTGATCATCTCTAACGTTGTTAATTAAGCGACCATACAGAATAAAACAGCGCATGTCTTCGTCCGATCCACATGCATTTATACATCGATGGCGGCCTTGTTCAAAAAAAAAAACATCATGGTCATCTTCTATGATAATTCTTTTTTTTTTCAAAAGCCATTTTGATTTCTAAGAACTCTTAATTATTGAATAACTGTTATGAAATTGATATTAATAGTTATTTTGATGTCAGTGACGTCTTCTATTTGTTAGTTTCAAGATGTTCATGTGGTCGTACAGGTGAATTTTTATTTTCTAGGTTGGTACTATTGTCTACCAAGCTCAAGAGACACGGGTCTGCTCAGGTCAGAACCGGCACGTATTTTTTGATTTGAGCTATTATCTATTATCTCTTTGCCAGTAAATGTTTCTTTTAGTACCGGCAACAAAAAAATTATTCATTCAAGGACAGACAGCAAAAATATTCAATAGAAAGAGATGAAGAAAAAAGTTAGTTTTTACGAGTACTTATTAATGTAGTTATATTCTCATTTTGAACTATGAACATGAACGTGATTCCAAGAGAACCAATCAATGCTGAAACTATAACGATTAATTTTAAATAAAAATTGGTAAAATTTTTTCTTTTTGTTCTGTAATTAATATAATTTTCCAAATAAATCCTTTTCATTTGTTTGAAATCATTTCCAGTTATAGCTGTCAATGACTATATTAAATATATACATCAATAAGTTGTCTATGATATAAATATTGATTTTCAGTAAATTCTATTTCGTTTTTTTAATCAACTGACAACAAAGATTTTGAACAGGTAATTGCAAAAAAGTAAATTTTCATTTTAGTGAATATGTCTCTTACTTCAGAAGAACATTGGTTAGTGTTAAAAGTTTCTCAATGAATTGATAGAATGTTTTTTTTTAAAGGTTTTATCATATGAAATCATTGTAATATTTCTCTATTGTCTCAGAAACAGATTGAAATCTCTTGACACAATAATATTTCGTTCAATTAAGAGCTTTCAATGGAAAATTCGAAGTATTCAACTGTAGTAAAAATAAAGGGTAGATGTGGATGTGTTAGTGTGGATCTTTTTGAACTAATCGCACATTTCACCCATACTACACCCTCAAAATGCTTTTTTTCTTAGTTCCAATTTTGTGTAAGAATTAATTGCGATATAACTTCATGAAAATCTGTGATTCTACAATTGTTATTTTTGAATAAACATTACAATTCATATGCTTCTTTGGAGTGATTTGTGACTTACTAATAGCGTCTTTCGACTTTTTTTCTGATGGATTAGCTTATTCGTTCGAGTTGAAGCTTCTATTAAAAATCGCTTTTGTTTTTTTTTTATTGTAAATTTCTCAACTATTTCTTGCTTTCCTGCACCTATTGATTTAACTATACACACAATTGATAGTGAATGGATTGAATTAAATTAACAATCACCAATTAAAGATGACTGTTCATAAATAACAGATTATGTAATTGAACAGCGACCTGCTGCAAACTATAAATGTCATATGAACTAAAGTAATTTTGTTCTAATTCTAATATCTTCTCTTTGTTCGTTTTATATGTTCTCATAAGATTCCAACAGAACTAATTTGAATACATAGCAACAAAAATATCTTTATGAAATACAGAACACAAAGATGAAATTTTTATTTGAGCTAAAAAATTAGTTGGGCGTGGGTCATCTGTAGATCCACACACAAGCGCACTTTTTTTGTAAAAGTTTGATCTTGCGAAAACGTTCCGTTGTGGAGATATGGTCGCATTATTGGAATTCAGTATTTGTGAAAAATTCAAAGTTTTGGTAAAAAAAGATATAGGTCTTCACTTTGCTTGCATTCTTAAAATATTTCAACAAGTACCAGAAAACATTCAAATACGAATAAAAATGTAAACCATTCGACGCTCTATCCAACTGGACATGACACATTTTTTTTCATACTAGGAAATCTAAAAAAAAAAACGGTGACTCTTGAAAATCATACTAAACAATAGTTTTCCTGTTTTTGCATCAGTTTCATACAGACGTTTTTTCATTATAGCATTTCTTGCATGAAGTGTATCAAGCGAAAAATTTTATGGTGAATATATGTCACTAACTTCTACTATAGCCCAAAATTTCATTAAATTTGGAGAATTTTTCCTTAAACAACGGTGTTCTTTACGTATTAAATATTATACTATTTATATTTCTTAATTCAGGTTTAATTAATCTAGTCTTTCTGGAATTAGTTTCTTATAATTTCCTGTTTATAGATTGTTACTTAGCGGATAAATAACATGAAGTCAATGAAACTATAGTGACATGTGTGCAATAAAATATTAAAAATGATCACAGTTTTGTGTGTTTTATAATGTGTGAATTGTTTTAAAGTTCATTACTGTTTGTTTTTTTTATCAATGTTACTTCAGGATTTAGAATATTTCTTACTAATTTGAGTATTAAGAAGACTAAATTCGATTCATGATGAAATGCAACAGTTTTAAATGGCCAAAGTACACAATCTATCGATGAAAAGTATTTTGAGAACAATGTATGCCTCATTAATATAAAGAAAAAGTTCGTTAAGAGAAAAAAATATTGTCGATCTTTACTTGAAACGATTGAAATTCTAGAAATATTCCTGTTTTTTTTTACTTTGTCAAACGTCAGTATTCTCGGATGTTTATACTGAATAGTACCCACGAATTACGTTGTTTATCTACGCATAGAAATGCAATTAGCTGATTAGTACGAGCTATTTATTTTTCGATGTTCTATGTACTACATAGCCAAGTGGAATGAAGAAAAACTATTATTTAGCCTAATTTTTCTATCGTAGAGACTTAATTACACATCATCGCAATGCAATATGAAGAAGGAAACGAAAAGATGGATATCATGAGCGGTCCTAAAATACCTGTTTTCATAAAATCATCATTAGCCAGATATTCTCAAGTACAACAAGCTCGCAAATTCTCCCAATCATACTTGCCACTTGTATTGTGAGTTTTATTTTTATTTTGATTATGATCAGACAATAATAAGAGAAAATAATATCGATTTTTTGTTTTGTTTGAAATGTATGCCAATTAATTCGTACGTGTTACATGAACAATAAAAACTAAATTTTTTACAGTGATAGAGAAATGAATCAGTTTGATATAAAATTTTATAATGTTTCGCGATTAATTTTCTGTAAATATTTCACTAGATGAATGGAATCATTCTCGAACGAATTTCTCAAAACAGATCCATTTTTGTTAAAGTTTTTGACACAATTTTGAAAGTAACTATTGATAAATAAAGCACATTTATTATTTTGTTTAAAATAAATTAAAAACAACAAAAAATATCAGAAACTTACGTTAAACATTTCCAAGCAAAGATCTAAGACAATGAGCAATAACAGAAGAGATTTGTTCAACTTAATGAAATGTAATTTTCATGAGCATAAATAAACATGAAAATTAACTCACTTCATACTAGTCTAAGCATACTTTGACTAAATCCATAACAGTTTCTGTTTAATAATATTCAGACTCGTAGAGAACTTTTCATACGTGATCGGTACATATTCGAATAATTTGTTTTTCATTAATATTATACTTTAATTTGTCAATCTATCGGTGTGCTCGGTACGATTATTGCGATTTTTAGGAACGGCATTGATTGTGATTGTTTTATTAAAACTGGCTATGCAGCAGAGATTAGTGAACTTCTTGGTTCAATATGGTCTGCAATCATGGATTATTGGTAGCTCGTCGATACTATGAAACTGGTTTACCATCAGTATGTATTGTCTTTTGCTTTATCTTTTAACTTTAGAAAAACAGATTTCATTTAACTTAAATAAATTTTAACAACTTAATTTTTATTGATTTAACCTTATCAACTAATGAATCTAATATTTTTCAATCATATGAGTTATTTTTCATCTTATAGAATTTTCCAATAGATTTCTATTTGAACTACTCAGAATGATAGCACAAAATAATTCTCTATAAAATGAAACGTCTTCTAGTCTGTAAGACATTTTTTGACGGAACTACAGCCATCTTACAGAAGTCATGAAAGTCTTTTCTCATCTATTTTCTATAGAAACATGCTTTTGTGCTTTCTGTAAGATTGATATATATCCGTGAAAGAAGATCTTATAGTGTTATTCTAGAAGATGAAAAACTTAGTTTAGGGTCTTTCAGAGACCCTATCCTTGTACAAGTAACATTCATTGTCATTTTTGAAAATTCTCTACGTAAATCATTCTTCGAATTCTTGCTAGCATTAACAGTAATAAAAAAAAATTGAAAATTAGTAAGCGTGAATAATTATGAAAGTTCATATATCAAAATCTTTTTCAAAACCATGTTCGTTCATAGTATCACTTTTGGCTTAGTTACAGTTTTATAAGACATGAAATTCTTCGAAGTATTGTGTCTTAATCAATCCAATGAAGAAAAAAAAATACAATAGGTTTTGTTTGTATTTTTGTGAAGCTATTCAATGGTTTTTTTAATTAAACGATCGATATTCTTCGTAGAATGAGTCAAAGAGTTCAATCACAGAGAGGTAACAGTGAGTATTCATACATTTAATTATTCTATTCAAAAGTGTATCTAAAACCTTACAAACAAACAAAATGTTACAAAGAGTTATATCTCATTCAAAATAAAATACAATGGAGAAATAAACCTTTATATTTCTTCATTTGTTTCACAATGGATTGTTTTGTTTCTTAAAAAGTTTACAATAAAAACTATTTATACACATATCAAAATAGTACCAAGTTAAATCAGATATTATGTTTGATGAAGAACTCNGTCCTTCGAATGTGGGCCGTATTCGAGCATTTTATCTGCTAGCGTCGTTGTATAGATTAACCTTTGTTTTGTTTTTCTTAATATGCATAACTGATTATTCGTCACGAGCCGCGACAGAACCACCGAAGACAAAGCAAGAATCTAGAAAACTTCATTATTCTACAAATCCACAATCTAACCTGCCATTCTCATCCTTTGAACTCTTTATCTCACACTGGGTTGTTTCATCACGATTTGAGACAACTATTACCCATTTCAGAATAAAAGAAGAGTGAGTATTTTTGGATAATATTCGATAGGAACAAGATAAAGATCTGCATTTTTCACTGTGTAAAACATGGAATGAAACTACGTTGAATTGTGTATAGCAGTTTTTTCTGACAAGTTTTCTCAGCGTCTGCTATCAAGTTTGTTAACAACAAAACATTGTTTAATGTCAAAGTTTTAGAATTTTAATTTTCAGAAGTGCACAAAAATCATTAACTAAAGATTTATAAATGATACAAGCTGCATTCGTAAGATTTAGCCAACCATGAGTTATAAATACTTTACTAACGTAAGTCTCATCGACAGATTTTTCATAAAAAAATTTACTCTTTTTTTTAATTTTTTGACAAAACATCCACCTTATAAACATTTTTGAAGTCATCCGTTTTGTAGGAAACTTGGGAGGACACCCTTAAAAAAATCTTGTCAAAAAAATCTGCTCTATACGATTTGATGCAATTTTATCTCCTCTTTTAAGCGATCAAAACTGTAGATCGCTATCTTGTTTCTATCAAAAACTGTTCCAAAAATGTTCACCAGTCTTTTATTTTGAAATGGGTAATAGTTGTCTCAAATCGTGATGAAACAACCCAGTGTGAGATAAAGAGTTCAAAGGATGAGAATGGCAGGTTAGATTGTGGATTTGTAGAATAATGAAGTTTTCTAGATTCTTGCTTTGTCTTCGGTGGTTCTGTCGCGGCTCGTGACGAATAATCAGTTATGCATATTAAGAAAAACAAAACAAAGGTTAATCTATACAACGACGCTAGCAGATAAAATGCTCGAATACGGCCCACATTCGAAGGACATAACAAAGTAGAACAAAATGTAATATAGGACATATGTAAAGCAACAAATATCATGTATAGAAATAATGAAAAAGATGGTTGACATGATTTGTTATTTTTAATTTTTGAAGATTAAAAAAAATAGCAGTCCTTCATTTAGTTACTGACTTACTTTAAGTCGTTTTCTTTGTTGATTTGTTATTACACGCTGACCGTATAACAGTAATTTTGTATATCCATCCCTTTGTGTCGATTTGTTTTTATTTTAATCGAATTTTCACATTAATTGGTGTGTTTTGTACACCCAGCGCTGCATGAGAATGAGAGCGCTGTAATTAAAGTCACAATGTTCCGTCATTCTTTTCGAGTCATTTTGTATTATTCATGTTACTTCTGATGACACATATTAAATGGTATAGTCACTATATATTTATAGTATGCGATCAGACCAGCCAAAGTATATGAGAAAAATGAATCAATAGCAAAAAAATGCACTATGCATTTTTTATTATGAGTCAGAAATCGTTCTTATATAACTCAATAGAAACATTATTGTATATCGAATTCTCTTCTCAGCTTTTCTGGAAAGTGTCCCAAATTAGCATCGCTCAAAGTGTAGATTTTGCTATTGATTGGATGATTCATCTGTCTCTGACCATCTACTATTATAGACTTGTAGTTAGAGCATGATAATAATACATAATTGCTTTATTATCTTGTTTTTCTCTTTAGTCAGTAGTACATTCGGAAAACATTTTTTACTTTCATGCAAAGTATATAATAATAGCATAACGAAAAAAAAGTTTAAATGATTAGGATCAATCGTTTGTTGAGCAAGACTTTCAGCATATAACCTTAATCATATTCATTAAAATTTAGAAAGATTTGAAGAAGTATTTAGTTTTTAAATATAGATAGAAAAAAGTATAAGACGTCCTTTTTCAATTAATCCTCACGATTTAACATACATCAAAGATAATTTATGTTACTCTATCTCATGGTGAGTTTTTCATTCACTAGTTCATATCTTCTAAAACAAACCAGTAATATGCACTATTGTCTAAACTTGATTCAACATAAACGTATGGTTCTATTCTAAATAAAAGATACCTGATTATTGTTTGAATTTTTGCAATAGAAAAAAATAAAGGTTTTAGCTTTTGGCTACTTAAAACTGTAATTTTTCAAAAATATTTTTTGTGAAATCAAACTCATTTCAGTTACATCTATAGGAAATAAAAACTATTAAAATTATTTCAAATCTTTTGTTGTTATTAATTATAACATTCAATATGTTTTGTTTTCCAATCAATTATAATATTCAAAGGTGATTGGGTTTACTTTACGTGTCAGTATTGCATTTTAATTGTGAGAAATGGTTTATGGGATAGTATCGTTGCTAGCTCATAATCTGTAAGAAGAAAAGGCATAATTTATCTATATTTGTTGCATGTATTCAGATGTTCAAAAACATTTCAGATTGTAAAAGTGTTTTCGTCTCTTTCTTTTTGTTGTCACATAACCGAATACAAAAAAGGAGGTCATGAGTGAGTAATGGAAGAGTTAGGTACCAATTACATTATTGTGAAAATGAATAGATAAACCACTACTTTCGGACCTTCGTACGTCGTTGAAATAGGATTGTATGTTAAGTTGAAATAAAATTGATATTGAGTAATAATATTTTGACATAACATCGATCGCAAAAGAAAAACATTTTCTCATGAAAGACACATTGTATCTGTGTGTATGTCATATTCTTTAAGTAATTACTCAATATTGAGTATATGTTAGTATTTGTAACACGTGTTTATGAGTATGAAAAGCGGTTCGATAGCGTCGGGTTATCATAAAATACATCGTGATTTATAAGTTCATAACACTAATAAGACTTTAATTGTTTGAATTAAAATAGGATTATCTTTTAAATACATTATAGTAGAACTCTAATCCATTTTCATTTTGGGTGTGGGTATTGTTGGAGACAATACCAACACCCTCCACATCCGATCAAGTCCACAAAGAATACCCAACTAAACCAAAAGCAGACTAGTATTCAGAACATTTCATGCATTATCAATATGATTTTTTAGAACATCCTTTTATATGAATGACAGGAAAATGGATTCTAGGCTGAACAAGTACTTTTCGAAGAGAACCTTCTAGCTGCTATTTGCCCTTCAGCAAAACTCAAATCGATTCAGAAAAAAGTACTCTGGAAGTTTTTTTAATGTTTTATCAGATGATTCCACAAATACGAAATGTTGAGCTTTTTTTAGTATCGAATTCAACCAGAGACAATGGAAGTGAGCAGAAATATGAAGTAAATACTATGATTATCATTCTTTGCGGACTACCCATCTATTCAAAATATACTTTTTGAAAAAAATATTTTCATTTTAATGTTAAAAGTGAATCGTCTTTTTTTCACTATGTTCTGTTGTTGTCTTGTGTATCATAATATAGAAGCTTTAAGCGTAATCTTTGCGAGATTAAAACGAGAAACACCATAGTGATATTATTCGCACCTTCAAGAAGAGAACTGCTGAAGTGATCGTAACAGTCTATGACAGGAAAGAGTGGTGAATCCAAATTCCTACTAATATGTTTCAATTGAGAGGGAAACAGCAAACTTCAGCAAGACTTCAGGACTTCATTGGACTTCAAAATCGAAGTCTTTGTTGTTTTCCCATCAATTTCAGTAAAACGATGACAGTGACATTAGAAACACATTTTAAAACAATATATTAGCCGCTACACACATTTTTATCATATATTACCTCGTGTAAACACTTGATTTCGTCTTTGAATGTTTTGTGGTCGCCAATAAATTTGCTCTGACAAATAAATAATATTGAGTCAATGTTTTCTTTATCACGAACTCTCAATATAGTGATAGTATGCATCTTGAACAAGAATCAAACAGTTTTAAGTGTTATTTTAATTAGAAGTACCAGGAGACGATTGAAGACGATCATCTTGGAGAGCAAAGTATGACGCTTTTTAATTGTGCATGAAAAAATAAGCTGTGTATGTCTCTTACATATGCTGTCTTTTTTAGTTACTTTGTGATTTTTCTTATCTATATATTGGAATTTTTCTCATAAATTGTTATGTGAGTTATTTTCAAAATTGCGCGACTCTCATGTTTATTTAAGCTTTTTTCTTTCAAGTTTTTGCTTTACAGGCTATGCACTGAAGTTAAAAACCGAAATAAAACTAGTATACCCATAATATATCACTTGCTAATGGTCACTGCTCAGTTCTAATAATAGTCAATATGTACGAAAGATTTCAAAGAATTTTATTCGAAATCATAAAAACTAGTTTCATAGTGATGGAGATCTTTTCAGTTTTCTTCGAACTTATTAGTTACTTAAATCTATAGATTTGGATAGATGGACAGATAGATTCACTGAACAAGTTAGAACGAAACTGTACAATAAAACTGAAATATTAGACCACATTGTCGTCATTACTTTAATCAACATTATGTAATTATTTACTTATTATAATCATTGTTTATTATCTTTCAATTGAAGTAAACAAAATCGCTATATTGAGACTCTTTTTTAGAATAAATATTTTCTAACGATGAAGAGAGACTGTCGAACAAATTTTATTTCAAAGAAGTGTCAGTACCAAGTTTACTATACAATTAACATATTTGCTTAATTCATTTGATCATGAACATAATTAAGTGGGTTTCATCCCTATAGGAGGGACTGACTTTTCAACATAAAAGAAAAATTTTGAAAAATTTCAAAGAAAAATGACTAGGTCATTTTTAAGAATAAATATTTGAAATATTGAAGAGTATCCTAATTATTGAAATGCAATATGTGACGATATATATTCCAATCCTCCATATTCAAAATCAATTTAGACAAAGAACAACTATTTATACAAATATGCAACAAGCAGAAAAGAACGATCCTGAATATATTTGAACAAGAGAAAAAAAGAAAGGAATCTATATAAAAAAAAACTGTACGAAAGGAATACACATGATTTATGCAAGAAAGAATGTTCTATTCTCTAAAACCATCGATAGTTTCTGCTCCTATATCATATCTATCACTGCATATAAAACTTTCCAGCTATCTTTGCTTCTTTCTTTTACTTGACACTGGTGTGATATTCCATCTCTGGAATCATTTTGTGTGTTTACGACAATGCTCTTCCTTTTTACAGATTAGCCATATATGTACATGATGTTTTTACAGTGAATTTTACTGTTTTGGATTTCCTGTTTTATTGCAATTTTCCTTTCACTAAGAAATTAGAGTGCGCTAGTTTTGAAATAAAGTATGTGAGACAGATTCGCATAGAAGAAAAAACAAAAGAAATGAGGAGCAACACTAATCCGTGGACAGCTTTTTCAGTCGTATCAAAATAGTATCACGCGACGATACTCACACCCACTTAACAGGTGAATACGAAGCATTTAATATATATATATATATGTCTCATTCTAATGGAATCGGATGAAAAATTTATATTGACAGAAAAAATTAATAATCGAATACCGATCAAAATAGATATGTCAATATAAAGATGATTTCGAAACTTGTTTCATTAAAACCGATTTGAACAAAGGTGAAAAGTTAATGATAATGAATTTATCTTACACTTTCAGACAAATTCCCATTTGATTTGATTAATATTTCAATACTTGACTTAGATCGAAATGTGCAATTCATCAATTGTTCACACATAACGAACGATCATTCAATATCGGGTATATGCTTAATAAGATGTCCCAAAAAAACATATATATATTTGAGGCAAATAAAACGTTGATGAATACTAATAGGAGAATCATTGCTGTCAATATCGAGTCGAACAAATGTTAATTGACATTTATCAGAAAAAATATAACATGTTATCTATTTAAACATAATTACTGAATTTCTTAATTTATTTCAATGAAAAAAACAATAATAAATAGAATCCCATCATTAATTTAATAAATCTAATAATTTTTTCTCAACGTCCAATAAATCGTATTTGTCATTTAAAAAGTTTTTAGACAATTTATTTTTTTTCAACTAATTTATTATTATTTTATTCAGGCACCTAAAATTTATTTAAGATATTGTCGATTTCATCTTACCAGAGAATCTCATTGGATACCTGCTTTCCATTTTCAACGAAGTTTTTGCCTATAGATATAACAATGATAAAGATTTGGCACAGCTATCTAATTTTTCATGTCTAATTCCCAGAGATCTTTGTAGAATCCCAGACTTTCGAAACAATCGTATTTTCGAGTACTGTCTTGAATAAAGACATTCAGGATTCTTGGAGTTCGCATCTCCAAGATACAAACCATTCAAAATGTTCATAACTCAGAGATATGAAATTTAAAACTTCTGAAATTCTTTATTCAAGGTAGCTTATGTGAGGCGTTTAAGTGAAGACAGTTCCAAGACAAAATTAAAAAAATATGACTTTTCTGGAAAGTTGCCATCATGCAGTGGTACTTAGAAAATAGATATTTTGAGTATCGGTGTAATTGAAAAAAGATCACATTTACACCTCACATACCAAGAGAATAAAAACAAAAAAAGTTAAGCAACATTTTGTCAATGTCTAAATGCCTTTATATTGATTAATCGTTTTCCAGTCAGTTCAATAATTGAAACAAGTACTAGCAACAAAACATGATCGAATTTATAAATAGATAAAACATCAAAATAACTGTTACAAAGATCATTCGCACGAATGGAAACAAATGCCTTTTGATTTCAAGTAAGATTTGATACAATGAAAAGGTTATATATGAATAGATAAAAAATATACAAAACTCTACTTTTATGTAACTACAAGGATTTCTCTTTTCTTTTTCTTCTGCATATTATATGTATAGATATATGTGTGTGTATCTATGCTAATGCACTTCCACACGATCTTTATTTCAGCAAAGAAAAAAATTAACTTAAAGTAACAAATATTGTATATGTATATAGAGAGAATAAATAGAAGATAGAGGATAATATATTTATAGTAGACATGCCTACATGCAACATCGAACAGTAACGAGGAATTTCTGAAAGGGCACAATGATTATTAATCCAATACATTATCAATGAATTCAAATAATTAAATCATCTAATAGAGTGCCTTTTGTTTCAGTAGTGGTAAAGCCAATAAAACCTTTGTATATGAAGAGAGATGCAGCTCCTTTTGAAGTTGAAAAGAAATATTATATTCCCCTATTAAATAGAATTATCTTGTTTTTAAAAAAACTCAAAGGTTCTCTGAACGGGTCTGGACCATTCAGTGGCTCCTTCACTATGCTACATGATGAAATATTCCAATATTTGATAATAGTGCAGAAGAAGATGAACATGAATGATCTTTGGTCAACATATTTGAATTATCATTCAAAGAAAACTCAACAATATTATCTGAAAAATTTGCGCAGAAGATCCAATAATTGATGACATCTAAAGTTTTTTCGTTATTCAATGAAGTGTTTCTCGTTGTTCTAAAGTTGGTCGTTAACATTTTTTTCAAGTTTCACCTTCAATGTTTCATTTCTTCTGTCTCATGAGAAAACGTACCAAAATTAAATGCACACACACCAAAGAAGTAACACAAAACGAGACATGCGTCTTTATGCATGGCTGACGATGGCTGAACAAAAAACAGGTCAGAGAAAACAGAAATGAAGGAAAGAGAAGAAGAGAAAAAATACACATTCAGGCAATATGGCCTAATGTTTCCAACATAAGTCATAACACATATTAACATCAATTGAATTACTATTTAAAGAATCGCTAAATAACTCAGTATCACAACCATTCGTACTATGCAATGATGAATTCACAGGTGACGAAGACCGTGGATCATAATTACTATTTAATATCGATGTCATATTTGTAATACTTGGTAAAAAAATTGAATAAAAAAATGAAGGTAAATTTGGTACATATAACCATGGAAGATTTGTAAAACATTGAGTTATACGACAATTTAATGAACGAAGTTGAGACACCAAAAATATAATATCATAAAATTCAATGGGTAGTTCTCGATTGATATTCGATCGACGAGCTAAAACATCGATGATTCTCGAATAAGAAATAAAGAAGATAATTTTATTTACCTTGATAATATTCAGAAAATATTTCGATACATTCGCATTGACATTTAGACCATGATCTATTATTTTCATTAACAGAATTAAACTCTTATAAAATAAAACGGAAAATATATTTTTTTCTGTTTTTCTAGTAAAAAAATGTGTTCTTACTACTTCGAGTAATAATCATCAACAGAAGAAGAGAAAATTCTTTTTCATCTAAATGAAGATCTCTTAATTTTGATTCAAATGATCGAAATAAATCTTCGGCCTGTGTTAACTGTGGAACAAGGGCATTTAATTCGATTGATACTGTTGATTCAGCTTGCCAATAATTCCATGTTGATTGAATATTTTCATATGAATATTTCATCGATGCTTTTCCCGGTAGTAATGTAACCATAATAACGGAATTAATTGATGATGAAATAATATCGTATTTGTTTGACATATTGATGAAACCTATTAAAATAATTGTTAATTAAAAATAAATCGAAAAAGCAAAAAAGCTAAAAGATTAATCTGTTCACTTTCACTGTATGTGTCGTGAAAGGGAATAGATCATTTCAACGGACTTGAAAAAAAATACAAAAGGAGAACAACATCATCAACAAGACAAGACCAAAACAACATAATAACATATTAGATGATGATGTATGTTACCCGGTATTATACTGTGACAAAAATTCATCATAGCTTGAGCATAAATAATCATTTGCGATGCCATTGTCGACCAAACTGTTTCACGTGGAATGCATCGAGGCAAATCCTGTAGATAAATAAAGCAAAAATAAAACGATTCTATGAAAGATAATCGAATTATCTCTGCTTTTTTTAATAATAAATAAAGAATGATGCTGAAAAGAAAAAGTACCTTTAAATATATAAGATAAGCATTATAAACTTTTTCAATAAAATCTTTTATTGTTAGTGATAGTTGAATATCAATTTCATTGGTAGTTGCAAATACTACAAAAGAAAATAATTTGAAGCATTTCTCTTTGAAATTGTTTGTTTTTACTTTTTCCACTTTTATTTTTAGTTGTTCGTCTTTTAGCCATCGATCCAATATGAGCTGAATCTATTACAGTTGCCATCGATGTGGAATCATTTTGTAGTTGTCGAATACTATTGAATCAATCTTCAAAACTTATTTTCGTTTGTTTAAGTTTACCTTTCTTTAAAAAGATTTGATTGTCGACCAATACGAGAAGCTGAAATTATTTTACAATTCTTTCAATATAAATTGAAAAAGAACAAACATTTATATGACTGACCATTCATTGACATTCCAGCTTCAATACATTTTCGAAATCTACATGCTCTACAAGTTATTTTTGATGTTGAAATGATTTCACAATTATTATTTTCAACACAATAATATCGTTCAGGAGCATTTTCTTTTATTGATCGACGAAAAAATCCCTTTAGAATTTATTTTATGAAAAAAAACTTTTGTCTTCAAATATTTGCTATCTCTTACTTTACAAGCTTCACATGTAACAACACCAAAATGAATACCTGATGCTGATGCATTACAAATAAGACATGGTAGTTTTTTATATAAATCTTCTGCCTTTGATCCAATCGATTCTTGAACTACTTTTATAAAAACAAAAGCCAAACATAGAAAAAGAAAACTTACCATGAGCCTTCATTCCAACAGAAATACATTTTTGAAGTCTACAATATTGACATTGAGTTCGAGAACGTTTTGTTATGGAACAAGTTGAATTTCTTTGACATTTATATTTTTTCTTTCCATCACATGTTGAAATTGAACGTAGAAAAAATTTCTAAATTATTATTTTTATTGATTTTAGAAAACAAAAAAACATTTTATTTCAATTTATTTTTACTTTGCATGCTTCACATGTTATTGCTCTAAAAAGTAATAAACAATCGAAAATAAACGTCAAAGAAACCAATGTATTTAACTTACCCGCAATGCCAACCCGATGCTAAGTCTCCACAAATTTGACAAGATTCATCATTACTCAAATTATTTGATAGCATTTGTTCTCTACTATTATTATTATTATTATTTTCAATTATTTGTTGATAATGATTGAAGGCATAAAGACACCGAGAACAATGATCATTCAAACGAATTAATGGAGAATGTAAACACAATTGTTGATATTACTATTTGAAAAGATTCTAAAAAGAAAAGAATATTCAAATAGATTTCATAGGAGACAAGTGTTCGACTACAATATCATTAGTCCAGTTGTTTATCAAATATTCTAAAGCTTTGTACAAGTCTCAATTATTGTTATGCACAATATCTAGAAATTAAAATATAACTCGTGTTAGGAAAATTAATTTTAAGAAAGTAGATAGGAATTAGCTTAGAGAACGACGCAAATAGATGCTGCTATCGTTCAACCACGAGATAGTAAAATGACACATATTGTCATTCAAATGAGAGAGAAAGAATGAAAACAAATACATGTGTCTGTTGATAGCAATGTGTTTATTGTCATAAAAATATTCAAACGATAATAAGATCATTAAAGTATCATTTATCTCCCTCACTTCTTGCTTTTTCAACCAGATTGTTATGCATTGTAGATCTTTTGATATGATGAAAAATTGTTATTCGAAAGAGTTCAGTAATGAAGATATGCTTTTTCTCCCCTTTGGCTAGTTATTTTAGATTGGTTAAAAGAGATGAAACAGTTATATATCTTTATATTGACCTTGCATTTTTATGACACTTTTATGTTATGATTTAACGAATAACACGCACTTTTGGTATTGATCTGAGAGAAAAAAAATGTAGATCTTATCACGTTTATGTGAAGATAGCATCTGTCATACACTGAAATAAAAATATATTTCATAGTCTAAAATTTCTTCTACGTCAACAAATGACGTAGTGGACTCCTTTCTCAGTTGAAATCTTTTTTTTTCAAGGACAATGCTGTATATAACTGAAAATGTGTAATATGTCAAATTAAGGGACATCGAAACAAATTTGACATAGAACTGTGTGTTATGTTTATTGTATTGGTTTTTAGAAAACCGTAGAATGAATAATGTAGTTTCGTGAGAAATATTTTTAACAGTTATGCACAGAAATCACTAAAAAATTTAAAAAAAAAGGATTGAAGTTTGATACTTCTTCTTTTAACAGATACGTAATTGATATTAGTAATTGTGAGAAAAAGTTCAAAAAACGAATTAAAAGAAAAGTAAATAGAACCGATCAATTGAAAGCAGTGTTTGAACTAATATCAGGAATAGAAAAAATGCGACATTGTATTCATTATATACGGATTGAAATAAGCTGTATAAAGGGTGTCCCATAAGTTCATCGATTTGAAGCTAGCACGACGACCAATCAAAATCAATCTCACAACCAACAATCAACATCGGTCCATAGTTTACCACTGACAATCCATAAAATACCCACCCTACTTTACATAGCAACCGAATAAAAACAAAGATGAAACCAACATAACTCAAATTTCCATGCGAAATACTCATCACCAATCCAAAGAAAACCCGAACTACATGCATAATGTCGGCTTCTCATATTAAATCAAAATTTCTGAATTCTTTCTCCATTGCAACCAGACCATGAATCAACCATTCGATAGCGAATTTATTTCTCTACACGATGGGATATTCATCATACGAAGAATCAATTTCTGGACCGCGTTCAGAACAAAAAAAAAAATCTCACACTTTTTAGCGATCGTATTCCCAACTGCCATCACCTCCTGCGGATAAAGAATCCTTTGCAACGACTGACTTCATACGCCATCCGATAGAGGATTGAATTCTCTACAATATGGAATATTCATGATAGAGAGAATCGATTTCTAGAGGGGGCTTCCGAAGGAAAAAAGGATCACTGTAGCAATTTTTAGCCACGGTTCTCGCAAGTCTCATCGGCTACTGTGGCTAGAGTTTCCATTGCAACGGGACACTGGATACACCATCTGATAGAGAATTGAATTCTCTACAATATGCAATATTCATGATACAGAGAATCGATTTTAAAAGGGGGCTTCCGAAGGAAAAAAAAGATCACGGTGGCACTTTTTACCGAGGGTTTTCCCCAGTCTCATCGGCTACTGTGGCTAGAGTTTCCATTGCAACGGGAGACTCGATATACCATCCGATAGAGAATTCAATTCTCTACAAAATGGACACTTCATGATGGAGAGAATCGATTTCTAGAGGGGGCTTCCGAAGGAAAAAAAGATCACTGTAGCACTTTTTAGCCACAGTTCTCCCAAGTCTCATCGGCTACTGTGGCTACAGTTTCCATTGCAACGGGAGACTTGATATACCATCCGATAGAGAATTCAATTCTCTACCACATGGAATATTCATGATAGACAGAATCGATTTCTGAAGGGGGCTTCCGAAGTCAAAATGAGTCACTCTTGCACTTTTTAGCGAGGGTTCTCGCAAGTCTCATCGGCTACTGTGGCGAGAGTTTCCATTGCAACGGAACACTCGATGCACAATCTGATAGAGAATTGAATTCTCTACAATATGGAATATTCATGATACAGAGAATCGATTTTAAAAGGGGGCTTCCTAAGGAAAAAATAGATCACGGTGGCACTTTTTACCGAGGGTTTTCCCCAGTCTCATCGGCTACTGTGGCTACAGTTTCCATTGCAACGGGAGACTTGATATACCATCCAATACAGAATTCAATTCTCTACAAAATGGACCCTTCATGATAGAGAGGATCGATTTCTAGAGGGTGCTTCCGAAGGAAAAAAGGATCACTGTAGCACTTTTTAGCCACGGTTTTCCCAAGTCTCATCGGCTACTGTGGCTACAGTTTCCATTGCAACGGGAGACTTGATATACCATCCGATAGAGAATTCAATTCTCTACAATATGGAATATTCATGATAGAGAGAATCGATTTCTGAAGGTGGTTTACGATGGAAAAAAAGATCACTGTAGCAATTTTTACCGAGGGTTTTCGCAAGTCTCGCGGCTACTGTGGCAAGAGTTTCCATTGCAACGGGAGACTTGACATACCATCCGATAAAGAATTCAATTCTCTACAAAATGGACTATTCATGATAGACAGAACCGATTTCTAGAGGGCCTTCCGTAGTCAAAATTTGTCACTCACGCACTTTTTAGCGAGGGTCTTCGCAAGTCTCGTCGGCTACTGTGGCTAGAGTTTCCATCGCAACGGGAGAATGAATACGCAATTCGATAGAGAATTAAATTCTCTACAAGTTGGTGTATTCATCACAGAGAGAATCGATTTTGAGTGGTCTTGAAAAAGGAAAAAATGATCTGCATCACTCTTTTGGGGATGGTTTTTCGGATTGAGATCCGCTCCTATGGATTGACTTTCCATTGCAACGGGAGAATGAAGACACAATTAGATAGAGAATTAAATTCGCTACAAGATTGTGTATTCATCATAGCGAGAATGGATTGTCGGATGGGCTTAAGGAGGAAAAAAAGCTCTCCCTCAAAGTCTTTACGGAGGGTTTTCGAAACTCAGATCCGCTCCTGTGTATAGAGTTTCCATTGCAACGAGAGGATGAATATACCATTCGATAGAGAATTGAATTCTCTACAAGCTGGTGTATGCGTCACAGAGAGAATCGAGTTTGAGGGCGGCTTGAAAAAGGAAAAAATGATCTCCGTCAGTCTTTTCAGGGAGGGTTTCTGAGATTGAGATCCGCTCCTGTGGATTGAGTTTCCATTGCAACGGGAGAGTGAAAACACCTTTCGATAGAGGATTGAATTCTCTACAAGATGGTGTATTCATCACAGAGAGGATCGATTTTGAGTGGTCTTCAAGAAGGAAAAAATGATCTCCGTCACTCTTTTTCGGGGATGGGTTTTCGGATTGAGATCCTCTCTTGTGGATTGAGTTTCCATTGCAACGGGAGAATGAATATAACATTCGGTAGAGAATTTAATTCTCTGTCGAATGATGTATTCATTCTCTCTTGGCAATGGAAATTGAGTTCATCAGAATCGGTCTCAATATGTGAACTGATCATATGAGAGATGTGGGTTCGATCATTTTTTTCGACTCGGCGCCTGTACGAAATCGATTCTCTCTCTACTGAATACATCATCTTGTAGAGAATTGGATTCTGTGTCGATTGGTGTATAGCTTGTGTCAAGGTTTCATTTCTATCCCGGTGATATCCTCTCAATTGTGAGATTAGTCATAAAAAAATTAAAAAAAAATAATTCCTGAGGGTACCATCCATTGCCCGAGGATAAGCTATGCATCTTTTCGTAGAGAATTGAATTCTGGATCGGTCGATGCATAGCTTATATAAAGATTTCATTTGCGTCGGGGTGATATCCCTTGATTTATGACATGATTGATTAAAAATTCAAAAAAATTTAAAAAAAGCTTAATTGCTGAGGATACAATCCGTTGCCTGAAAATAAGCTATACATCATCTGGTAGAGAATTTAATTCTACATCGAATGATGTATAGCTCAAATCCAGATTCCATTTCCATCGGGATGATACCCTGTTAATTATGACATTTTTCATGAAAAAATTGAAAAAAATTTTGAAAAAAATTAATTTTTCAAGAAACGATACATTGGACGAAGATAAGCTGCACATCAGCTTGTAGAGAATTTAATTCTACATCGATTGATGTATAGCTACAATTATTTCGGAAGAATGTTTTTTATTTACTGGAAGGACGAATTTTTATCAGTTTGTGTTTCGTTTTATTTTATATTTGTTGCTATGTGCTGCCATTATGGTTGCGCTAACCCTCAAAGTGGTGTTTTTCGTTATTGTAATTGTTTTATTGGTTGATCTTGATATCCAATCAAATTTTTTTCTTCGTCGTGCTAACTCGTCGCGTCGTGCTAGCTTCACATCGATAAAAGAATGAACACGAATTATAACTGGTCGGTCCTGAATGTTGTAGAAAAATGAATGCCTTGATTATTCAAATACTATCCATCTGTTTTATATGCGACCTCGCTCAATAGAAAGATGAAACTTCATGGAGATAGGTCCACCATAATTGAGATTTGCATTATACAGATCATCTTTTCTAACATCAAACGCAATGTCATCAGTGTCAGAACCATTCTATAAACAGAGCTACGCAGAAGACGAGTAAAATTTCGTCCTCTGCCATCCTGCTATGCAATAAAAAAAACACAGATACGAATGAATGAGATGGAATATAGGAAAGGATTGACTACAATTATGAAGGTTTATTCTGTTAGTGAAGCAGTTAAAATTCTTGAGATTTTTCTCCGTGACTTTCTACATTATCTTCACAAGTACTTTACGAAGCGCTTGAGGTTAAGAAATGTGTACCAGAACTCCGTTCATATTTTGTAAAATCAACAATATGTTCTTTCTTAGTTCGATAGAGTTATGTTTCTTTGTTGGTAACTTCGCATGATCTTCACGAGTCTCCAGGTGTTTATCTTTATTCAGGCAGAAAGCTCAAATGGTGGCTCATTTCTCTGAGTCCTTCAAACTCAGTCCTAAAATCGCTGATCTAGTATTCTATCGTTCCTAAATTACAATCGAAAGAATGATCTTATCCGTTCTATTGGACGTGAATTCATGTTCTTGTATTAATATCATCATGAAACTCATTCTCGAGGAAATGATTCTGCACACAGGAAGACCTATCCTTTCCACTAGAGCAAAACTATAGCAGTATGATAAGGATCTGTCACGAACAGATTAGAGATACCTTGGAAGCGACGAAATGTGGAAACAGATTTGACATCTCGTCGTGCTCTGGTTTCGGATAAGCTATCACCTCATTTTATTCTGTGTTAATTATGATATCTTAATATTTAGCAGAAGAACTAAAGGAATTTATTTTTCCTTTTTTTCTATCAAATGCCTGAGATCATGTATTGAGAAAGATTAGCAGAAATGCGACTGTCAATTTTCTCTTCAATAAATAGAATTGCTCTTTCGAATCAATTGCATTGAGAATCGACTTAATTCTTCGAGTTTCACAGTTACAATAATGCTACACATATCATATAATCATTTTTACACAACATAATTTATAAAACTTAGTACATAATCTATTGAAATGAAGCAATCGAGAATCAACCAATTAATGGTAGACGCACTTACGTAGCACTGTCTTGAAATTTTCTAGAATTCACTTTGAGGTAATATATTATTTCACAATGAACAAGTTCTATCAATCGTTTCAACATGAAAAACAGTTGATGCTTTCGCGAATAACTTTTGACAGGAACAAGAGATACCTGCAATTTTCACAATTCGAAAGACTTATGTCTAGTTCATCTATTTGTATCAGATTCATTAGTTTCAAAGAGCTGTTTTCTTGTAATTTTTTATCAATTTTTGCAATAATCTCAACTCCAACTCTAACCCAATGTAGTCCGAACCATGTTTTACTTGCTATAAAACTATCATATTCTTCAAAATTTCCATTGAAAAAGAGGTCTAGAGAGCAACGAAAATATCTAAAAAGTTTACTGCAATTACAGGCTGGTTCGACCTACGTTCTGTTATAGTTGGATTGAGATCATTCAAAACAAAAAGAGATATCGGTTTAAAAGCGATAAAGAAACAACTCTTCGAAGCTAATGAATCTCACACAAATAGATGGTCTAGATGTTGCCCTTCCTAATGGCGAAAATCGCAGGTCTCCTTCTTGTAAAGCAGAAACAGCAGACTTTGGACACCAAAGACGTCTGAAATTCCAGAGTCCCATGAAGATCTTGCGTTCGCATGGATTTTGCTCTGGTATTTCTTAGAAGTTCAAGGGACCGCCAATTCAGAAAAAATATCTGGACATTTTGGAACTAATTAGATTACGATGTTCTGTTACATATTCAAGAACATGAATACTCATCTTAGATTCTATAATCCTCTTTTTACTGAAACAAAAAATTGAAGACAGAATGCAGTAGGTAACCACAATGAGGGCGTGGCAAATTTCAAATTATCACCAGTTTTGAGTAAATTTCTGATTTCTGATTTTTCAGGAAGAAATCTATGAAAATGATTAGAAAAGCAGAAATCAGAAATTTACTCACACTACGAGTTGATAGGGAATTTGAGTTTGCGGAAAAATCAAAAATAGAGAACTACTTAGATAACACTCATAAAGGTATAGCGCTGTAGAGATTTAGAAGTATAACGGTATATAGGTATAGACATATTACAAAACGAGTAGTAAGCGTCTTATTCTCCCCTCAAACGGTTGCTCCTTTCTCCTCACCCTGTTGCTTCTCTCAAGGTTTATGCTTTCAACTTCACTCTGTTGCCCTCATTAAAGGGTTGCGCCTCCGCCATCACCTTGTCGCCCCACTCAAATGGTTGTGCCTTCATGATTTCTGACTTCTGGTAATATCTTAGAAACATACAGTGTGAGTAAATTTCTGATTTCTACTCAATCTATACAAGATCATTGGTCAATTTTCAAAATTTTTGAGGAACTGAAACTTTAAATAATTTTGACACACAGATTTCGAAATTTTTACCAATTTCAAATGTGCCACCCCCTGGAATGAAGGAAATCTAAGAAAAAACAAGCAAGCATAAAAAAGAATGAATTGGAACGAAAAAATCTGTTGGTCTAATAGTTTAAAAAAAGACGGAAAAAAACGTATTAATGTGATGATTTATCGTTTCCATAGGACTAGGATGTTTACGAAATTACTCAGAAGATTTTACAATGCAACGAAAAATTTTAGATACCGTACTAATTCTAGAAGTGCGTGATAGACTGTCTATAGAAGTCAGGCAAGTAGAATGCGTTTTTTTACCTTCGATATCTGGGTATGCGATAGACAATTTATACATTTTTAGTTTGAAAAAATATTATAACTTGTGGATTCCAAATATTTCCTGATCTTTTACAATCTACTTAAATATTATCTACATTTCTTTAATGCTCATTCACTTTATATTCTAAGGGTGTGGGTGTGAATCTTCTGTGTATTCACACCTACACACACACCCCGTACACTGCTCAAAGGACAATATTGTAAAGCTCAATTTTACATCAAGTAAATTAAGACAAATACCTTATTCTAAAATGAAAAGCCACACAAATAAAGACATAAAAGCAGGTCATGGGTTTTCAAAAATCCACTGCATTTTACGATCTGGACATGAAAAGTTTTTGTAAGGGTGGGGTGTTGGTGTTGACCCTGTTTTCAACCACGCTCAGGCACCGACACCCCACACCCACCCACACCCACACACTCTACAAGTGGTGAAAGTTTCATGAGAAAGTACTTTTACTTTTCAATTGGGCCAAAATCGCCCGAAAACGTCCCTAATTCTATATGAATATACAAAAATCATAAGTTTAACTTGAAAAAAATTCATTTATTATTGAAGACAACATTCATTTCATCTGACTGAATAAGACAATTATATTTTAGCTTTTTTCATCGTGACAAAATCAATGGTTACATATAAGTTATAAATGGCAATGCAAGAATCGAATCCGTATAAAATTGTGAAAATATGTGAAAATATTTCAATTTCGAATTTACTACTTGTACCCTTCTATACTACTACACTGTATGTTATTAGATAGAACTCATTGAGATTTATACGTGCCAAAAGATATGTTCTCCTTAATAAGAATGCGTGTCTTGTTTACCGAAATTAAAATAATACACAAATCAGATTATTTTATAACAAAATGTTTTTGATTTTAATTTTCACAATTACTTTCTTATATATGAATGTTTCAAATATTTCATCATATATATTGTTTATTTAATTTCTTAATTTGTCAAGAAATATAAACTTGACACTCTCATCATTGATAATTTGTTAGAAATTTTTATATAAATTAATTGTTTCTTGTGAAAGAAAAATAAATATCTAGAACGTGTTGATATAGAGTGTGAGCATATGAAAAACGAAGATATTCACCAACAAGCACACCCAAACCCACAGTTACACGATACCTCAAAGTCTTTTTCTTGAAAAACCCTTTATTGTTGCATGAAATTAAATTAAATCATTTAAAACGCCTGGTTTTTTTCTTAATCAACGGTTCCAATTATATGTGTATGATGAAAATGAAAAAAAAAATCAGTTTCCCGATGGTTTACAACTTCCATAACCTCCCCATTCAAAACTGCAATAACATCCGGTGCCACATTTAATTTCTGGTGAATAAACATAGCAAAGAGTAGGGCATGCATCGCCAGGCTGTCGAATGATAAGACTAGAAAAAGAAAATGAGAATGTCGATGATTCATGATGTGAAGATAATGCTGTTAATCAAATCTTCATGATTACTTACTTCGATTTAATCACAGCTGTACTTGTTAATACTGTCACGAAGAATAAAGCAGCAAAATAAACGATTATCTTTGTGTTCATTTTTTAAATTCTTTTTCTTTTTAATTATTTCTAAAATTAAAAAAAAATTAGAAAAACGTTCTCTGACAGATATTTTGATAGTGAATCAAACAGAAACATTTTATAACAATATACAGAAGCTGTAATTGTCAATTATATAGATCAAGAAGTTCGCTGCATTATTTTATCAATGTGAAAGTTTTATATTAAAAAATCCCTGTTTCTAGGTTCATGATTCGATGAATATGTGTGACAAAGTTAACAATAATTTGATACAAAAAAACTTTCCAATGTATGAAAATAAAAACAAAAAAAGATTAGACGTGAACTAGAGCAAATAAAAAAGGAAATCTATTATCTGTCACTAAGTTTGTGATCGTCACAAGACAGTGTTCGTTTCGATTGCATATTTCACAGATCAATATGCAATCATTACAAAACGATGGTCTCAAACAAATCTGGATGTAGAGTAATTGGAAAACAATTTTGTTTTGTTGCACTCTATTTTGTCAGTAATGCTGAACTAGACTTCATTCAATGTGTTAACTTACGTAACCTTTCCTAAGGACCACCATCGTGTCTTCCATACACATCCAAATAGAAACGTTTGTTAAATGTATAACGATAAACAAACTATGATTCGAATTTTATCTTTTCAAAAACCATGTCTTTCGATTTTATCCTTATTCAACGACAAACCGCCTCTTTAAATATACAAAGATAACATGACTGACTTGTTCATTTTCTTTTTTCTATCGTGTTTTTATCTATTAACGGGTCAGCAAGATGATGATATCGGCAGAGCTGACGATGCATGGCCATTATTCCTTGCTCCATCCATTGACGTAACAATAGAGAAAAAAAGCTACCTTTATAGATACACTTATCATTTGTCATGTCATAAGATGTCGAAACATCGATAAACAAAGCAAAACAATGACAAAGTGGCTCTATAAACGATATAAAGCCAACCAGTTGATTTTTGGCACTATGAAATACATTTTTAATAAAACCAACGAGAAAAGCATATTAAGAGCTAAGACTCTTTCTCTCGATTAAATGTTTTTCGTAAGATTAAGGCTCTTCAAGTAGTTCATGAGATTGTTTAGTTTAACTCTCGTCAATCGATTGTATTTTGTTCATAATTCTTCGAAATAAAAAGTTTTATCTTCAATCTTGAAACAAAAGTCATTGAAGTCAATAGAAAATGTCACTTTTACTGTTGTTCAATATTGAGTAAATTAGTGCTGTATTATAAAATTTTCGCTTGCAATGTAGAAATAATGATAAAAATGCTACGACTTGTGATTGAGAAGGATGTGGGTGTGGGTATGGGTGGGTGTAGGCGCGAATGTGAGTGGGAATGGGTGTGGTTGCGAGTGTGGGTGTCTATGACGAGAACTTCATACCCATACCCACACCCGCGTCTCTTACATGATATTTATTTGATTGGAGAACAGAATGAATTGACTATTGAAAAACAAATCTGTGGGACCATGCGCAACGGATGTCTAGCCAAAGACGAGATGGGAATCAGCAAACAATGAATATTTTCGGACAGAGAGAAGGGAAATCAGACATATCTAGACGTGTCGACGTTAATTATGATTTTTTGTTTTTTTTTCAGAGTTTTTAGCGAAACTTTCGAGCAGTATTAGTTTTTGAGCAATATTGTCGAGAGATTAATCTATCAGAATTCTATGTGGCATTACGTACAAAAAATACCTATTCACATGGAAGGTGTATTAGTCGTCTGTAGAGAGCTACGAGTTCTTCCAGACTCGGACCAGACCGAGTTTGAATCCAGGTCTATACTGGATAGCTGCTAGTCCCTCCAAACTTGGAAAACATGGACCGACAGTTCATTAGTGAGCAACAAGAAATAACTTTACACTGACTTATTTTCTATCAGTGACCGATAAGTAATACTGTGATCTTTCATCTAACCATACAAATCAATGGTGCTAAATATAAGTGGAAAAAATTTGGATCTAGACTCGATCCATCCTGGGCCTCTATCCAGATCCATAAAAACATTTATCTGTCGCTATTTAGTCGCTTGACACAATAGAAAACAGTATTTTGAGCAGATAGACTCTTTCTAAAAGCTTTTTGCAAACTGGACGTCCAGGAGAGACAATCGGGATATAAAAAATGTCATTTTCCCTGGACATCCTTTATGGGTGTTCCGTTTGATAAACTTAATATCTTGTATGGTTGATCAGAAATACTTATACATTTTACAAAACCAAAAGTAGATTACAAGATATTGATTATTATTGCCTACATATATTTTCATTTGTTTTGTTGTTATGATATATCATACGAAGTTGTTTTTCTTTTTTCTTGATGTCTTATTGTTAGTCTTATCATTTCTTGTCTATTGATCAGTGTTCAAGACATTTAATATTTTTCTTCTGTGTATGTATGTAATCATGATGCTGCATTGTCAAATGTTGAGAGTCCACTGTATTTTTTTGTGGATTACAATAAAGCATAGAATGCAATATGAACCTTTATTTCAAAATCGTCTAATTAAGTTAATCTCTCAGATTTAAAATGAGTGGAATAAAGAAACGAGATTGGAAAGAATGTATATTAGTTTAGTAAGAATTGCATGATTTGTTTTGTTGTGGAACTGTTGATCATTTAACGATCTATTTGCCACTGTTATGCGGCAGTAGATATCTTGATTTAGACTTTTCATATGAAAAGTGTTCGTATACTTGATTGGATATGTGTGGAACCGGTGATCACATATGATCCATATGAGAATACAAATGAAGAACCAAATTTAAGACTACTTGTAATTCAATAACGTGGTAATATTGTATTGGGTAAACGACAAGAATTTGTTGGTGAACTTTTAGCATTTTTTAAGATATAAACAATTAAAAGAAATTATTGTATTAACTGCATTTCATGCAGTTGAACGCATCGATGTTCAATTAAATGGGTAAGAAGATCTTCAGAGAAAACGTTACACACTTTATTTGAATTATTTTTTGATTAGTGATCAATTTTGATATTTATCAACAACACTGAATTCAAATGACATTGGATAAATTGAGTTAAAAGAATGTCAAGATAAACATCATCATAAAATCGTACGAGATGGTGATCGATATTATATTACTGGTGATGGTATTGCTAATCGATTATTCTATACAGCGTAAATCGAAACTGTACTTTAGTGAAAAAATCTCTTTGTTTTTCTTTTATGCAAACAACAAACTCAAATACAAATTACAGTTCTACTGATATTTACTGATATTGAACATGAAGTACAACATGCGAGTCAAGTATTACTTCGGTTAAATCAATGGAAAAAATGGTGTTAGGTAAATTCTATCAAGACAAATGGTCTGGCTAATATTTATTTTATTTTTGCTATAAGTTGAACGATGGCAAATGACAAAATCACAACGAGCATGGATAGAAACGCAAACCGTGCTACTAATTTATAAAACAATCATTAAAAAAATGAAATATTTTGGTTGCTTGGTGTCAAAGGGATTTTAGAGATCATTGTATTGTTTTAGTTTTTTCTTCTTTGCGATATTGCTTATTGTGTTTTTCCTATTCGAATTTTCTTAGAGGTGATGGATGAAAACCTGACTGAACAAAATTCATAATTGGTTTTTATCAAAAACAATTATCGAAGCCTAGACAACGGCAACATTGTTTTAGAAATGAGGAAGTAGCACACATTCATATTTTCTATTGTCTATATAAAAGCGGACTAAAATCATTTCATCATCATCTCTAATAATGAATATTAAAAATGTAATAACAGCATTCAACTATATGTCTCTATTTCGACCAGTGTCACTTGAGGTATCAGTCTTGCATTAACAATCATTTTGATTGAATAACTGTTACTCTATCAAACCAACAGATAGAATCAAACTCGTTGGCCTATTCTACAGCACAGACAATTGATTTCTTAGAATCAACAGTTTGTAAACTGAATATTGCAATTCAGATGACATTTCAAAGTGTACCTCGACAATTGCCATCATCACCTTCACAATCATTGTCTTCATCGTTTCAAGGACTATGAAATTATCGATATACTTATCGAGCACATTTTTGGTCTACAACACAAATACCATGCCAAACATCATTGCGCTAAACTCTAAAGCCAGCAACATCTCTTATACAAAAAGCACAAGAAGTTCTTTTTTGGTAACAACATAACTAATGATCGAGGTGATATTCTCCCCAAATCACCTCTCCATGTTGATATACCAACTTTTAATTTAGACATCACAAATAAGATCAATAGATCTTCTGGTATTTAACAACAGCAAAGAAAGACTTTATGTAAGTCATATCAAGTAGTGTCACATCAATAAATAACGTCACGCTCTTCTGATTTGTCTTCAGTGTTTCATTCTAAACAAGATGAATGTGAATCGACAATATATTCATCTTTGTAACATAAAGATTTTTCAATGGAAATATAATCTATATGTCAAATATTAGCTTTTCAACTTATGTAGACAGGTAACTGTTCGAACAAAGATTCCAATTTCTTTTTTTCGTACAGTTCAATGAAATCTAGAGATACTAACTAACTACACATATTGGTGCATAATAGTGATGTCTCAGTCTGTGACAATTCTTCACTGAGAGTGTTGATCGATCATGTAGAATTATCTTGTATTCTAGAAGATGCCCTAACGATTGAGACTAACCCGAACTAGAAAGGTCGAACTCTATCCGGGATATAGACAGAATACTGAATACAACAATTGTTTGTCTGCCTTTTTGCTAGATGAACTGGTTCTAAACTCAGTATTTGTGTCAAGGGAGAAACAACGAACTTGAAGTTGTAAAGTAGATCAAAGTACGTCAAAGTAAACTACTTCAAGTAGTTTAAGTAACTTCAAGTAGCTGAAAGTAACTCAAAATAACTTCAAGTTCAAAAGTTCGCTATTTCCCCCTTGATTTTGGCCCACATTTCTCACCAGCAAAACCATAAGGCCTAAGATTTTGAATTTGAGTATAATCGGCTAGACCTTTCGTTTACGATATACAAATCCAAAGTCGAAAGACTTTATCTAGCCGAGCATGATTGTCCTTATGGTGCTCATGGTTGGACCCTGGTAAGGTAGTCGAGGAAAATAGCTTCTGTCTCTTCAAGACAATAAAGTTAGAAAATATGGTCCATAGAAGAGTTGTAATCCTTGAAATTTTCTATCGAACCATATATAACGCATGTATATATGAGTATTCTAATGCCATTGAAATAAGACTGAAATTCCTTGACAATGCACATTGGATGTGTGTTCATCGAGCTATTCATCATCAAATGATACGGTTGGATTCTCTTATCAATTTCGTTCCATGTGTGTCGGATAGAGACAAGTATTTTGTAACAGTTCATATATAAAAACACTAGTATTGCTTGTGCTTTATGTTCAAAAGCGGTCAAAGACTAAACACGTCCAGAGGCCAATTTCTAGTCAAAAACTGTATCTTACGACGGCATTAACTCGGACCAGATACATCTATGGATGCACCAGTCCAGTTTAGAACTGGAGACTGGACTTATGGCAAGGATCAAAGGTGGGGGTGTGATTCTGGGCATGGATATAAGTCGTTTCTTGACTCACACTCACATCCACACCCACCAATAGTCACACCCTCATCAAGAGAGATTTGTTAATATAGTGTTGTAGAACTTTCCACGGCACATCTTTTTAAAGGATTTCACGATTTTATCATTTTCCTAAGTAGAAATACATGCCAAATAAGACATGTGGCAATCATTGCCAGACACCCGGTATTTATTGAATTGTATATTAATTTATCATTGAATTTCTTTTATTTTTACTTAACTCTTAACTTTAAATTAAATTAATTTTCATTTTTTTATACAATATTAAAAAAATATGGAAAAGTAATTCACTAGCAATACCAATTAATGGAATCTATCCTTCATAAGAAGCAGTGATGAAAGTATAATATCTAATTTTATCTGCAGAAGCTAATCAGATGAGATGAAATTTGCACAGAGATTTCTGTTGTCAAATTGAGATCACACAACTAAAGAAGAATTTCAGAAAACGCGTTTACACTGTCAAAAAACACAACATTTTGAATGTTCAAATGCGTATGGTAAGCAATGTTTATGTAAACACTGAAAGGTCTATACTGCAAGTGTGTACAAGTCTACAACTATTATTTTCATGAGTCTTTGTCATATACACATAACACATTCGTTTTATGACAACTTCCACGTTCATACCGCCTTACGCACTCGTAAGCGCTTGAAAAATTCGACTTTCGCATGCTTGTCGACAAGCATTTAATTACGATTATTGAAAAAGTTGCTAATAGTCATGTTTACATTCTCCAAGAGACCTATTTGTACGTTTTTAGAACTATTATTTTCATTTTCATTTTTACTGAAAATCTCCAGTGTTATAATAATCTGGAATAGGGAACTATGTATTTGATTAGAAATGAAATCTTCTCGCTCATATCATTTTGAAAGTTCGAGCTTTTGTTTGTCTTATAAATAAGTGAAACGTTTTCAAAATAAGTTTTTACGCAGAAAAAATATGCCAGTTTTTAGCGATTAAATGTACTTAGTGTATACCAAAAGTTCTGACCACGACGTTTAAAGGACCTTTTTGGATAATGTGGCCGATTCAAAAAATGAGAAATCAAATATACCATGTTGTAGAGCTTTTCAAGGCACATCGAATAGTGTATAGTAAATTCGGTTTCCATAAG